>OZ025301.1:8238468-8838468 GCA_964019185.1 Maratus speculifer | reverse complement strand
TTGTCATATGAATATGAATTGAATAGTACACGAAACGATAACATTCGTTATTGTTCAGACAGTAAATTATTCGTTAATTACTAATTAATATATTTGTATAGCTTGTGTTAATGTTATTAACGTAAAAGTATTTTTAATAAAAAAAATTTAATTTTACTTAAGAAAGGTGTTATAATAAAAATAAAAGACATCGACATGTTTCGGAACCGTCAAATAAGTTCCATAATCATAATATAAATATTTATATTATGATTATAGAAATTATTTGACGGTTCCGAAACATGTCTTTTATTTTTGTTATAACTCCTTTCTTAAGTAAAATTAAAAAATATATACACTAAAATGTTTATATAAAAGGAGAATGTTTTAAAATCTGGTGATTTAAAAAAATCAATTGGATTTGATAAACTTTTTATCATAACGTAAAAGTATTTTTTTCTAAAACCCGAAAAATAATTCGGACCTGAAAGGGTTAAATAAGGAGTCACCCACCTTTGGCGCTCTCTGTGATGACGAGGTAGCGATGAATTGGACTGTTTCCGTTAAAAGGAGCATCCCAACGGACGTGGATACTTCTGCTGGAGATGTGAACAACCTCCACTTTCGAAGGATGGTCGGGAGACTCTGAAAAAGAGAAAAAAAATATACGGAAATGATTAAAGATTCGTAAAATATTTTTTTAGTGGACGAAAAAGGAATGGGGTTCGATCTCCATGGCAACGGCTAATTATTTTCGTTTGCCGCGCAATTTTTTATTCGGGAAAATGATTTTGGCATCAGATGGATATAATTCTGTTGATTATTCTACTCGAGTCAATTTGGAAGAAACATTCTGGCATCAGAAGATGCTTAAATGCAGAATTCATTCGATTTAATTCTACTTACTATTCTGTTCTAATTCACAATATTCTTTATTCAACGAACAATTCTCGCTTTTGATGGAAAGGTATAAGAAGTTCATTCTTCTGCCAAAGTTATTCGAAAATCTATTCTGAGTCCAAGATGTGGAAAATTCAAATGTATGATGTTAGCCTTTGAAGTAACCAAATGAATAAGCAGTCATAGTTTTCAAAATTCGACAAGTCTGTTATTTTTGTATGTGTGGAAGATCTCAGGTAAAATAGTAAATAAATAATATCTATATTTTTGCAACACCTTTTAAGTATTTATTTGTATATTTTGATTGATAGTGATGTTTTGACAGTCTTAGTGAAGAATTTATAAATATTAATTGACAAAACTTAATACAGTCGAGTCTCTCTATAACGAAACTCCATACATCGAATTTCTCTATATAACGAATTTTTAGCATGATTACATTAAAAACAGTCTTTATATAGCGAAATACCTATCTCCATATAACGAATTTTTTCATAAATTGGTCTTAATTTATTCAGTTTTAAAAAAACTTCAAAATCTTATGGAATCAATTTTCCATCACTTATTTTTGATTTATCGTCAGTGCTGAGTTTTTTTATATTACTCCTCTCCCTGTTCTTTAAATCCAACGAATTCATCCCACCTCCCACACACCTTTCCACATCCTTTTCAAAACAGAGTCAATTAGATTGATACACATGTAAGAAAGGAATCAATGATAGGCACATAAGAGACGCCTTCAAATGGAGGAAAATGTTAACTGCAATTTTTCATTCCTTGCTAAAATTTGAGCATTTTTTGAGAGCGTAATATTTTTAAAATCAAAACAACAAAAATTTTCAGATTTCTTCGTCTGAAATTAATGCAAGTCTTCCATATTTGATTTTCATTAAGCTTTCAAATAAATGTCTGTTCTCGTTTATGAAACAGCTTAAATAATTAAAAAATAATATGTTAGGTTACTATTTACTTTTAAACATTTCAAATTCTTAATTCAAAAGATCAAAAATAATATTTGTTCAATTTTCACACATTAAATACGATTTTTAACATCATTCTCTATACATGGAATTTCTCTATATAACGAATTTTTTACTGGAACGGTGGATTTCGTTATATAGAGACTCGACTGTATATAATTACCATATTTACTCGTGTACAACGCGCACTTTTTTCAAAACAAATGGGGAAAAACTCCTAGGTGTGCGTTATGCACGGAATATTTTTTTTACTGCTGAATATAATTACACGATATGCACATGAATCAAGAAATGTATTCAAAGGTGACATAATTACTCGGAAAATCTTATTTAATTGAAGTATTACTGCATCTTTATTTCACTCCTTGCTCTTTTTTATACATTGACATTATATAAACGCTAATTAGCAATTCTGACTGCCGTCACTCACTCCTATTTCCCCCGCCATTCACTCCCTAGAGGAAGTCTAAAAATGCATTATCGTCTTGTTTTTAGCCTGATGTAATTTTTTTTTTTTTACTGAAATTTATTTAGTTATTCAATTATTTGCATATCATATTTATGGTGCGCGTTATATACAAGATTTAAAAAAATCGCCATTTTTTTCTTGTAAAGTAGGGGGTGCACGTTATACGCGAGTACATATGATAAATTTTCATATCTCAAGGTTTGTAGAAAGTTTGAAAAAAAATCGGCCTGAAGGTGGCTTTGGATTTGCCAATTTATAATTATTATCAGAAATTATAGAAAGTTAGTCATATGAGATATATACATTAATCATTTTTCTTTCTTCAGTTTTAAAAAATCTGAGTTGAAAATCCTATTTGACAAAAAAATAATAGTTATTATTGTTATTGCATAAAAAAGGAATGCATTGTAGACATCATGTGTGTCGATGAGCTCACGAAATTGAGAATATTTGCGTTTAAATGTGATTTTTTTCTGAAAGAAATATTTTTGAATTCTGCGTAGACTCTAGCATCTCAACCGTTAAACTAACTAACTTGAATTTATTTCATATCAAAGTACACACTTTGACCATAAAGTAAACTCACGCTATAAATACAGTACTAACCGACGTTAAATTATATTTAGTAATTAATATAAATCGTTATTGATTTAACGTAATATCTTTAAAATGAAATTAAACTATAAGTCTAGTATGCAGACATGATATAAAAGAGAAAAATATATTTTACATGGAATAAAATCAAGAAGCTCTGCATTGAAAATTTTTTAAATGAATTATTTATGAATCACATAAATTTAGGGATTATTCTTAGCTTGCGATTGTTTATGAGACGCACTTTACTCCTTTAGAATATAATCCATTGAGACTTTAAAGACAAAGTTCTGGTTTCATGTGTAATAAACATATTTATGTTGCGAACGTGTGCTTCGATTGCTTTGTAGTTTGTGTATATTTTGAATTTTAATCTAAAGCCAGAGAAAGTTTAAACAGAAACTCAACACTACACGGAAAATCAATATACTTTTGCTGAGAATAGAAATACACATATGCAAATATTACACTTTCTGATGGAGAAAAATTCTTTTCGCGTATATGTAATTTATTTTCTCGGAAAGTTTGTATGTTTCGTTATTTAGAGCACGATTTATTTAAATCATGTACTTATGTAAAATGGTATATTATATTATATATAATAATATAATGGTATATTATATTATTATAAATGGATATTAGTTTACTATAAATAAGTATTGCATTAATTCCAGCAAAATAACAAATATTGCCAATCCAAAAAAGCACAAAATAATAAACATAATATATATTCATATTATATTTTTTACGAAAGTATATATCTTTACTAAAAATAAACATAATATATATTCATATTATATTTTTTACGAAAGTATATATCTTTAATAATAGTTTTAATAATAGTTTCCTAAAAATATAAATACACAAAAAATGTTCTTACTACATATAATCTTATTGAATAAATTATTTTTGTACGCACACAATTTACTTCATATAATCTTATTGAATAAATTATTTTTGTACGCACACAATTTATTTTCTGATAATGTTTAGATCACTAATTGAACAATATTCACTGCTACGGTGATAGGGTTCTAAAAAATAATCTTAGGGTAATACACTGCTAAAAAATTTAAACTTTTGCTGCATCGTCACTCCACCGCTTTTATAGAAAACGAATTCTTCACTTTATTATAAAGCATTCTCATTGGTCAAAGTAGAGATATTTTGTAAAAGCAGTGGAGTAACAACGCAGCAAAAGTTTCAAATTATTAACAGTATAGAGGTTTTAAAATGTCTAAAAGTAAGCAAAAAGCACCATTTTTACCATCTCATATATTAAAAAGAAACCTTATTTAAGGAAACACATCCTTGAAGGAAGCAATAGATACAAGTTTCCTTTTTAATTCCATAAAATTTGTACGATTTTTTAAAATTAAATTTCAAAACATTTGGCTGAATCGTTTTTGTGCTGTCCAATGTGAAAAAATAGTCAGCGAGACGAAGTTTATAAGTGCTACGTTTTCTCGAAAACATATGACCTGTACTATTCTGTTTATACATCTGGAGTTTCGGAATTATTCTTTATGTATGTTTTCAGATATTTAATAAAACATCTAAAATCGCAAGTGTCAAGACTTTTTGCGGTGACTGTAGATAAAAAAAATTGCATTAGAGTTTAATGGTGACTGTTTAATCATATTCAGGTAAAACTACAATTTAATGTATGTTTAAAAGATAAAATACCCTAGCTTACAAAAGCATTTTAAATGAACGTTGTATAGATGGCAGTTTTTCTTTCAATAAACGGTTTATTTTATTTTATTTTAGTAATACTTATTATTTTTTAAATCAATTTTAATTTTTTAACTAATTTAAATAATTAAAAATAATCACTGTTTTTTGAATGAATGAATGAGTGAAAAAAAATTATTCAATTTTTATAAAAATAATGTTATAGACAATTTCTTGAAATTGTCCTGTACTATTTATTTATTTATTTTGGCTAATTAGTTACAAGATTTTTTTTATAAGAAATAAGAGAAAAATAAACAGAAAAAATGTAATTTAAAAGGGATTTTTTACGTTTTCATTATTTCATGGCGCTAGTGGGATTCGAACCCACAATCTGCGCTCCCAGGCGATTAGAGATTAGGTGCCTTGACCACACGGCCACAAAGCCCCCTGTTTAATGGAGTGTCTCCGTTTTTTGTTTCTATTTTCATCGTTTTGTTATTTTCAGGAAATATGGTGGATTTTTCTGATTTTTAACGGAAAATGCCCTTTTGTGGTGAAAAGGAACTTTTTCTGTGAAATTCGGGAAAAAATATTCGTGAACTTTTTTAACAGTGTATTTTAAGGGAAATGTCGGTAAAATGATGATCGAGAGACTCAATCGAATGCATTTAACCGAGATCTAATGTCAATCTAGAGAGACTACCGCTTTTTTTTTGTGTTTTTATAGAAATTTTTAACATTGTGTTAATTTTTTTATTTAAACACAATCTGCTGTTCTTATAAATGTATTCTATAATTTGTACAATGGAATGTAATAAAAAATAATTAGTTCTGATCAGTTCTTTTCCTGCTTGCAGAGATGAATTTCTCGATATGTGCATTAATATTTATTATAAGAAATCAAATCTATTTTTTTACTGAAATAATATTAAAAATATTAATAAAATTAATGTTGCATTTTACGAAATTGTGCATTTTTGCTTAAATTTCAAGAACAATTGCATTTCTTATAAATATTTTTTTTTAATTTGTACAATGAGATGTAATGCTAATAATAGTAAATAATTCAACCGTGATATACCATTTCTCTGTACGAAGTGATTATTTCCTGACGGCAATTTATAAGATAACGCATTCAAAAAATCATACTTCGATACTCTTAAACAAAGTTACATTTTAATGTACTGATGTTTTCTTACGGCTGAATACACATGCCAAGAATAAAATACGATAGCACAGAAAATAAAAGAAAACTCTATATGTTCCGGATTTTTCCAGGTTTTGAATAAACAAACCGAAGTGAAATTGAAAGAACAATATTTTTTATCGTGATATGCAAATACATGGAGAAAAATATGTTTTGTTGAGTCCAGATAACATGCTTTGCGTTACAAACTAATTATGAGTTTTTATAACAGTTTCGAATTAGAGTTGAATATTTATTTGAAGGATAAACTATGCTCATTTGCAACGGTATTCTCAATGAAAGAGATGCATTCCATTAATTTATTGTGTTATTTTTTTATTTTCTCAGAGATGAAATAAATGCTCTAAAATAACATGGGAAGACCAATATTGTTATCTCGTTTTGTACGAATACATTGAGAAGGAAATGTTTTGTGAATTGTTCATATTAAGATTTTGTATTTTCAACTAATTTGTTTTTAACATAAATGAAGTTTTATATTTACTATCTCTGATTATTTTTATTTCGAAGATTATTTAAATTATTAATCCTAGTTCAGAAAAAAAAAAAAAAGATTTTTTAAGGACATTTAACTTATTTTCCTTAAGTTTTTTTTTTTTTTTTTTTTTTTTTTTTTTTTTTTGGGGGGGGGGGGGGGGAGTTTGTGGCATTATTAGTTTTGTTTTAAGTTCAAATATTAATATATGTAACAACTAAGATGATGTTATGAACGCTTATTATTTAAAAAAAAATCAGTTTATTATATAAAAAGTTTCAAAATTCATTAAAATTTATTAAACAGTCTATTATTTATATTTATTTATAATTGACTTAAATTACTCCGCCCAAAATGAATCGACGTAACAAATAAATATAAATCAAATATTTTATTAAAGCAACTAAAACGTCTAAGGAAAATTAAAAAAATATACAATAAATGCTATAGGAATTTATAAGAAATATTTGTATCAAATGATGATACTAATATTTCATCAATTCAATCTTGATATACCATTTCTCTGTTCGAAGAGATTGATGTCCGATATAAAGATAGCGTATTCAGATAATCTTGTTTGATTACTCTTTTTAAAAAAAAGTTACACTTTAAAATACAGATTTATTACGGTTGACTACACATGTCAAGGGATTAGAATACGATGGCACAAAACATAAAATATAGATAGATACCCGTAAGGCATGGTGACGTCACTGCGAAGTCGTTGTGAAGTCACATTGTGACTTTGTGACCATCGATCGTCGATGTGACGTCGATGTGAAGTCACAGTGATTAAAATGTGAAGTCGTTATGGCCGTTTTAGAGCTCGTTTGTGACGTTTCACAAAGTGGTCACAATGTGACCAATTTGTGAAAAATGTGTCATTTGTGACTAATTTGACACTAACATTGTGACGAAACTGTGAAAAAAGCAACGATTTTTAAATTGCCAGAAACATGTTTTTTTAAAGTAAATAACATGTTTTGAAGAATATTTGTAATTTTCTAAAAATTTTTAATAAAGTCACATCTCAGTCACAATGTGACGTCACTGAGTGGTGGCATTTTGGTCACATATGTTATGTGACCAAAGTGACTCACAGTGACGTCATTGTGACGTCACTGTGACCATGCATGCTATGAGGGTATATATTTCGGATTTACCAAATTCGGTATAAACAGTCCGAAATGAAATTGAAAGAACAATATTTTTATTGTGACACGCCAATATATGGAGAAAGATATGTTCTCTTGGATAGCATCCTTTGCGTTACAAACTAAATATGATTTTTTATTGCTATTCAGTTTCGAATTAGAGTTGAATATTTATTTTAATGATAAAATATTCTGATTTGCAATGGATTTTCGATTTTTAAAACGATTGCAAGACTTACTCTACACCACGAATGATGAGTAGGGGAAGATGGGGATACTTGAGCCATTTTTTGAATTTTAATTTTTTTTAATTTTTTATATTTTTTTAGAATAAAATAAGATATTGAAAATGAAAATTTGATATTTTTTCTTCAACTAAAAACCACTTTTAATTAATTTTGAACTATTTTTCTATGTATAATAAATGTTTATTTTTTGTTTTACATCGTGGCTCAAGTATCCCCATGGCGGGGATACTTGAGCCATAGTGAAGGGATACTTGAGCCACTAAGGAAAAATACCTACAAAAGTAATTTTTTTCGCTTTATTTTTGCACAAACATTTTACAGAATGATAAATTATGAAACGTAAAGTCATTCAAAACCAATTGAGGAAACAAAGCTAGTAATACGATCATTTTTTGTCGTTAAAACTGGTTGTCGGATGATAATTTCAACTTGAGTTATAACGACGGTAGAAACATCCTCAGTTCAGAGCCATTTAAATTTGTAATCTGCAATTCTTCGGGCAAATTTCATTTTCAAAATATTAAGCACTTATCCAACAAATATTTTTACAGTTTTCTTTCTGGCATATTTTATTAGTAACCAACCATCAATAGAAGGTTTTCTTTTCACATCATCACCATCATTGACAGAATTTTCCTCTAATTATATTGTCGAACTCGTGCTTTTAATTTAGTAGCTGTCGGAATTTGAGCCAGATGTATCATTCTACTGTTTCAAACACTTTTTTGATTTCACAGGAAAAGATTTTTCTTCCTCTTTGGCTCTATGCAGGTAAGTTTGAACTGGGATTTTTGTTGCTTTTCTTGTTTTTTGTGCGCTCGTTTTACCAATTTTTCTTCAATTTTCTTAGTTAAAAAAAAGTTACAGCAACAGAGGTTACGATTTCAATATAAAATATTAATCTTAATATGTTATATTAAAAAATAAATATTTTAATATGTTGGACCTAATTAATTAAAGTATTAGAGATTATAGCCTGTAAAACCGTTTTAAAAAGTTATTTTAATTTAATGAAAGTTAAATTGAAAACTATGTTTACATTTATCTAGACAGGCTATTTTTTTAGTTAAAATGAAAAATAAAATAGATATTTTCATTTAAAAACTATACATTTTTAAACATTTTTAGGTCGTTATTTAAAAAAAAAAAAATAAAATAAAATGAAAAATTATTCTCCCTTTTATCCAGAAAAATATCTATTAGTGAATATAAGGATGGAATTTTATTTTTTGTTTGTTTCACCCATGTTTAATTTCTAGTGGGGATTTTTGAGGCATGGCTCAAGTATCCCCACTCTCATTGGCTCAAGTATCCCCACTATCACTATTTTTGTTTTCCAGAGTTTTACTAAATAAAGCATGCAGCTATTAGAACTATTTTAGACTCAAAATACAATTGAAATTATGCTTATTAAATGTATGTATATAGTTGCAACTTTAAACAAAACTTTGATTACAAAAAAACAAAAAAGCCATGCACCCAAATATTTACTTCAGGTAGGGAAAAGACAACTATTAATTACTATATTTTCAAAATGGTACCAAGATGTGTGATTTCTTTTTTACATGTTCAGAACTATAAATATGTTATCATATTGGTAGTTTTAGAAAGAAAAATTAACCCACTGTAGAGATAATAGGGGTGGCTCAAGTATCCCCTATGCTCAAGTATCCCCACTCTCCCCTAAATAATAAATAAAACTAGTCGTTGGGGGCCAGCGTAAAACATATCCATCATGGATATGCATAATATGAAAATAACATGAAAAAAAACACGTGTAAACTATTTATAAAATGCATTGCAATTCCAAATATTCCGTATATTAAAATATTTTTAATATACGTAGTAATGATCTATTAATGAATTGCTGATGAACTATTTTCGACAAATTATATAAAAAGCCAAATTACTCAGGTAGTACAAGCGTAAAAGAAACATCCTTATAACTCCTAAATTAATAATAATATTAACTTAGAATTTACTACGTCGGATTAAGCGTCGCATTTCCAATTAGAATACATCTTTGAAATAAAATTTGAATGAAATACAGGGTCATGATAAATCGAAAAAATGTAGTAATCAGGATTATAAATATCTCGGCAACTAGCTATCTGATTGACTTCGGTTTTTATGCAAAATTTGTGTTATTTTATAACTTTTTACATCCATTCTTAAAAATAAAAAAATAATTGAAGATTTTTATGTACCTTTCATAAGAACGAATATTTCGAGAGTCCGAAAAAAATAGATCTGGATTATCGAGGCTACTGATATGCAGTAGGCTTCGTCCCATCTTTGCATAATAAATACAAACAAAAATTCAAGTCTCTATCTCAATTTGTTTGGGAAATAGAGCGTTTACAGACATACAGACGGACGGACGGCAATTTTATTTCTAAAAATATATCTTTAGGAATCTCCAGTGTATGAAACGCGTAAATCCGTCAATTTTCTTTTCAATTTTCAAAACGATTGCAAGACTTACTCTATATTACGTATGATGTATAAGAAAAAGATTAGCTTTCCATATTTTTTTGTTTCAACGTAACCGTGTTTTTTTCCTAACCCACAATGATGTTTGCATACATTTGCATTATGCACAAATATATTCAATTTATTTTACATAATTACCGCTCCACATAAACGAAACAAAGATCTTTTATTGGTGTTTCAGATACTAAGATTAATGGTAGCTAAAATCATAAATAATTATTTCGAAATCTTTGGTCGTTTCTTATTTAAAAGAATAAAATATTTGGCTTTTTACCAAGTGTATTCAAATTAATGTTTTTTAAAATTATACAAATAAAGTTATTTTGAGTTTCAACTAAAATAAATGGAATTGAAAACTAGTGATTGATTGGCCACAATCATACCTACCCATCATGGATATGCTTAATATAAAATATGAAAAACAATATGCGTAAACTATTTATAAAATGCTTCGCCATTACAAAATAAAATTTAAAAATATCTTTAAATATTATTAACACATAGTATATGTCTATTAATGAATTGCTGATGAACCAATTTCGACAAATTAGATAAAACGACTAACGACTCAAGTAGTACCAAATTGCATAAAGGAAACATCTGTATAATTCCAAAAATAATAATCATATTAACTAACAATTTACTACGTTGGGTGGAGCGTCTTGTATTCAATTGAAATATATCGTTGAATTGAAATTTCAATGAAATACAGGGTCATTAAAAATGGAAAAGTGTAGAAATATGATTACAAATATCTCGGCACCTAATTATCCGATTGACGCCGTTTTTTATGTGAAATTTGTGTTACTTTATTGTCTTTTACATTGACTCCTTAAAATAAAAATTTCGAAAATTTTTATATACCTTTCACCAGGAAGAATATTTCGAGGGTCCGATATATTTTTCCGGATAATCGAGGTTACTAATATTATATAGGCTTCAATCCATTATTGCATACTAAATGCACACCAAATTTCAAGTCTCTAGGTCAATTTGTTCGGAAGTTAGAGCGTTGACAGACAAACAGACAGACAGACGGGCGGCAAATTTTATTTTCTAAAAATATGTTTTTCGGAATCTTCAGTGTCTGAAATGTGTTTATATATACATGAGTAGAACCTTATCACAAAATTTTATTTCAATATCTTAAAAACGTTCTAAGGGGTCTCAGGAGTCTTATACTTTTTACCTGGTAGTGCAACTTAGCAACATGTCACATTTGATTTTTTTTCTCAGTCCCTATAAAACATAAATGCATAACATTTTTAACATAGAATTTTAACTTAATATCTCTTCTATTAAAAATATTTTTTTTAATATTCTACATTGAAATTCTCTTTCATTTTTGGAATGTTTAATCCTTCTATAGTAAAAAAAAAACTAGCCTTAAAAGGAATGATTCCTGGAATGATGCTGATGTGGAAGATTTCCGGAACTAACGAATCCGGGTTGTCCATTCCTTCCATGAGCCGAATAGACCAATTAGGAAAGGGCTCCGTGTATGTATCGCCGTATGGGTTACCATAAAGAGAGGAAAGGTTATCATCGCCAACAATCGCCAAGTTTGTCGCCAAGTTGGCGATATATCGCCAAATTTGGCGACCAAAATTCGTTGTCAAAAGTGACGCTAACTTGGCAATAACTGTAATATTTCGCCAAATTTTTAATTTCTTTACAACACCAGTCGTTTGATACATCATTTGAGAGGTTTGAAACTGCTTATTCATATAATGGATGTCTTGTGTGTTACCCCCCACTCCCCGTAAGACATGGTGACGTCACTGCAACGTCGTTGTGAAGTCACATTGTGACTTTGTGACCATACCAGTCACATTGTGACTTTGTGACCGTCACAGTGACTAAAATGTGAAGTCGTTATGGCCGTTTTAGAGCTTTTTTGTGACGTCACAATGTGACCAATTTGTGAAAAGTGTGTCATTTGTGACTACTTTGACATTAACATTGTGACGAACTGTGAAAATTTTTTTAGAAAGTCACATCTTAGTCACATTTTGACGTCACTGAGTGGTGGCATTTTCGTCACAGATGTGATGTGACCAAAGTGACTCACAGTGACGTCATTGTGACGTCACTGTGAACATGCATGCTATGAGGGTATGCTCCCCAGGGGGGACACATTTTTAATTTCTTTACAACACCAGTCGTGTTATACAAGATTTGAAAGGTCTGCAACTGCTTATTCATATTATGGATGTCTTGTGTGTCACCCCCATACTCTGCTCTCCCCAGGGGGGGTCACATTTTTAATTTCTTTACAACACCAGTTGTGTGACACATCAGTTGAAAGGTCTGCAACTGTTTATTCATTTTATGGATGTCTTGTGTGTCAACCCCACTCTGCCCCCCCAGGGGGGCACATTTTCAATTTTTTACAACACCAGTCGTGTGACATATCATTTGTAAGGTCTGCAGCTGCTTATTCATATTATGGATGTCTTTTGTATCGCCTCCGACTCTGCCCCCCAGGGGGGCACATTTTTAATTTCTTTACAACACCAGTCGTGTGACACATCAGTTGAAAGGTCTGCAACTGCTTATTCATACCATGGGGTATTGGCGAGCGCAGCAAGCAGGGGTAGCCAATAATTTGGAATCGCGAAGCGATTACGCGGGGGGTTGGCGAGCTTAGTGAGCAGGGGGGCGGCGCCCCCCTAGTTCTGAAAAAAAAATTAGACTTGTATCCATTGCGCGCAGGATTCTAGCAAAACTATTAGTTCAAGAACTAATAAAGTTGATAATGGTGTAAAATTATTGTATCTTGAACTTATACCTCATTTTAAAGCAATTTATGCATTTATTTATTTAAAATTGAAATTGAAATTGAAAAGATTGAAAAAAAAATCATTTTTATTAAAAAAATTGCCAATTATCAATAATCAATGTAATTAAAATTCTACATTTGAGATATAAGTTGTTCTTAAACTTAAAATGAAGATATTTACCAAGTTTCATACAAATTGCTTTATTACTTTTTGAGAAATATTGCGCGCAGTCAAAGAACTATTTAAATTTTAAATCAAAATTAAACATAAAAAATATATAATAAAAATTCAATATAGAATGTTAAAAATAATTATTTTAAATAGAAGAGATATTAAGATGTCTCTATAAAAAGTTTTATGCATTTAAGTTTAATAGGGACTCAAAAAAATCAAATGTATATGTTGCTAAATCGCACTACCAGGTAAAAAGTAAGACTCCTGAAACCCCTTAATTAATAAAACACTTAGGTGACTAAAATGTGTGTTTTAAGAAATGATGTTTCTCGTATGCATACACAATAAAAAATGTAGTTTTCCAAAAAAGTTAAATTAAGATTCTGATATAGCACAAAAAATAATGAATAATTTTTTTTTAAATTTAAATCCATCACATTTGTATGTGATTAGATATTTGTATATACTGTAAGAACACAGAAGGTAGAATAGACGAAGAACTTCAGCCGTCGACACAAGCGAGAACTCACATTTGTCTTTTTTTTTTAAATTTATTTCACACGTAAACAGTCACGTAGACGACACAACAACAAAAGTTACAACAGACAACAGCACAGTCAACAACAACAAACAACACAAATAACAAAAAGTACAGACAGTACACCGAGTTACAACACAAATAACAAAAAATTGAGTAGCATTTTATATCACATATTCCACAACAAAACCTAAACAACGCTTCGCCATCTCACTACACAAAAACTCCGAGCTCCCACACTCAACTGAAAAATTGTTCTTTTTTGGAATGTTCTTTCCTTTCTCTTAGGACGAGTAGCGCCATCTATCGTAGGGTTAGAAATTAAGTTCTCTAGAATTAAGTTCTTTACAATACATTCTATATTAGATTATTTGTGTATTAAAATGCATTGTTTACCTTTCTGTGACTCTTTAAACAATCACTTTCGGTTTCAGAAATTTCATTTCTGTTTTATACTTTGCTTTATATTATAACTGTACTCAAAGTAATATATATTTGGAATTTTAAATGTTTGCACCTTAACCGGGATACAGATTTTTCTAATGTTACCCTTTCTTGAATAAGTATTTTTCTTTCAACATGTATGTTTTAAATGGGGAAATTATAAATTAACTGCATTAACATTAACATTATAATCAATATTAATATTTATTCTACCATGAAAATTCCCTTCCGTTGATGAAAAAAATAATTGTTGACTAAATGAAATGTTTCATAAACCAAATTTGATAAACTGATTTTTCTAATCACATCTAAATTTCTATAATGCTGCTAATACTAATTTGTATAATAAACGAGTTGAAAGGCATTAAAATATTCTCTGCATTAACCTAATTACAATAATTAGCATAATCGCATTAGTTCCCAGACGTGACATTAAAATCGATTACTCACGGAAAAGTTTTACTTTTATATCTTTAAGGATTTTTTTGAAATGCTATGCGTTGTCAAGTAATCTTTTTTTAGTTCTTCAAACATGTTTTACAGACAAACATTGTAAATTAACAACGTTAACACTAAAATTAGCGTTATTTTGTAACTGTTCAATATGTTATTTATTTACTAAGTTGAAAATGTTTAAATGAGAATTTTTAAAGATATAATAAATTAACAACATGTAGTAATTACATTATTTCTAATTGAAAAAAAAAAAAATTAAGATTAAAACTTAAAAACAGTAAAGTAGTTTTACTTGACTGTTCACTTATTTCAATTCAATACAAATAGTTAAAAAATATATATGTGTATACTAAGATTGAACGGTCAATGATGCAATGATCTGAAATGTCACTATTCAGTTTTTCGTGTAATGCACGTTATTTTGTTTTATTTTACATGATCCTTTATTTATAATTTTGTAATAGTTGATTAACTCGGGGCCACAGTTTTGGTAAGTTAAATGATGCATCATCTTTTCAATTGAAATTTGTACTGGTGATAATTCCTTTGTTTTCGCTTATAATGTATGTATGATGTAGATAGGATCTTAATGTCAGCGAAATTTTTTGAATTGTTTGACCTGGATAAGTGTGAGAATTATTGGGGAGTATGTTAAATAATGTGAAGCATTCAGATCAAAGAATTGGAACACTGAGATGACTAGCAAGAAATTTATGTACAGGAACAACCCCACTAAAAATAATCTTAAGATTATCTGAAGAAATCGCCACTTTCTACAGAAAATCTATAGAAATTTGAAGAAAATTTGCAGACTTAGCTTTATCTTTAAAATATCTGCAGAATTTTTAAAGATATTCTTTAAAATATCTGCATAATGGACCAAATACCTTCGGATTTCCCACAGATTTTTGGCCAAAAAGCTATAGATTTTCTACAGATTTTTTTAGTGGGGAAGTACCATGTAGCTGATATTAAAAATAATTTTAAAAAATCATAGCCCTTGACAGATTTTATATAGACGAAATTATCCAAATGCATTTCAATAAAAGAAAGATAATTTTACCACAAATCTATATTATCCAACAAATGTAATGGAAACCACAGAGGTTCTAACTAATACAAATTCCATATGTAATGATGCAGCATCAATTAACTTACCGAAATTGTGGCTTGAGTTATTCAATAGTTAGGAATGTAGAAATAAACATCCAAGTTAAATTTAAAAAAATGCATTACATGAAAATTGAATAATTACGTTCAATTCAATTCACAATAACCGTGCAATTTCATAATATCATTACTAATTAGCTCTGAAAATAACTGAGGTGCAGTCGAAACTTGTCAACAGTCAAAGTTTTGTTTTGTTTTTTAAAGTTTTAATCTTGCAACTTTTTAGAATTAGAATAGTGAGGACGTTTAGCATCCTAAAGTACATTCTGGTTTTGGGAATTATATAACATTCTATAAAAATTTTTCGGAAAAATTTTCGAAAATCAGTGGCACCAAAAGAAATAATTTTACTCATAAATGCTTGTTTAAGCTTCGAAAATATATTATTTTTTTAAGGTTTCTAATTATGAAGAACGATATTGAGAAACCTAGGTAATTCTGAGGAAATTGTGTATTTTTGTCCATTACATTTCATTTTCGTTGGCTTTATTTGAATTTTTTATGGTGTACAAAATTCATGTTTAAAATAGCTCTGATGCATTTTTTATATAAACTAGGAGATAAATGCGAGCTATCCCTGTAAAATAATATAGATGAAAACCTATATTATTTCTGACATTAATATATATTTTTACTCTGCACGTACTAAAAACACAGCGATGAATGCAGTACTATACAAAACGTTCTGGATGAGGCTTCTGATGTATCATTAAAACGCGTTGTTTGATAACTAAAAGTGCAGTTAATGAAAAAATGAATCACCAAACAATCTCAATGATGGAGTGCGAAAGCTTCAGAGGGTTTTACTGCTTTTTTAAAATTATTTTTATTTGATAACTCTAATAGATATTTTACATTTATTATTTTTATTTCACCCATTAACAATACTAAAAAGCCCATTCATATAAAAATAAACCTCAACGGCACTTTCAAATAATGTTTTGAAATATATTAAAAGCGATATTTTCCCATTGGTTCAGGATTTAACTGTGGAAGAAAGCGTTTAATATTGCATACATAATAATGCCTTTTTGATTCTATTCATTTCGGAGGCATAAGCTCAAAATTTCATGTCTTAAATTAATGTTTCACTTATTTTATTTTTGTTTTAGACACTTGATTTATAGAACAGGTCTTGAAAAAAAAAAAACATGCTTGAACATTATTTTTTCAACAATAAAAATTAAATAAGTTTTTAAACTAAATGGGATATAATTTTTAAAGTAATTGCAGATACGAGTACTTTTTTCCCCATTCGATCGTGTAAAAGTCAAAAATGAGTGATGCTTAAAAGTTAATGACAAAAAATAAAAAAATGCAATAAATGCGAAATTTTATGTTATTGCCATTGAGCAAGGCTAACAAAAAAGGACGGGCTATCGCTGCCTCTTTTTTTTAGACAACTTGAGTCACGATGTGATGATCCAATCCACAAGTTCAAGTGCACAAAATGAACATCACGTGACTTCAGACGTCTAAGGCGGAATCGGGGCCGTCGCGAAACAAGTTTCTTCTCTTACGGGCCTGATTCAAGATCCCAAGCAGGAGAAATTGAGTCATACATGAGATCTGGCTTTTTTATCTCACTAACCACTTCACCCTCAATGAAATTTTGACGTATACACATGCTGAAACAATCGCCATTAATATTGTGTGCATATTTTTAGATAATTTGAATCTACTACATATTCTATTATATGAATATATTTTTAATGAGCATTTTAAAAGGATTAATTAGTGGATAAAGGATTAACATAAATGAACGAGTATTTCCTTTAGCCTTCTTTATTTAAAATGAATTCAATAAATCTATGCCATTCCCACGTGGTCTTACATGTGATGTGAATTGTAAAGCTTTATTTTTAAGTAGGGAAGTAAAATTTAGAATCATCTAATAGATAAGAGTAATAAGAAAGCCCTTTTTTTTTGTCTTATTTTGGGTTTAGAATTTCTGTTCACAATTCAGTTTGCATAAACCAAAAACAATTTTAAAACATGAATAGTACTAAGTCCTTATGCATAGAGATAGAAGAAATAAAAATCATTTAATGATTATCTTTTAAAATATGTATATAAAAAATCAGATCGATAGTTTAGAAGCCAGCCGTGGACAACATCATCAGATGAGTAATGGAAATTTATCGTATCCTTTAAATCCTTTAAATGAGTGGAAAAATGCATTTACTATATAAAAGTTACGGAAACAGAAAAAAAGTTAATTTTTTTAAGTTTAATTATCTTATACTAACAGCAAAATAAACAATTTCAATTAATTTTTTTTTATGCTACAACTGTTGATGAAATTGAAGAATTGAACATATTGGATTTCTTTTGTGGTGTGTTTAACAGCAGTGAAGATATTGAGATAAAAATGAAATGATGTCTGTTGATGATGTTACATTAAATGTGAAGTTTTACATAAATTAAAATGTTGTGAGTGCATTAACATATCAGTCGAAGACAAAAATTTTAGAATTAGATTGCCTGAATGAAACGTGCGCTTCTGAAATGTAAATACTTTATGTTGGCTGATAGAAGTCAATTAACACCCCAGAAAATAATTATAAATGCTTTTCAAAAACTCATCAGTTATAACTATGAAAATACTTTCTTAAAATTTCCAGAGCCCCAAAAATATTACTATAGAATTAGTTATATAAAAAAAATTATTTCGGTCTGCATTTCATAAATAAATGCAAATGTGGAAACTAACTTTTATAAATATTTAAATTTGATCTTATTTTATTTTATTTTTTGGTCAGGAATTACAAATATCTTATTAAATAACTATACAAAAGCTTAAAATGATACTACGAAATTCACTTATAATAATAGTAAAAATATGTATATACCTGTATTAACAAAAGTGAGATTATTTTCTATGAGAAAATATTAAATGCCACATTTATTGTAAATTATATGAAACTACATATTATTAGTGGAAAATGCTCTTCTAGTAATTAAAAGAATGTGTATTTTAAGTGAATTATGCATTATGAAATTTGAAATTTTAATTGCCAAAAAGAATTTTCATTTTAATTGTTTGAAAAAATTAATGTTTTTATTTATATGCAATAATAATCTTGATATTTACAATTTAGAATTAAGGCATTTTTATTTTTAAAAGAAACTTAAATAACTTGCTGCTAAAATTGCGTTTTTTTAATGTAGGATTTCTCCTGCCATAAATTTGTATTTCAAGTTAAACGCTATGAAAAATATCACGAATCTCAATTCTGTATAATTTCTTTCATTTCTTTATTTATTTTATCTATTTATTTATTTTGTTGCGAAAGTTCAGTAATTTTAATGTATGATTTTGTCTGCCACAAATGTATGTTTCAAGTTAAAATCTTCGATAAAAACCATGAATCATACGTATTTGAAATCAAAAGGTAAGTTTAGTTTTGAAATCAAATTAAAAATAAAAGTCTTGTTTACTGAACTTTGGGTGTTTAGTAGTGAATGTATAATTCGAACATATCTAAAATAAGCCTTAAATTGTTTGAAAAAATATCACAAAACGGAAATTTATAGCCTTGTTTTTGATGCACACATACAACCATTCTATAAGTTCCGTTCGCTACTCACAAGGAAGGTCTCCATACTGGGCATACTCAGAATTTTATGAAAAAAATACTGATTAAAGTACTTATGTTTGTAATAAAGGATCAGTCAAAATTAGCGGCGGAATCACCGAAGAAAGTATGTAAATACATAAAATATTTTCCAATATTTGGTGTGAAAAAACGGAAGAGTCACGCGATTTGGCGAGCAGCCCTTTTCTTCGCCAAAAGGAAACGACTATAATGCAACTCAAAACTGTTGGATGTTTAGAATGGGTGTAAAAATTATTTAATGAATTTAAACATAAACAATGAGAGACTTTAATATGTTATATACATATATATACATATTGTATTACATATATACATTTCTTGTTGAAGTAGTTATTTAATTAATCACTGGAAAAAATGTTTTTATAGATTAAAAAAAAAGTCACATTGAGAAAAATTATCTTCATACATTTATACGTATTCAAAAATAAAAGCCAGATGTTTCCATAGCAACAAAATCTAATCAACAATTTTCAATTGAAACAAAATTAATTAATTGAAATTATGAATTATTATGAATTATTTTAAATCTTAAATTTTGATGATTAAATTTAAATATAAATACACATAAAAATCGATAAGACAAAATTATACTTAAAACAAACTAAAAGTTAAAAAACTATATTTATTTCAATTAAATTTATTAAAACAAGTTCAACATGAAACTTTTTTTTTCTTGTAATGTATTTTTTGAAATTACATTCCATCGCCAACCGGCAATAAATATTTTCAATATTTTTTTACAGATACTGAATGGAGGTTCAGCCGAAAATTTTTTTATAAACATCTATATCAATACGAGAAGAACATTCTATATATTTTTTAGATTTTTCGGGGTATACCCGTATGGAGACCTTCCTTGTCAGATCTCTTGCGTGACGTTATCTTTTCTTGAATTAGACCCGTAAATTTCGCGACGGCCCCGCCGGAATGTACCGTGGCAGCTTGTCATTTTTTGATAGTTTCTCTATTTGCAAAATGACGCAAACAATGTCAACAAGTTTGCACATACATGCTTCTTATTTATAAAATAGGTAAAAATTTCAAGTTTCTATAATTTGTTTAATAAGCATAATGATTTCTGAAACACATTTCTTGATTGTATAGAAATTTTCAGAAAATAACAAATGAGAAACTTGGCAAAATTTAATACATTAATGATTAAATGAGGTTGCTTAAAAGCAAATTTGATAAATTGGTTATTTAATCACCTTTAACTTTCAGTTATGTTGCTAATACTCTCTTGTGTAACACGTAGGTGAAAAGTCATTAAAACATTCCCTAGATTATCTTAATTACCATAATTTGCATAATCACATTATTTTTCCTCACACGTGACATTAAAATCAATGATTTTGGAAAAGTTTTACCTTGATATCTTCTAAGAAATCTAAATATTACTATCACCTAACAATTATAATAATAATAAAAATTAATCAATATTTGCTTAATAGGGTATTATTTCCTGTAATTAACTAACGATTGGAAAAATTTTATGATTCAACGCTTTCGAAAACATGAGTAATTTGGAAGTAGTTGTGGTACAATTTCGTTCCACGTTATTTTTTATATTCTTGGATTGAAAAAAAAAAACATTTATTTATTTTATTTTATTATGATTTTTTTGAGGCCATAGTATTTATGTTTAATCATTTAAATGATTCTTACTTTCTTTATAATGTATTGAAAAGTTGGGATAAACGACACTATTTTAAGCTAAAATATTCGCAATATTTAGTCTATACATTTCTGCCAATAAATAGTGTGAAATTGCATTTAAGTAATTTAGTGGTATCAAAACGCTTTAAGTGAATCAAGCAAACTCTTCTCACCGTACAATGTGCGGGAAGAAATCGGTTAAGTTGTTAGTCACTTATCTATTCAATATTTTTCAAAAAAATCTTTCAAATAATGTCTTTTTAGAATTTGTAATCTTTTATCACCGGTTTTTTCAAAACAAAAAACTTTTACCTAATTTAATCAGAAAAATGCTCGAATTTAATATAGTAAATTTTACTGGTTAGAATAATAAATCATGATTTGACCCGTACTTGGTACAGGCAAATAATGATTGGCAAAGACACATTGCCCGTATGATGTACGGACAAATGAAGGAAGCGGTTGAAGTAAATCTAAGGCATTTTTATATAAACTAATAGTTGGGGGCCACCGTAATACTTACCCATCATGCATATGCATATATAATATACATGAAAATAAAACATTTGTAAACTCTTTATAAAATGTATTGCAATTCAAAACCAAAACTTAAACGTGTATTGAAATATTCTTATTATGCATAGTAATGCTCTATTTATGAGTTGCTGATGAATCTATTTTCACAAATTAATACAACAAGCCAAGCTACTCAAGTAGTACTGAATTGCGAAAAAGAAACATCCTTATAACTCCAAAAATAATAATCTTATTAACTAACAGTTTATTGCGTCGGATGAAGCGTCTCATTTCTAATTAAAATATATCTTTTAATTGAAATTTGAATGAGATGCAGGGTCATGAAAAATCGAAGAATGTGGAAAACAGGATTGCAAATATCTCGGCAACTAATAATTCAATCGACTTCGTTCTTTATGAAAAATGTGTGTTATTTTATTGCTTTTTACGATCACTCCTTAAAATAAAAAATTTCGAATTTTTTTTATATATCTTTCATCAGAACGAAATTTTCGAGAGTTCGAAAAAATATTTCCGGATAATCGAGGTTACTGATATTTTCGAAATCTCCAGTGTCCAAAACGTGTAAATCCGTCAAATTTTTTTTTCGATTTTCAAAACGATTGCAAGATTTACCCTATACTACGTATGATGGGTAAGAAATAATTAATTTACATTTCAATATTACATTACATTCCTTTTCAGTACCTTTCTGATATACTTAACGAAGTTTCGATGCCATGCGAACATGCCTTGTTTCAGAACAAAATAATTAAAAAATTAATTAAATAAAATTGCTAAGAAATAAAATTTTATAAACTGGTTTTTCAAACCACCTTTAAATTTCGACAATGTTGCTATTAATTCCTTAACAGAAAAGATTAAAGGGTTTCTCCCTATTACCTTATTTACTATATTTTGCATGATCGCATTTGTTTTCCTACTATGGAAATCGATTACTACCAGAAAAATTTCACATTGACATCTTTAATGGATTTTTAAATCAACTGCACTAGAAAAACTTAAAGTGTCATTCAAAAAAGAAAAAAAAAAAAAAAAAGGGCAATTCAAGTAATTGAAGAAATGAATTTTTTATGCCTTCACTTAAACAGCTTCATTATTGAAACGATAGTAAGAAAACCATTTTAAACCAGAAAATTTTTGTTCAAAGGTTTTCGTTTCCTCTAATTAGCGATTACTTAAAATAGTCTCATTATCGCCCTAAAATCTTACTTAATTTCACAGCATTTTTCGATTTTATAAAAGAGTAGTCATGCTGTAAGAATAGAAATAAAAACTGTGTTTCAGTAGTTAACTCTTGGTACTCCGTTGTCTGCGTTGCGGAAACATCATCTTTCCTTGCAAAATTCGTTTTTGCCATCAGTAATAAAGGAAAATAAAATTTGCCTTATTTTAATCAGAGCAATTCTGAAATTGTGTACTTGAAGGAAACATCTTTTTAGGTGCGTTCGTAATTATATAATACGTAGCACCTTTAGTGGTCGTTCAGTCCGTCCGTCTGTCTGTCCGCATATAACAACGCAAAAACTACCCAACCGAATCGTTTGAAATTTAAAATACATAATTAATAGATAATTTTGTCGAGACATTTCAAATTTCATGAAAATAGGATGCATAGATAAATTACGGGGCAATCAAAAGTATTCCGTTACATGACGGTCAATGGGGAAAAAAGTTTCAAATGCATTTTAATCGTTTGAAATTTAAAATACGCAATTATTGTATAATTCTGTCGAGTTATTTCAAATTTTTTTGATAATCGTGTGCATAGATCAATTACAGAGGCAATCAAAAGTATTCAATTACATTATGGTCAATGGGGAAACAGTTTCAAATATATTCTATACGTTTGAAATTTAAAATATATAATTATTACATAATTTTGTCGAGTTATTTCAAATTTTATGAAAATCGGATGCATAGATCAATTACAGGGACAATCAAAAGTATTCCGTTACATTACGGTCAATGGGAAAAAATGTTTCAAATGCAATTTAATCGTGTTACACTTATGCGAACTTAATAAAATTTATATGCAACTATAAAGTACATATTATAATATACATCTTACACAATTTGTGGTGCAAAGAACATTTGTTATTGATTTGCAAGGCCACACAAAAGTATTCCATTACATAATGGTATAGGGAGAACATTGTTTGATGAGCGTTTTAATATTTATTCACTATTTACAATTTTATGAGATTGATATATGAAAGTAATATTTTTAAAACTTCGTTATCGTACGAACGCATCTAATTTGCTACGCTTCATGTGCAATTTCCAACTTGTTAAAAAATGGTGCTGGCCAAATAAAATTTGTGTAAGAGACGCCGAAGTCCGAAGGGTTAAATTTAAAAGGAAGAACCTTGATGAAAACAATTAGATGAAGTGTAGAATTGACAAGATTAATGAAGTAACTAAATATAAATACACTATTAAAATATTCTAACCAATGTAAACAAAAGATAGTTTTCTTTGTGGGCAGTGGCATAGCCAAGGGTAGAATTTGGCGAGGGGAAAATTCTGTACTCTTTTCCATGAAAACGAAAAATGATGAAAAATTCCGTTTAAAGTTTTCCTTAGCAGGTATAAGTTTAAGATAATGAATAATATTTTTTTCCAAATAAGACAGGATTCCGTTGTAGACAGTTACCCTTTTTACAAAATCTGTCAAAGGCTGGCCAAACATCTTTTCTATAGTATGCCTTGGAGAAGTATAGGTATATTCATGTATTGAAAAACTTGTGAAAATGAAACCTGCCAAAAAAATTATTATTTTGCAAACGTAAAAAATAAGTTTTTATGAAGAAATGCAAAAAGGTTATGCTTCCTAAGAAGGTTATCTGTCTAAAATGGAGATTTTCTTTTTTACTTCGACTACTTTGCAGGCTTTGCGGACGGAACACGAAGTCTTTTTTGAAAGGGAGGGATGAAAGTTTTTTTTTTGAAGAATGATTTGAAATAGCATGTCCATCTTAACTTTTTTTATAAGCAGTTATTCTTACAGAAATATTTTTACACTTTTCAACTTAGTGGAATTCGATTTGCCTGTCTCGATACCGTCTGGCGATGCTCTAACTCTAGTAAATATACTCGAATTAACGCGTAATTGATATATGTTATTAATGTTTACAGTGGAATGTTTTTTTAAAGAAGTATATATCTTTCATAGTTCATTTACAGGGGCACTCAAAAGTATTCTGTTGCATTACGGTCTAGGGGAGGGGGGGAAGAATAAACCGTGTATTTTAATATTGTTACAGTATTTTAAGCATAATGAAATTTATATACATTATTGAGGTGTACTAAAAGATGACCACTATAAATAATGATATATTTGGCACTTACAGTTCGTGTCAAGGTGAACTCAAAAATACTCCATTTTATTAGGGTCTACAAAGAAAGAAATTTATGACGTAGGTTAATAATATCCCCAGCAAACACATAGCTATCGGTAAGCAATCGGACGATAGCCGCTTGCCACTGCCATCGGTATCGGACCGATGCCAGTTGCTGCTATCGGTTCCGTATCTTTTTTGATACGCCGCGCGAATGCCGCCCGATCCATGAGGCACGCAGCCGGTCCTGTATCGGCAAAAAACTATGCCGATAGCTAACCACACGAATACCGGCTGAAGCCCGGCACAAGCAAATAAAAAAACTCTGGTGGCGCCATCTGTTAAACACTCTAGCAAGTATTTTGAGAGCCAATGGGCATACTTCAGCGGGAACAGGAGGGATTTGATCGCGCAACCCCTAGCTCAGAAGGTGAACGCTTTAACCACTAGACAAGTCAGAGCTGGTTAGGGAAGGATTATGTGTGGTAATAAGGGTGTGGTTTTCAGGAAGTGCTACGTGAATGGCAAGTGTTGTTGACGTAAATGACAGATTGGAAAATTGTAATATTAAAGTGTTTTTATTTTATTTTTTGTAATCATTTACTTGTAATTGTCTTATGCGCCTGATTTTAAAAATGATTTTAATATTTAAATTAATGAATTAGCAAATTATTAAAGCAAACGAATTGCTTTTCTTATAGATTTTAGAATCATTAAATAGTATATTTAAAAAATTAAAAATAATATTTTTTGTTCAGAAGTATTGTTAAATAAATAAAATTTTTTATTAGAAACTATAACATAATTACATGCTTTGCGTTAGTTTCTAAAGTGTATATTTTTAACTTAGAAAAATCTTATTTTAAATAATAATAAATTGGTAATAATTAACTTTTAAATAGAATAAAAAATTATGTTATGTCATTTGATGATTCAAAGTAGTATTTATGTTTTAAACCTATGTTCCAATGTTATTTAGTTGATAATGAATATTTATTAAGTAAAAAATAAAATAAAAGTAACATATATATTATATATATATTATTTTTTATACACATTTTTTTAAAAATAGGAGATATTTCATGTTCTTTTTATAAATTTAAAAATGCTTAAGTACTGGATATAATAAATGAATTTTAGAGGTTTTTCTGATGCAATTTCCTTTTTGGGAATTATAAAGTAATTACATGTAATAATAAAGTAAATAATAAAGTAAAAAAAAATAGGAAATATATATTTGTAACATAAAATAACTAATTTAATAAAAAATAAGTTAGTAATTAATCACTTTTAATTAGAATGAGAATTCACGTTAAGTGATTTCATAATTTAATGCAGAATATTTTTTAGCAATATTAATTCCGAATAATTGTTGCAATAATAATTTTTAAATCTTGAAATAAAATAGAAATACTAATTTTTTTTCGTTTGTGAGATAATATTTTGGGAAAAAAAAATCTAATTTTTTATGTAAAAAAAAAAAAAAAAATGGGTAGATTTCTTTTATATGTTTTACATTGAAAAATAATGTTAAACACTTTTTAGTAATTATTTTTTTAAAATAAAATAAGAAAGTGAGTTATTGCTTTTAAAATGAATAGATAAATATAAAATAAATTCAATTACCTTACAAAGTATTTTTCTGTTTTTCTATGATTAAGTTCCTAATAATGATTAACAATTTAAAGGAGAGAATTTAAAAATTATTTTGTGATTAAAATAATTGTAAGTCATTTTAAAAATTAATTCAAAAACAATATTTTTAAATAAATAAATATAGGTTATTTTTGACATATTTTCTATTTCTCACTGACAGAATTTTTAATAAAATACGTGAAATATACATTTCTTATCAAAAACTCAAACTCGAATAAAATTCAGAAAAAGAAGAAAAATCGGTTAAGACTAAATATTCTGAATTCGGACCGATGTTGGCAAATCTGATCGGTCCACTATCAGAACTCAGATATCGGTCCTGTGTCACTTGCCGGTATAAGTCGCTTGCCGATATATAACCAAGTGTGGACCGATTACCGTAACCGGCTGTCAAAATAGCAGTTTCTTAAGTTTTAGCTGCCAATCTGCTACCGACACTTAACCGACATTGCCGGCTCTGGTCCGATCGTATGCCGGAAGTTATGTGCTTGCTGGGTCACTATGTTAAGAACATAATGAAATTGATAAAAATTTAATGTTAATTAGATGTGTTAATTAGAGATGAGTTCGGGATCACTTTTCAAAGCGCGGGACCGCCATAGCTCGTCGATGTTAACCCGAAAAAAATTGTCCCATAAGAACCCGGGACCGATACTGAAAGTATACTCGAGAAAAAAAGTTTAAAAAATGAATCACATTTAAAAGTTTTTCTAAATGTCTCACTTTTTAACAACTAGAAATTTCTAACACAGCACATAATTAATTTTATGAAATTTAATTCAATCCTATTGAAAAAGATGTCTGGTATCAAATACAAACATGCTTCCATAAAAAAAGAATTTAATTTTTCTCCCGCAGAAAATAGTTAACTCTGATGGATACATTAATAAAGATTATTTTATAAATTAATGAATGAAATTTGCATAAATTACGATTTATATGACGAAGAATTGAAAAAACATTTCTGTTTCCTATAAAAAGTGTACATCTTTCGTAATTCTCAGGGTTTTGAAAATTAGTTTAAATTAAAAATTTGACACCGTTACCGGAAAAATCCGATGCTTTTATAGAATTAGAGAAAACGCCGCAGACGCATGCCAATTATATCTACTTATGTATGAAAGGGAAAGTGTGAAGCTTTGGTCTTCATATGAAAATAGAGCCATAGAATGAGCAAACTTTAACTAAACAAGCATTACAATGATTAATTTTTACATTATTTTGACAGAAAGGACGAATACACTAGCAGACCAATAATGTGCAAATCTTAAGCTAATACTGGTTGACGTAAAAGAACTATTTATTTTGCGTTGGATCTTAAAAAATTATAATAAATAAAGTTTCCAATTAAAAAACATCCATAATGGTGCGATAATCCGATTGCAGCCAAAATCAACAGGTGGTTATTCGCGAACTATAGACATAAATCCCCAAATATCTCAAGTTTTCAAATTTTCTCTCCAAATAATGTTCGATTTCTACTAAAATCTATTTCTATTTCCTTTTGATCTAAATAGTATTAAAAGGACTTACAATGGAAAAATTTATTTTTAAATGGAAAAAAAGGTTTTTTTTTGTTTATATGCACTGTAAAACATTTGTGTAACGTTACTCCATAAAACTGGTGGCAGCCTTGCTGCCTCCAATTTGGTGGAGTATTTTAACCGATATAATCGGTGTAACATTGCAATGTTACACCAGTAATGCATGTTTTTATTACACCATTATGTAAGTGAAAAATTACTCAATGAAGAGTAAATCGTAGTTGCCACCATTATATGGAGTAACGTTACCACAAATGTTTTACAGTGTGCGAGTGTGAGAATAAACAAAATTGTCAATTTGAGAAAGATTGGGTGAAATTTCTGTAATAGGAAGAGGTTAAAAATGGAGAAAAATATTCAGTTGAAGTAATTAGAAGAAAGGATTCTTTATATGCGTATTTAAACCCAGTACTTATGAAAACAAAAATTAGTTTCAAAACAAGATATTCTTATTCAAAGAGTTTTATTTCCTGCAATTAAAAGAAAAATCAAAAATTGTTTCATTTTTGCATTAAACCTTATTAAAAAAACTCTTTTTAAACAAATTACCATTGTTGTAAAAGAATAGTTCTGATATTAGGTCTGTGAGATTGCTTAATTGAACTGCAAAATTATTGATGAAATAATGCAATTAATGAATTTATTTTCCAGATAATACATAAAGAAACGGAGTATAAGTACGTTGTTAAATATTCTGCTTAAATAGATCTCTGGACATTTTTTTAATTTAGATGTGTATGACGACAAACTCTATGACTTCCTGAAATGTAAGTAAATTTTACACAAATTTTATGGGAATTTTATATTAAAAGGGCCGACAACTAATACTTAAATCTTTCATTGCTCCTTTAAAATTGCTCCATAAAAAATGTCGACAGCTAATACTTAAATCCTTTCATTTCCAAACAATTTATTTTTTGAAACAAAATTTATAAAAATTACGTTTCAGAAAATAAATTGTTTGACACTTTTAAGGGCTATGGTATAACCTAATATTACTTAAATGTAATTAAAATTTGTGCCAAAAAATTTTTACTTCTATGACTTGGGAAAAAAACATAAAATTGCATTTTGAGAATTTCTAAATAAAACATTTTGAAAATTCTAGGGAGAATTCATTCTTTAAATTCAACACAAACATTTCCCTCAGATAATGTAATAAGTATAAGGATGGGAATTTTTGTCGGAACTCGTATTGTCCAAAATTTAAAAGATCGAGTTTTCTATGCCAAATTATCCTATTCATAATCCTTCATCGAATAAATAATACAATCTGAAACAAGTCGGAAATTGCACGTCAAACGCAGCAAATGAGGTGCGTTCGTACTATAAGGAAGTTTTAAAAATATTCAGACCTTAGTGGAACAGTATACAGTACTTCGGGTACCGTAGAGTAGGTGAAATCTTTTGCGTGTCTTTCCGAAATCTTTGTCCTTGTAAATACTGTCTGCATTCTATTATACAGGAATTGATTTGTAGTAAGCCCCCGGAATCTTAGATATATCATTTTCATAAAATTCGAAATAGTTTAATACAATTTATACGCGCTCCAAATAATGTCTCCTCGAATATCATTATGTAATGGAATACATTTGTGTGTCCCTGTAAATTAAGAAGATATATACTTTGCACAACACGTTGTACTGAATGTACATTTTAGAATATACTTCATAGGGGCATATCAATTTTATTATGTTCGAATTTTGTTATGTGTTACATCATTAAAAGGCACTTGAAACTATTTTTTCCCAGTGTTCCTCATGTAGCAGAATAATTTTGATTGTCCCTGTCATTGAACAATAATTCCAAATTTCATAAAATTTGAAATGACTCGACAAAACTGTGCAACATTTATATATTTTAAATTTCAAACCATTCAGTTCGATAGTTTTTTGTGAACGGACAGACAGATAGTCAGACAGAAGGATTAAACGAAGATTATAGGTACATCGTATTTACAAGGTGTCTAGCAAATAACACCCTGATTTCAAAATTAAATTTCTCAAAAATAAAGGTCAATAGAATTATGCAGTAAACGGTTTGTTTATCAGGTAAGCAGTAAAAATCTTTTACAAAAGTTTCGAACGGTAAATATTTTGAAAAGATTGTGTTCTGATTGCAAAGAATGCTTTGATTTGACATTTTTTCTTGCTTTAAATTGCTGCCAGAGAATGTGTTTTTCGGCTTAAAGTGTCATATTTCATAGTTTTTTTTTTTTATTAAATTTTTAAAATTTCAAAATTCTAAAAATTTACTTCAAAAAATCTTTAAAATATTGCACTGTAAGCTGAAAAATTATTTCTCTGCAGGCAAACTAAAACAAGAAAAGCGTCAAATCAAAGAATTCTTTGCAATCAGAACACAATTTTTTCAAAATATTCACTCTTTGAAATTTTTGTATAAGATTTTTACAGCTTACCTAATGAAAAAACCGTTTACCACATATTACTATCGATCTTTGTTTTTGAGAAATTTAATTTTAAATCAGGGTGTTATTTGCTAGACACCCTGTATATAATTAAGGATGCACCAGAAAGCAAGTTTAATAGTATATTTCTCGCGTTTTAAAATTTTCATTTACAATATAAAACAATGAATGGAATCAGGATTTTTGGTTCACATTTTTACGAAATTATAAATGAATATTTTACTCTTTAATAATTTATTGATTTTATTTTAACATTTATCAAATCATCGTTCAAAATTTGGCTCGTCTGTATACACATATTTAACATGTTGTTAGTTCGATATTTTGCCAGTTCTAGGCCCAATATTTTACTAGTTTTCAGTTCAATATTTTACCAACGTTTTGGTAAAGAGTATGCGGAGAGAATAGAAAATTGTAGATTATAAGATTTCATATAGGCGTATCATTTTAATTTAGATTAATTTAACCCTTTTTAAAAGATTACAAAGAAAATTCTATGTTGCTCGTAGAAATTATTATGCTATATATTAATGTCTTAATATAAATTTAACACTAGTTGCACTTCTATCTAGATGTTACCATAGATACATATTCTTTTAAATGCGTTTTATTACTGAATTGAACCAATACCTAAAAAATAAAAGATTAGTTTTTAATCTTCGCCAAGATATATTTCTAGATTCATAGCTAACATAGAAAATACTTCTTTTTATTTCAAATGATTAGAATTACAAATTATATTTCCTTCAAATGCAAACGCAGATTTTTCGCTAAGCCACATTGATTCTGATATACATTTGAAATAGGAAAAAATATATTACTTTTATTTTATATAATTAAAGTTCCATTGAAAAGAATAAAATATATAACTTATTTTTCTTTCCAAGAATAAGATTAATGGAATCTCTAATCATAAATATTTTCTAGGGGATATTTTATTCAAAAGAACAAAACATTTGACTGTTTGCCAAATGTTTACAAATTTATCGTTATAAAATTATTCCAATTACTGTTTGAGCTCCAAATAAAATAAAACAAAATGAACGAAACTAGAAAGAAAAATTCACGAACAATATATTTTATGCTAAAGGTGTTCTTTCATAGATACAGTAGAACCTCGATTATTCGAACGTCGATTAACCGAAACTCTTCGTTAACTGAAGTCGATTTCTTTTGTATTTTCTTTTCACTTTCTGCTATCATCCAAAAATTTCTCTTGACAAACATGTATTTTTAAGGGGGGGGGGGTTCCCTTATTCCTTTTGTATGCAAGTCGTCCTTTCCAAACTACGAGTGCAGATAAATATTTTGGAATTTACTATTTTAGAATTCCTTCTCGCAAGCTCAATTTTTCGTAGGAGTGTACTCATACTTTCAAACGTCCCTGTTCTAAATAAAACCACAGCCTATTTCGAAATTTGGAAAATCATACTGCCGAATCCCAGAACAATCGAATGTTATTACACTCTCTCATTGTAAGCAAGTGCAAAGAACCTAATCTATTTTGTCATTTCAAGAACAGAGAAATTTTCATTGCAGGAGAATTTAAAAAGGGGGAGGAGTCACTTTGTGTCATCTTTTTGTTTTATCCTTCCTGGGCAATTCTATCCAAAAAAGGGAAAAAGAAGAAAGGAAGAAAAAACTCGTTTGCTATTCTCTTTCTACCCCTACTAGGACGATCTTTTAGGTATGGTCATTTTGGGCCGCAAGCCCGTTTGTTCTCTTTTTCTGCTGTTACATTTCCGATCAGAATTTTCTTGAGTGCTATCATATAGTGCCGACGCAATGACTTTCTTGCTTTTTAATATTCAAGTTTTCTTTTTTTATCATGGCTTCTATTAAGAGCAAAAGAATCGTATTAACCATGCAGGGAAAATATGATATTCTTACTCGACAAGAATAGGGAGAAGCTGTTACAAAACTTGCAAGGAGTTTCACGTTGGCATGTCAACTGTCAATGAGATGAAAAGGAACTGGGAAAAAATTCAGACTATTGTAAGTTTTTGTTTCAAAATAAATTTATTTACATTTTTAATTTTAATTTAGTATTTAACAGTTAAAATAATTCATAATAACAGTTCAACGTTGATACTTTATATTAAACAAGATGATTCTTCCAAATACTTCGGATAATCGAGGTTCTACTGTAAATGTATTTCAAATATATTTCAGTAATAAACCAGGAAATATTAAAAAAAAAAAAAAAAAAAAAAAAAAAAAACTAAAAAGTTACTTTGCATTGGGATATTATAAAATTATTTCCAAATATTTTCCTCTTATTATTGTTTCTTCAATTATTATTATTTTTTAAATGTAACATAAAATTACATAGTTACATGTTTAAGCAGAAATAAGTGACATGATAATGCCAAGTTGCTACTAAAGTTTATATTATTAGGTTGTATCCAAATATAGTAGTACTTGCCGCATTGTGTATTCTATATTGACACTAATCATTGGATAGATAGATACAATCGATCATCTTTTTGTTTCATTTTGGGAACAACAGATTTTAAGCTCATTCTATCGACGACGACTTTGATAATTTTCAAGCTATGCTATTGAGACTTTCACAAAAGTTGCATTTAGCTAACAGAATATGCAAATGAATTTTGATAGCTTTCACGCATGTGCAATGAAAAATTATTTAGAAAACCTGCTCATTTTTCATACAATTTTTACAATTTGTTAATCCTGATCACAGCATATTATGTACAATGTTGTTTATTTTTGGAAAAGAACATTATTTTATATTAAGAACTGTATGAACTATAAGGTAAAAACTTGGGAAAATTTGGGACTGTTTTTATAAAAACCTTAATTTCTCTACGAGTATTCATGCTATCCCCATAAAAATGAACATAGTTATTTACAGTAACCCACATAATTACACTGTACAGTTTAAACGTTTTTGCTACATAAGTTTTGACAGGGTTATCCAAAAGATATTTCTTCTTTTTCAATTTCTTGACGGTCCCCTATGAAGTTTTGGAAAAAGTCTTCTCGGAAACCTATACTATTATGTTTACACTCTAAGAGTTTGAAGATCATTCCTCATGTATTTCTCTAGATATTTTACAAAAGTCTAAAACTGCGCGTGGCCGGTCACATTTGGCCATATGGTGTATTATTCAGAAAATAACAAATGGAAGAATTATGTAAATATAAATAAATTATTAATTAAAAAAGTTTAATAATAAAGAAAACTTGATTTAGTTCTTTTTCTATTCACCTCTATCTTTCAGTAATGTTGCTAATACTTCCTTGTATAACGAACGAGTTCAAAGTCATTAAAATATCCTCCCCATTACCTTAATTACTATAACTTGCATAATCGCATTAGTCTTCTTCAAACGTGACATCAAAATCAATTACCACCGGAAAAGTTGCATATTTAATGATATTAGGTAGGAAAAGTTAAAAGTGTTATTAAGAAAATAATTGTTTTAATAAAATGGACTCTTTACGTTTCGATTTAAATGTAATGATTATCAAAGTAATAATAACGCGTTTGTTTTAAGGGTGTTCTTAACTGATCCGCTCAACAAGCGAAAAACGTTTTGACACATTTACAAATTTATTTTTTAACAGAAAGTTATAAAATTTTAATGCCTGACTATGAAAGCGATTTCGAATTGAACTTATTTTTCCATTTTATGATAATTAAATTACTTATCGAGTTCTAAGCTATTTCGATGACGCAATCACCCGTTTTTCTCCTCCTTTTCGACCGGTTTTTTTGCTTTCCTCCGGAAATATGCTCAAAAGTGTCAACTTTGAAGGCTTGTTATGAAAAATCTACTGTGTTTTTTAAAAAACAAAAGAATGAGTGCAATTAGAGAGTTTCTGAAAAACAACACCTGCTATTTTCATGCATTTCCGAACAAAAATAAATTAATGCATGTGTCACAAAGTTGCCTTTTTTGATTTAAGAACACCCTTAAAGGACTATAACCTTGTCGGAAGGAGTTGGTTTCCTATAATTAACGAATGTTTAGAATGGTGTTATTCTCGATTTAACACATTAATGTTATTTCAAAACATTTTGCAATATTATTAAAAAATAATTGTAATGTTATTTCCGTGATAAAGACTGCGTTTTGAATTTTCAGTTTGAAAGGGCATAAATTGTGTACGTGCTTGTGTTACTCTTTTAGTCATGTTTTCAAGAAGAGAGCAGCCCAGATAAATAAGGGCTGTATGTCGATCAAGATAGACAAGCATTTGGTCAAGTTTAAAAATTTGAATTACCATGTATCGGAGCTTGAATTTTTCGGAAATCTTTCCTCCCTTTAAAATGATCAAATATTACCTACATTTGTTTTCAGATAAAACGTATTTATCAAATTCAACATGCGCGAGCATGCTTGCCAATTTTTAGAAAAAAAATGCTTATTCGATGAGCCATTTAATTAATAGATGTAATTTTTTCCATTTTTCATTTTTGGGTGATCTAATGTAATTTCGTATGCAGTGATTTTCTGCAGTTCCATATATTGACCTTTGATTTATTCTGTTGAACTGATCCAGAGTATCAGACCAGATTAAGTGATCGTTGAGGTTAATTGGGTGAAATAGTCCTCCAGTATTCGTGTCCGGGATGATTCAGTTGGTAGAGCATTGGCGGCTTCAGCCAATTCATCCCTGGTTCGAATCCTGGCCCGGACTTTTTTCACCCAAAAATGAAAAATGGAAAAATTTACATCTGTAATTGATTTACCGATTCAATAATCGTGTTTAAAATTAATCTAACATTTAATTAATAGTTCAGCTAATTATTCAAACATTATAAATTTTAGCATAAGGTGCATCAGAACATGCCTCTAACTACCCTGATACAAATTATTAGCTTGGTACGTGTGGTAGACCCTCCTACACATCGCACACATAAAATGAGAACAGTACACACATATATAAAAAAACTGTTCAAATATTTCTTTTCCTTCTATAGTAAAAAAAACTAGCCTTAAAAAGAATGACTCCTGGAATGATGCTGATGTGGAAGATTTCCGGAACTAACGAATCCGGGTTGTCCACTCCTTCCATGAGTCGAATAGACCAATCAGGAAAGGGTTCCGTCTATGCATCGCCGTATGGGTTACCATAAAGAGAGGAAAGGTTACCATCGCCAACAATCGCCAAGTTTGTCGCCAACTTGGCGATATATCGCCAAATTTGGCGACCAAAATTAGTTGTCAAAAGTGACGCCAACTTGGCGATAACGGTAATATTTCGCCAAATTTTTAATTTCTTTACAACACCAGTCGTTTAATACATCATTTGAGAGGTTTGCAACTGCTTATTCATATAATGGATGTCTTGTGTGTTATCCCCCATTCTGCTCCCCAGGGGGAACGCATTTTTAATTTCTTTGCCACACCAGTCGTGTTACACAAGATTTGAAAGGTCTGCAACTGCTTATTCATATTATGGATGTCTTGTGTGTCACCCCCACACTCTGCTCTCCCCAAACAACACATTTTTAATTTCTTTACAACACAAGTTGTGTGACACATCATTTGAAAGGTCTGCAACTGCTTATTCATATTATGGATGTGTTGTGTGTCATCCCCCACTCTGCCCCCCAGGGGGGCACATTTTTAATTTCTTTACAACACCAATTGTGTGACACATCATTTGAGAGGTCTGCAACTGCTTATTCATATTATGGATATCTTGTGTGTAACCCCCCCTCCTCTGCCCTCAGAGGGGGCGCATTTTGTAATTTCTTTACAACACCAGTTGTGTGACACATTCTTTGAAAGGTCTGCAACTGTTTATTCATTTTATGGATGTCTTGTGCGTCACCCCCACTCTGCCCCCCAGGGGGGGCACATTTTTAATTTCTTTACAACACCAGTCGTGTGACACATCATTTGAAAGGTCTGCAACTGCTTATTCATACCATGGGGAATTGGCGAGCGCAGCAAGCAGGGGTAGCCAATAATTTGGAATCGCGAAGCGATTACGCGGGGGGTTGGCGAGCATAGCGAGCAGGGGGGCGGGGCCCCCCTAGTATTAGTACAAAATTAATTTTGATTTATATCTTAAAACTTTAATAATTTGGATGTAGTTTTTAAACTCATAAAGGAAAGTTAAATTGAAAATATCACTATTGCAATTATGCACGAATATAATTCTTGTATTCGTGCATAATTGCATAATTTGGTAGTAGTTTTTAAACTCATAAAGGAAACTTAAATTGAAAATATCACTAATGCAATTATGCACGAATATAATTCTTGTATTCGTGCATAATTGCATAATTTGGTAGTAGTTTTTAAACTCATAAAGGAAACTTAAACTGAAAATATTACTAATGCGATTATGCACGAATATAATTCTTGTATATCTTTATGATTATGCACTTTTTTATTATTAATTAAAATTAACATTAAATGAAACTGAAGTGATAAGTTGTAACATATTTGGTATTTTAAATTTGTAACATAAGTAATAAAATTGTAAAATACAGTCGAATCTCCCCATAGCGAAACTCCATGCGTCGAATTTCTCTATATAACGAATTAGCAGGAATAGTCCTCTTTTTATTAACACTTTCCAACAAAATTGAAAAGTGCGTATGCATTCGATTTGTCTGGCCGTCTGTCCGCGCTCTAACTCCCGTAACTCATTCGGATTGCTTTGAAATTTTAATATGTTATTGATGCTTATCCTAACACGAACGCTATTGGAAATGAAGTTGCTACTATGATTAGTTTATTTACAGGGATAGTCAAAAGTTTTTCGATACATTACGGCCAATGGGAAAAAATCGTTTAAAATGAATTTTAAAAGTGTTACACCCTGTTAAACTTATTCAAATTTACATGGATTCGCAAAGTGCACTCAAATACGCATTCTGTAAAACATGCTTTTAAAATAATAGTTGTTATTCATTTACAGGGTCACTCAAAAGAATTCCATTACACAATAATAAAGGAGGGAATTGTTTGCGACATATTTTAATAATGTTAAACGTATGAGGTATCATAAAATTGATATACGCTGTTCAGATTTAATATTTAACGCATAATATGAAGGGCATAGCTTTTACACGGACACACAAAATATTTCAAGCCTTATATTTTTTCCCAAATGACTGTGTATTATCGATGATAGCTGATGGGTGATTGAAATTCATTTTCAATTATAATATGCTCTTTTAAGTTTTACAAAACGCCTGCAAATTATATGGTGTACATAAATGTTATAGTTGATATACAGAGTTACACAAAAGAGATCATAAATGTTACTGAATATGATAATAATTAACTTAAAGGTAGTAGTTATGCATTTTTACGTTGAACTGCTTTCAGTTTACTAAGAAATGTTTGTAGAATATAGGGCACAGGGTCACGCAAATAATTAGCTACATGGTCACTTATATATGATAATTTCTGGAAATGTGGTTTAAGTAGCTTTAAGAATGCGTTTATTTGAACTAAATGTTAAGAAAATACTGGCGTGTAGTAAAGTTACTGGATAAATTATTGAAGTATTTTCCATCTATTAGAAAAAAATGCTGCAAGGATATTTCATCCAGTAAGGCATTTTCTTTCTAAGCTAAATTTTCCCATTATATTGTATATATATATATATACCGACGGATCAAATACAGGGCTGTTCAAAAGTATTCCAATACTTATTTGGCTATGGACAGTAGCATCTTATTTCCCTAAACAAATTTTTTTTTTAAAGATTTCATGAAGCGTTGGAAGGTGTTTCATAATCATTGCTTAAAGCATGATTTTTCTTACTTGTTTTCTACTTGAAAACGTTTACACCTTATTCAAAGGTGTCCTCAAGGTGACCTACTCAGTTATTCTCTGGCAGAGATTTTCGAATTACAGATATATACAGTAAAAAAATTTATTTGAGTGTTTACATGTATCAATTGTATGCGTATCACTTTCAAAAGAAATTAAGAAGTTGCACGTCTCTGATGCAATGATCATACGTCATTATTCAATTTTCCATAAAACTAACGTTACTTTTTTATTTTACTTCGACGTTTCTTTTTACTTGAGAGAGGGAATAAAACTATGAAACCATATATATTTTTAATAGAATTTTAATTTATCTTTAAAATTTTGACAATATTTTGTCACGTTTTATACAGAAAAATATGTGTTTTCAAAACTGAGTAAAATGTACTCAATTTTAAGTGCTTCACATACCCAAAATAGCTCCGATCCAAAACTGAGAACACACATGTAGGGTAATATCCCCAGTAATTGGCAGGCACCAGTGATTGGCACATCCTACAAAAATGTCCTAAAATAAGATTTATATCCAGTCTTTTAAAAATGCAAGACCATATACCAGTTATATGCTCATTTACTTTACAGATTATAACATTGATTTATGCTACTAAATGACAATAGTGCCTAGGAAAGAGAAACAAATATGGCTTGTATCAAATTAGCCATTTTTGTTGCAAATACTTCTTCTCTGGCTTAAAAAAGGCATGCATTTCAATTTATAATTATCTGATTTATAGTATATTTTAAATTTTAATTGACAACAGTTTTGTTTAGTTGAAAAGGGTTACTTTAATTGTGTAAAAGTCTAAATGCCAATTACTGGTGATTCCAGCAACTTTTTATAAATATATTTTTATAAAAATACTTCTTCAAATATTTTTCCTTTTAGTGGGCAAAATAGATGCACAGATATGCCCTCTTTGATTTAAAAATATTTGCAAGTAAATGTTTTATTTCTTGGTAATGAAAATAGAAGTAAGTTTAAAGACAAATCCTTAATGTGCCAATTACTGGGGATGTTACCCTACTCACTTTTAATTCCATGGTTGTGCTCAAATATAAATCGCTGACATGCCCATTGAACTTACAAATAAAAATAAAAATATACAGGAATTTATTTCTTGCTCAAAATTATCAACAATAAACGTTTAATTTATTATTTATTAAGAAAAATAGCAAAATTATTAGCAAAATGCCTAAATCAAATATTTTTATGACAAGAGTATTATTTGCAACTATATTTTCAAATTATATTAAAATACTGTGCATAATTTAATATTTACATTAATAAGAATATTTTATGACGCCATGAACGAAATAAACTAATACTACATGATACAAAATGATCGTTTGTTTGGATTTGATAACATATGATGTTTCAAAATGGAGAAAGGAATCTGCTCCTTTTTGATCCAAACATACTCAGTTTGATATGAATACATCAACTTACTCATTTTTGAGTACATCATTTTTTTCAGTGTTAGTGAAAAATTACGTCTATATCAAGCTTCCTATTATAAAATCTATTCAATGTATTACATATTTCTTTTCAACAATATATTAGCAAATCGCTTACTTGCGTTATAAAGCAAAATATTTGCAATATATCTTAAATGAGCCAACATCTACCAAATTTTGTATACAAAACACGATTTTTTTTGTTGCTAAAAAATGTATATTTTTCAATAAAACTAGATTTTAAATAATTATATGCAAACTTACAAGCCGTATTTCACTTCATAACATACTTATAGATAAACAGAACCTTATCACAGAATTTCAATATCTGAAAAACTTTTTATAAACTGATATTTCTCGTATACCTACACAATGAAAAACACAATTTTTCAGAAAACGCAAATTGAGATATTGATATAGCACAAAAGTTATGCATAAAGTTTTCAATTTTTAAATCCAAAACATTTGTATGTGTTTATATATTTATGTATATATTCTATTTTAAATATTTTTGTATTAAAATGCATCGTTTACCTTTTTGTGATTCTAAAAAATCACTTTTTATTTCATAAAATTCACTTCTGTTTATATTTTGGGCTATAATTTTGCTTCTAGATATCGCTGTACCAAAACTAAGATGTTTTTGGTGTTCTAAATGTTTGCACTTTAATCAAAAATATTTTTTTAAAATTCGAAAATTTTCGCAAAAACGGCGATTTGAAGGTAGGCACATACCTTGATATGGAATGCAGATTTTCGTAATGCTATACTTTCATGAATAAGCTTTTTTCTTTCAACATACTTGTTTTACAGGAAAAGATTATAAAATAACTGCATTAACATTAACATTACAATCAATATTAATTTTTACTCTTAGTAAATTGCCTTCCGCAAATAAAACAAAAAAGGATTGATTAAATGAAATTACCTATAAACCAAATTTGATAAACTGATTTTTCTAATCACCTTCAAACTCTATAATGCTACTAATAATCCCATGTGTAAGAAACAAGTTCAAAGGCATTAAAGTATTCTGCGCATTACTTTAATTACTATAATTAGCATAAACGAATTAGTCTTCTTCAGAAGTGACATCAAAATCGATTACTCCCGGAAAAGTTTTACATTTATATTTTGAAGGATTTTTTAAATGCAAATGAAATTCATTTTCAAATGATTATTTTTCAAGTTCGACAAACATGGTAAATTAACAGCATTTTAACGTTAAAATTAATATTATTTTGTGACTCTTTAATATGTTGTTTATTTAAAATATTTCAATGAAATATTTAAAAAAATATATAACTAATTAACAACATGTATTAATACATTATTTCTAATTGATAATAAAAGTGTAAGACTAAAACTTCAAAACAATAAAATAGTTCTATTTGACTGTTCTCATATATGAATTGCATCAGAGTCATTTTCTAAACAAGTACAGAAGTTGCACGGTCTATAATACAATTATCTGAAATTCCATTATTCAGTTATCCATGAAACGCACGTAATTATTATTTTTAATTTTACTTGGACATTTATTTCCATTTCCGTAACCACTGAGTATCTCGACACACAGTTTTGGTATGTGCTTACGTTCGGAATACTTATTTGGAAAAATATGAAATTATCGTCAAATACATATGGTTATTGATAAATTGTCCATATAAATTTTTAATGGAATTTAATTTATTTTCATATTTAGGCAATATTTTGTCAGATTTTAGTAAACAATTGCATTTAGATCAAATCTTCTATAATGAAGTCAATTCTATGTATTTCACCTTTTTTCAACGATATATAATCAAACTATTTGTGTTATGATGCTAAAGATTTGATTTTACCTCTTGAATTTATCGGCACAAGGTAGAACCCGTCGAATTTCGACGAAATAATATGTTTTAAGTAGAAACTGTTTCATTGATTTATAATAAACCTACGATATCAATAACAATGAAATATGCAACTTATATAGTCAAATTCTTAAGTTAACAAAATACCATTTCTGTAAAACTCAGGTGTAGAAATTATTAAAATTAAATTTTAATGGTATATGCAAGCGTTAAAATATAATAAAGATCAGTTGTTATTGCGCAGTTATCAAATAAGACTCTTATGGTTAGTATTCCAAAATAAAAAACAGTAAAATTTATTCTACTCTAAATCAACCATGAAAACTTTCCCCCAAGAAATCTGAAACCGATATCATTTTCACCACCTCGCATCTCTCGTATCCGAATTCACTTTTTAAAGAAGTGGTATTTTAATTTGATCATTTAAAATCATTTTAATTCAAAACTTGAAGTCTCGACAGCTATTAGCTGGGAAAAAATGCTAAAATATTTATATTCTTTTAAATAAAAATGAAATTTTCTGATATAAACTGCATGTAATCAATACGATAGGCAATATTCCAGTGACGTGATATAAGTTCATCACCCTCATCACATCCTCATCAGCCTTTATTTAAGACACATCAATATTTAAAAATAGTAATTATTATTGATTTATAAGTATTTAGAACGTTGCGTAACGTAATTTTTATGACGTATCGTATTTTCTAACGTATTTAATTAAAAAAAATTTCCACTTTTAATGAAAAAAATGGCAATCAAAAGATGCAGAAATCTGAATTTTCCCCCTTTACTTTTAATAGAAATGAAGTACTTCTGTTGCCACGTTCACAAAAATGGTATTGAAAAATACAATAATAATAATAATAATAATAATAATAATAATAATAATAATAATAATAATAATAATATCCCGAAAATAAATTAAGATACAGTTTTAAAAAAAAATTGCATTTAAAAGCACATTTTTTTTTCTCTAAAAGTCGATGTAAAATTTTAAAATGTGCGGTGTTTAGAACATTAAAAATTTACAGCTGCAAAAATTGTAAAACCGAAATTTCATTTCAAATTTAAAAGTGTTTCCATTCGCAAAATGACGTATGCGTTACGCACACATATTTTTTGGATAAATATACAATACATAAATTTTGGATACAAAATATGATTTTTTTTTCTTAAAAAATGTATATCTTTCAATAAAAAAAAAATAAAAAAAATAGCAATATATACAAACTTGCAAGCCATATTTTCCCCACATTTTTGTAGGTGAGCAGAACGTTATCACATATTTTTTTTTCAATAACTTAAAAACATTTTAAGAGATGATATTTCCCGTAAACATACATAATGAAAAACGCATTTTCGCAGAAAACATAAATTAAGATTTTGATAGAACAGAAATATTTATGTATAAAATTAGCAATTTTAAAATCTCTTACATCTGTACATATTTATAGACACTATATGGCCAAAGCTGACCGGCCCTTTGCGATTTTAGACATCTTCTTAAATATTTAGAAAAATTCATCAGGAATTATCCTGAAACTAAGTGTGTAAGTTTAACAGCACAGGTCATACATTTTTGTAAAAATTTTGTCTTGAAATCACATAGGGGACCGTCAACAAATTGAAAAAGAACGAATACCTTTTGAATAACCCTGTCAAAACTAATGTAGCAAAAGCGCTCAAACTGTATATTATGATTATGTGGTTTATTATAATAAACTATAATTATTTTTATGTGGAAAGCATGTATACTCGTAGAGAAATTAAGTTTTTTGTATAAACAATCACAAATTTTTCTAAGATTTTTGCTTATAATTTATAGAGTCCATAATATAAAATAATGTTTTTTCTGAAAATATGACAAACAACATTGTACATAATACCCTGTAATCAGAATTAAAAAAATAATAAAATTTGTATGAAAAATGAGCGGGTTTAGTAAATAAATTGTCACTACGCATGCATCAAAGATTGTGTTACCTAAATGTATAGAGCAACTTTTGTGAAAGTCTCAAAATCATAGATTGAAAATTTTCAAAATGATCGTCTATAGAATAAGGCTTTGCGATCCGTTGTTCCCAAAATGAAGCAAAAAAATGAGGGATTTTATTCAAATACTGTGCGTGCCTTATTGTGTATTCTGTATTGACACTAATTAATGAATATATAGATACAACCCCTCATCTTTTTACTTCATTTTGGGAATAATGGATTTTCAGCTTATGCTATCGGTGATTATTTTCAGAATTTTCAAGCTATGATTTTGAGATTTTCACAAAAGTTCCATTATAGATTTAGCTAACACAATATGCAAATCAATTTTTAGGTGCGTTCGTAATTATGCAAATACGTAGCACCTATCGTTGTCGCTCAGTCCGTCCGTCTGTCCGTCTGTCCGTCCGTCCGTCCGTATATAACAACGCAAAAACTACCCAACCGAATCGTTTCAAATTTAAAATACATTATTACAGCATAATTTTGTCGAGTCATTTCAAATTTTATGAAAATCGGATGGATAGATCAATTACAGGGACAATCAAAGGGATTCCGTTACATGACGGTCAATAGGGAAAAAAGTTTCAAATGCATTTTAATCGTTTGAAATTTAAAACATATAATTATTGCGTAATTTTGTCGAGTTATTTCAAATGATATGAAAGTCGGATGCATAGATCATTTACAGGGACAATCAAAAATATTCCATTACATTACGGTCAATGGGGAAAAAGTTTGAAATGCATTTTAATGATGTTACACTCATTCGAACATAATAGAATTGGCATGAATCTATGAAATATATACTAAAATATGCATTCTGTACAATCTGTGATGCAAAGAATTTTTATTATTAATTTACAGGACCACACAAAAGTATTTCACTACATAATGCTATACGGGGAAACATTGTTTGGGACGTGTTTTAATTATATTCAACTATTTCACATTTTATGAATAAGATATACGTTGCTGAGGTGTAATAAAAATTACTTCCTGCATATTTACAGAAACGTAAAGATTTCGACTACTATACTGTATCCGGAGTACGCTCTACTATACAAGATCTGAATATTTTTAAAATTTCGTTATCGTACGAACGCACCTCATTTGCTACGTTCACGTGCAATTTCCAACTTGTTTTTATATCGTTTACTCATGCCCAATGACAATTTATTTAGTAAACTTACTCATTTTTCATAGAATTTTTAGTATTTGTTAGTTCAAATTACAGGGTATAGCGTACAATATTGTTTGTCATACTTTCAGAAAAGAACATTATTTTATATTAAGAACTCTCCAAATTACAAGCAAAAAAATTTAAAAAAATTGGGACTGTTTTTATAAAAACCTTAATTTTTCTACGCGTATACATGCTATTCACATAAAAATGAATACAGTTTATTACAATAAGCCACTTAATCATAATCTACAGTTGAGCGTTTTTACTGTATTAGTTTTGACAGGGTTATCCAAAATACATTAATAATTTTTTATTTTGTTGACCATCCCTTTTGGAATTTCGGGAAAAAATCTTCACGGAAATGTATTACCTGTACAGGTATATTTATGCACTTAGATTTTCAGGACAATTCCTCGTGTATTTTCCCGATATTTAACAAAATGTCTAAAATCGCAAGTGGTGCGTCATCTTTGGACATACAGTGTGCTTCTGTATACATTATATGTTATACACTTGTGTATTAAAATAAATTGTTTACCTTTGTGTGACTTTTTAAACGGTCATTTCCGGTTTCAGAAATTTCATTTCCACTTTAAGTTTTGGTTTATAATTTTGCTTCTTAGTATCGTTGAACAAAACATAAAGCAATTGTATAATTCAAAATGTTTGATCATGAATTTAAAATAACAAAAAAGAAATAAAATATTTTTGCCAAAAGAAGAGCGATTTGAGGGCAAGGACATAATTTAAATGGTGGTGCATTGTTGCATATGAAATTTGTATTTGTTAGAATCTGTATGATTTGTCTTATAGTGGATAGATAATGTATAGAAAGGAGAAATTATTTTACCTTCAATATATTTGAATTTTTGGATCTGGATAATTTTGAGAATTATTCAGGAATGCATGAAATACCATACATTAACACTATACGGATCAAGGTGTTACAATATTGGAATGACGAGCAGAATATTAAAATACAGAAAAAAGAAGCATGTAGCTGGTATTATAATAGGAAAATCATAGCCATAGCAAGATTTCATTAAGAAGAAATCCTTTAACTTTTCGCGGGGCGCGCAAACTTTCTTTACATGAGCGGGAGCGTGTTGTAAATTATGCAACAGGCAAGAAAGAATCAATTATCCCTGCTTTATTTTAATTTTACAAACAACTTAACTTACAACTATCATATTAGTTATCTCTGATCACAATTTATGAAAGTATTTTACAATACACTTATTTTGTTATAACATACTAAAGCAAAAGTTTAGATATATAAAAAGCTACTTACTACTACAATCACAAAAATAAAATCTAATAATGAATTACTAAACAAGAATTCAGTAATTTCGGATTTACATAATTATTCTTATATTTCATCTATATTAATTGCTTCCCATATCAGCATAAAATTTGCTTTTTTGAAGGCTGTTTACAGATAAACCTTGCGCATTTCATGCACTGTTAACAGATTAAAATTACAGGTGCATCTACTTGCGCAATCTGAAATACAAATAACTTTCAAGAACTGGGTAAAGAGATCCAATAAACAAACATATGTCGTTATGAACACCCTCTACTGCTTGAATTTTGTTTTAAAGAAAAAAATGAGTGTTGTACTTTTTACAACGGCACGCCCGACGGAAGGTTAATTAGAGCAGACGGATCAAAGAATTACAATAATGGAATGACTGTCAGGATATTAAAGTACAGAAAAACAAAGAGCATGTAGCTAATATTAAATATAATAGGAAAATCATATCCATTGCAAGATTTCATCAAGAAGAAATCAGTTAAATGAACTTCAACGAAAGTAAAATAATTTTTCTGTCCAACCGTTATTATCCATCAATTGTAAGAGAAACCATGGATATTCTAACACGCAAAATTTTCATATGTAATGATGCAGCATCATTTAACCTACAAAAACTGTGCTCGCAGTAGTATATGGTACCAACTATGGAACACTTTTTATATTCCACTAAACGCAAATATTTAACGATTTTTGTAAGATTTTCATCAAAAAGTTTGTCTGTCTAAATATCGAATATTGTACCTATAATTGTAAGATTTTCATCGAAAAGTTTGACTATCGAACAATGTTTCATAATTCGAAATAATCCATACAATATTAATATTTAATGAGATGAAAAAGTTTGACTGTCTAAATATCGAAGAAATGATGAATATAACCATAATTTGTATATTCCCATCTATCCGGTTGTTTAGTGCGGGTCCGCCTAGGAAGAGTCTCAGATTTGAGATTTTCGTTCTTCGCTTCGGGGAAGTTCCCGCGCCAGTCTCGTATGACGGAGTGCAACCGGCTGAGCGGGAGCGCGCGCTTACTGTCGGAACAAACTTTCAGCATATATGTAGAGCTAGTGTGTGTCGAAAGACGACAGTTCTGATTTATGTTAATATTATTGGATGAAATTGTGGATGAAATGATGATTATAAAATAGTATTTGAATGGACCCACTAAATGCTAATATATAACGATTACTGTGATCAAAAAGTTTGACTGACGCATTTTCTTAATAATAAACCAGGTTGAGAATATTAGAGTTATCGATGCTATGGTTTGTGATAATGGGGTCAAATTTAAAATAATGAAAGGTAGGCGAAAGACAATTAAAGAGTACTTATGACAAACTATTGTAACATTTATTTAGAAAAAAAATTTCTATAGATGATATTAAATAAAACCCATTCGAACAAAGTTTAGACAGATGAAATAAATAAGCTAAGATAATATTAATATCAATTGCATCGTATTGAAGTCTGAAAATAAAAGTTAAATGATTTTTATCACATTTTTAATAGATACCCAATTCTTTTTACTTACTGTTATAAATACTAATCTGGTAGTTTGATATTTTCATAGTTCGATAAAATTAAAAAAAATAGTTTGTGTCGAAATGAACACATCTTTGACAGCAAGAAATTTATTTTGAATTTCAGTAAATATTATTTAGGGGTTTGAAATTTTCATAGATCGATAAATGGCCCATTCGATTATTGTAAGATTTAAAACAAATTGTAGGATTAAGCTTTTTCTAATTCATAATCATAAAAGCCGTCATTATTTTTTCCTTTAAAATGAAAGATATAACCACCTTCATTCAGTTTCGTTATTGCTTTTTCAGAAATTTTTCCATGACTCTTTTTAAGAAAATAATCTTTTTCTACATCATTAACTTCTAATCTTGCAATAGTCGCATTTCCAAATTTTGTTTGAATTTTCTTCAACGAAATCAGCTTGTATTTCCCTGTCTCTAAATCTTTTAACTTATGAGTTACAGGGTACGATCTGAGACTGTTGAATTCTTCCATTTATTAAGAAACAATTTTTGAAAGACAATTTTTATAGTACAGACATCTGTACATAGAGCAGCCAGGTCCTAGGATTCTTACACATCTCGGTACTTCTAATATTTTTATAGGAATTCCCCATTCTTCAAAGGTACTTTTCGGAAAAACGCCTCCTTTAAAAGCAAATGTACCTCCGTATATCTGATGCAATTGTATGAAATAATCTTTTACATTGTCACTACTAATCCATAAGCCTGTATTATCTGAATATTTTTTAAATCTTAAACCATGGACATCGTTAGTACATCTACGAACTATTCCATGGTCTTGATCACCTAATTCATAGTTAGGTGTAAACACAGAAATAGTTTCACCTATTCCCTGTTTTAAATGAACCCAGCTTATTTCTCTCGCTATAGACTTAAAAGGAAGTATAAAACCTTGAACATTTATGATAAGAGTGACATCATCCATTTATTAGAAAACAATTTTTATAAATTAAAAATTTCGGCTTAAAATCCAAATGGTACAGTATCAAAGTTATCTAAAATTCTTCTTTTATCATATCCAAACATATATCTTTTATTCATTTTATTCACCTTAATATTTCTATCTTTTTGTATCTGAAATTGATTTATTTCTACATCTATATGGTCAATTTCCCCAGTTATTGTTTTCATTCTCTTGTCAAAATTGAGCTTAGTTTCGCTCTCATAACTCATTTTAAATCCTTTTACTTTTCCTTTTACAGAACCATCGTTCAGAATATAACCATAATCTTTACTTGCTCCAGATATCCACGATTTCATATATTTATCTTCTCCTAATTCATCTGTCCATTCGCCTAACATACAGCCCGTTTTTACTTTATTAGAGCCGTCGTCGATATAAACAATACTATCTGTATCGTAATACATTACTTTATCTCCTAATTTATCAAGCATTTGATATAATCTTATTCTAGCCGAACTGGTTGTAAAAGCCGCTATATAAATATTCGTATTAAAGTTATTCTTGACATATTCATCTTTCATCTTATAATCCATTTGCACACACTCATCATTTAAAAATATCATATTCAAGTCTTTAATGCGGTCGTTCAGTATAATTCTATAAAAATCTGCCAATTCTGTTACATTCTCTGTTTGTTTTATATTTTTTCTCTGTCCGAACTTACCCCATAAAGAGTTTAAACAAATTTTGGATATAAATCTCATTCCTGGATTTTGTTTGATTTCTCCTAACCTTATACCCAATTTCTTTTCTACACAACTTTTATATTCTTTTTCAGTTTTGAAATTTTCAGACCATTTATCATCAGTTTCTAATTTGATTTTCAAAAACATTTTAACATAATCCTTAAATAATGTATTAGATTTTTTTTCAAAATGCCAAACTTCATAGATATTTAAAATCTTATAACCTTTTTCAATAGCCAGTTCAACTTCGGTAGTTGTCCACGTACCAGTAAGACTTCTCTCCTCATCCGTATGATTACATTCTTTATTCCGCATTTCATAACATTTTTTACATTGTTTCTTTTCGCAGGGCTCCCAAATGGTCCGCCAACTGAACATCAGAATTTCTTTAGAAAAATTTTCTTTTTATATTTTTCTTTCAAATTGCGGGGAAACAACCTTTGGAGGTTAATTTTTGCGTAACTTCTGTAGAAACCTATCATGAAATTTTCTGTTAAAAAATATTGATGTTTAGTTCGCGGACCATTTGGGAGCCCTGTTTTCGCATTTTATAGGATTTGAACATAATTTACACAAACTAAATATTAATTTTTCTCCTTTATAAGGTAAAACAGGATGATAGAGCTTTCTAGGTGGAAGTACTTTGCATTGTATTAAACCATACCAATTCTTATCATATTTTTCCGGATTATAAATCTTTATCGGATGACCAACAGGATAGTAATCAAAGTAATTCACTGTTGGATAAAGTGAACAAACATCGATATATCTACCCTTTTCGTTTTCTTTCATTTCGTATATTAATTTGGTAGGTTCACACCTACCTCCGCTGAATGCGTTTCTAGGATTTAAAGGTTCTACAAAATCTCTTTTCCATTCATTTTTCATATATTTTTTAATTTCTTTGTCACTATCAAAATCACATTCCCATATTTCAATCAATTCAAATCCTTTATCTTTTATTTTTTTATTTATTTTTTGAGTTCTTTCATACAAATCTTTCATACATATCTGATTTTGAAGATTGACAGTGGATTCTGTAAAACAGCGAGGACAACCGTGCCAATGACATCCTTGAAACTGATAAACAGTATTATTATAAAAACCGTCTACTTTATAAATTTTATCACCTAATTTCAGTTTTTTCTCACCACCGTTTAAAGCATGCTGTATTTTGATATTGTGTTTTTTGGACAGATAGTCTAACCAAATGATCGATTTCTTACTGTATTGATCCTTTGGAATAAACTCCTCATCAATCGCTATTGTATTCACTGGAATGAATTTATCTCTGTATATAGCCATACAAACGCCAGCTAAAGTGATATATTTAAAAGGATCAATATTAGCAATGTTTAGAAATATTCTTCGCAATTCTAAACATCCTTTTCTTAAAATATCAACATCAGACCTACAATATTTTATAATTTCTTTTTGAAAATCAAATGTTTCGTTTTTTACCGATTTATACCATTTATCAAAAGTTTTTCTTTGATCTAAAGTCATAGTATCATAACCATAATGGTATTTTTCAGGATATTTTCCTACATAATTTTGATTTTCCATAGTGTTAAACAAATGAGGAAAATAACCTTTTGCCAATTCCGTTAGTCCAAACGTTTTAGGAAATTTTCTTAACGGAATCAGGGTAAAATTTATAGAATCGATAAACCTTATATTATATTCGTTTGCTTGCATATATATGAGTTTATTTCCTTGATATATTGTAAACACTTTAATTTTATTTTTAAAGCAGTATTTAGCTAGAAATTGAAAATCGAATCCTTTTCCATAATGCGCTAATACTGTATAACCGCAATGTTTCTTTTGAAATAACCATTTACAATATTCATTTTCATTCTGAAATATTTTTTCTTCTCCGTTAAAATCATGATTTATAACTAGATTGATTTGGTGATTTCCTGTCTCTTGATTCGTTTCAACGTCAAAAAACATATATTTTTCTGTAAATTCTGATCTTTTACATTTCTCACACCATTCCTTTCTATCTTTTATATTTTTGGGACAGATATTTTTACAAGTTCCTCCCTTAGATTCTTTCCTACGTATATAACATTTATGATCTTCCAAAACCCACTGTCTACAGTTTTTACATTGTTTTTCTCCGCATTTATGATCTTTCGGTCCTCTTTCACTTCTACTGATATTTCTCTTACATTTTAAACATTTCCACAGTGTTTCACAGACTGAGTGATTTTTATGATTTTTGAAACAATTTTTTCCTTTAAAACATCTAAAACAATCATTACACTGAATATCATCGCCTTCGCAATTACTCTCTTTCCTAAAACATCTATTGCATTTTAAAGAACATTTATGTTGATCACTTCTACTATAACTGACTTTACAATAATCACAAAAATGGTTTTTTCCTAAAAATCCTGTAACCGTTGTAATGACATCAAAATGATTTCTATTTTTTAAAATGTAAACACAATTAGATTTATAGGCGCCGCTGTATATTCTTTCGTTAAAATTTTCTCTGCAAAATATAGTTATTTGAATATCTAAAAAAATTTCGAATTGTTTAACATGCTCTAAATTACACATTTCTAACGGAATATCACACATTTCATGCAATTTTATCGCTAAACTTTTTTGTAATTTTCTACCCATTTTTATGTATTTAACATCTAAATCTGTAAGTTTTTCTAGATTCAATTTTTCGCATAAAATTTTACGATTTTGAATAGCCAGGGCTGTAACGATGGATCTAGCCAAACAGATATTATCGTCATTTTTAATTTGAATTATACTTCTTTTATCGACAACATCGTTATCGTTCAGTAATTTCAAATGTTTACCACCTTTAGGCAAATCAACGACTGTAAAAATAAATTCACAGTCTTTAATATCCAACTCTTTGTATTCAATTTTATGCGTTAAAACATCTAAATAGGTCTCATAGACTTCTTTCGTCGACATCATTTTAGGGTGAAAGGGCTGTGTCAAATAGGGATTGAATACAATTATATCTACCTTTCCTTCGATTTTTCCAATTGCTCTTCTGAATAAATCTTTTAAGATACTATAATACAGGCCAGGTGTGAGTTTGTTTATTTGTCTTATTTTATAAACATATCTATAAGTATTAAATTTTTTTACAAATTTTTTATCTTTCTCAACAATTTCATAATCGGGTCTAAACAGATTTTCCAAATTTGCTTGTAATTTGACTTTTTTTTCTGTCTTTTTGATCAATTTTTCATCTTTATATTTCAAGCCGTAATAATCAAAGAGTTTTTTAAGTTTTGGACGGTTTTTCGGTTCATTTATAAATTGTTTCAATTTTTCATTCAAATCAGGAAATAATTTTTTAAGGTTTACCACTGTTTTTATCTTTTTTTCTTCGTCATTTTTTGGATTAAATTCTGCTGTGTTATTGTTAAATTTTAAATCAAAAGAATCGAATATTTTTTTCAACTTATTTCTTTTCTTAGGATTTTTGATAAATTCTCTCTTCATTTCATTTAAATAATCTGTGACGTCTAAATTTAATAAATCTACTAAAACATATTTATATTCGCCTGTTCTTTTTATGTATCTCATTATCAATCTAATTAATTCATCTTTTTTACAACCTTTGGGTTGTTTTATATTTAAAACTTTTGCAGTGTGTCTCAATTTTGAAACAGATATCAATCTTAGAGTTTCCTCCATTTATATAGAAGAAATTTTATAAACACTTTTTGCTACACATTTTTAATAGCTATCTATAAATCCAAATTCGGTAGCAGGTAATTTTAGATTAAGCGATTTAAAATGAATTGAAGAATTTCTGAAAACAACTATTAAAAAATATATTTCATCGTTTACTCAAAAGGACTAATTGCAGTCCATTGAAAGAAATCTAAATTTTTTTCTACAGGTTCGCCATTCAATTTTAAACATTCAAATCGAAATCCGTTTTTATCTACTTCTGTTATTCTAACGAAAAATGGTTCGCTGTATTTACATACAGGTGTTATATGAACATTGGGATGAACATTAAAGGTATGATTCCAATCTACATTTATTCTTTCAGTTGTACAGTTACCTGTCAAAATCTTTGTACTTTTTGAATTACCCATTTATTTAGCCTAAAAATCACTGTCATAATCAGGCACCTTTAAATTCTAAATAAAATTTTTCTGATAGATTTGAATATAAAATGCCAATCTACTCTGTCTTGGAACTTTTCTATAAATGGTTCTGAACACTTTTTCCCTCACAATTCTAATTTTGAAACTATCAGGTCCAATATTTCTGAAAATGCAACATTCAATATAATATTTTAAACAAGAAAAAACTACATCGTGTTCTATTTTTGAAACGAGTAAAAAAACTACATCGTGTTCTATTTTTGAAACGAGTAAAAATACTACATCGTGTTCTATTTATGAAACGCGTAAAAAAACTACATCGTGTTCTATTTATGAAACGCGTAAAAAAACTACATCGTGTTCTATTTTTGAAACGAGTAAAAAAACTACATCGTGTTCTATTTTGAAACGCGTAAAAAAACTACATCGTGTTCTATTTTTGAAACGAGAAAAAACTTTCGTGATCTTTTTTTTAAACAAGAAAAACATTCAATGTGATATTTTCAACTGAAAAATACGTTCAATTTAAAACAGAACATTGACTATATTATTTTCAACTAAAATGCAACATTCAATATAATACTTTCAACTTAAAACACAACATTCTGTATAATACATTCAATTTAAAACACAATATCATAAATTTATTTTGATGTTCGTTTGATATGATAATTGCTTTTTAAATGTCTCTTTTTATGAGCTAGAGTATATTTTTTACCACATTCGCAATCAATTTTTTTATTTTTCATAGCTAAATGACAACTTTTGCAATTAGCGTAACGTTCTATTTTGCCGTAACGAAATCGAGTATAAAATTGGTCTAAATTTTTTGTCATCTCACAATGCTTACAACTTTTAGACAGCTCCATTTATTAAGAAATATTTTTTAGAAAGCTATTCCAAACGTCTTCGTTTTTCTTATTAAATTTTACTTTCAAATTATTATCAATATTATTATAATCTAATATTTTCTTTATGAAATATAGGTAATTTATCGACTTTTTATAGTACACTAAATCTAAAAACTGAATAAACATTTCTTCAGCTTTATATGGAATATTTAACTTCAATTTCCACTTCAATGCTTTAAAACGACTTATTCGGGATTTGCGTCTTTCGCTTAAAAAAAATCCATATTTTTATAGGTAAAATATTCACCGTCCGAATCGTACATTATTTCACATTTTTTCATCTGGTCATAAATCTTTAGATAGTTTTCAGGCATTTCATATTTTTTTACTTTGTCAAAAGTTTGTGTTAAGCTTGATTCGGTATCATCTATTAGAATGTCTTTAAAAAAGTCGTAATTCATTTATTAGACAGCGAAAAGCTGACGCTTTCTAATCTTATATTCTAGCAATACGTCGATTAAAGCAGACCTTTTTTCTACCAAAGACGTCATTTCCTTCCAAGTGCAAAATATAACGGGTGAGTACGAATGTTGACGCTCGCTCTAATTTGAACTTCATTTATAGGTCAACGCTTTCATTCAGTGGCCTTCCTGATAAAGATATTAAGTTACGTTTTTCTTACGGAGTATTTAGAAACATATTTTTCGACCGTTCGAACTTGATATTCAACATAATACAAAGCAGATATTTATGATTATTAAAATTAGATACTATTCTTTATTTATAAAATCATAGAAATTTTTTTAATTAAAATGCTAAAAGTCACTTAAAGCAGAGCCATTCATTTACTTTTTAAAATTGAATAATTTCTGAAAATATAAAAGAAAAGTTATTTCTACATAATTAGCTTTAAGTATGGACTTGTTTTATTAACATGGTTTGATATTTTACCATGTTTATATTTTAATACTTGATTACCCCGCCTAGACGGGACCTGCATAGACGGAAGTTTTTTTCTCGTTCTAAAAAAAGGTCACGATACATATATTTTACTCGTTTTAAAAATAGATCACGATGTAGTTTTTTTACTCGTTTAAAAATTAAATTGACTTGATATCTTTTTCGTCAACCCAAGAATTGAATTCGTCGGAATAATTTAACCATTTAACTAGACATTTATTTCCTTTCTTTCTTAATATTTTCTCCACTTTAAACAACTTATCCTTCTTATTATATTTAACTAATTCTGGTTCATAATAAGTTCCTTTTATTTCGTTTCCATTCAAATCTTTTATTCTGTAAGTAATGGGGTCAGTCTTTAATATTTCTGAAACGATGAAAATTTCTTCCGTAAAAGTGGGTTGGTATCCGCGGGTGAAAGCAGTCTGGTATTTCGAAATTCTTATTCTATCGCCAACCTTGAATTTCGGTTTTCTTATTATTTTTTCTTCGTATAAATTTTTATAAACTTCGGATTCATTTTCTTCCCTACTGGCTTCGGTAGGTGTCATTTTGATAGAGCTATGCCTGGTATTATTATAATTTTTAACTAATTTGTCCAAAACATCTATATATCTTTTAGTATTGTTGGCCGCTAGATAGGTTCTAATTTTTTTATTAATTGTCCTGTTAAAACGTTCGACTACAGAACATTTTATTTCAACATTTTCAGTTGTAAACCACTGAATATTATGATCTTTAAACAACTTTAAAGTTAACTTATTTAAAAATTCTGTGCCTTTGTCCGTCTGCAGTTTTTCAGGAATTCTTTCTTTAAATATCTTTTTAAATGCTTCCGTTACTTCTTGTCCAGTTTTTCTTTTTATCGGAATAGCCCAAGCATATTTACTAAATACATCTATCACTGTCAATAAGTAATTAGTTCCGTTATTATATTTACTAAAAGGTTTGATAAACAATAAATCTGCTTGCCATTGATCATCGATATGACTTACATAAATGCGTCTTCGTTTAAATTTACGAATTAAAGGCTTATGTCTGGTATAAACATCTTGGCTATGTAAAAAATCTGTAATTTGCTTTTGACTAAAACCTGTTTTCCGTTTTAATTCATTGATCCCACAATAACCACTTTCAGGATGATAATATATTTTTTCTAAGATATTTTTAGGACCTAAGGTTTTCCTAAAAAAACACTCTTTTTAGAACCACAATCTAAACAAATACCTTTCATCATTGGCCTGTTATTTTTAGACATTGTATTTTTAATATCTTTTGTTTCTGTGTAGTTTTTACATTTTAAACAATAGATCTGTGTATTTCCCATACCAAAAGATTTTTTAGCTTTAATAATCGGTTTTACAATTCCTCTTTCAATTCTTTCTCTAATCGTTGGATTTTCAATATTATCTAGTTCATCAATCATATTCTTATCGCATACTTCATTTCTACTTTTTGTATCTTTATTTTCTAAATAACATTTGTCATGTTTATATGCAATTTCATCTACTCTGTTAACAGGTTTAGATGAATTTTTATACGTTAAATCTGGATTTAATCGTGTTTTTCCCCATAATAACTGTGTCCCCGGGCCGGTAAAAGAATGGCCTGGTAAATGCATTTCGAAAGGTAAATTACTAATGACTTTATTCAGAAAACCCGATCCCGTTTGTCCGCATTTTAAACATCCACCTTTAAAATTACCCTTTTTAGTTAAAGACGTCACAACAAATTTTTTACATTTACAACTCATTTATTAGGCAGCAAAAAGCTGATGCTTTCTAAGAAGAATATTTATATCCATTCAACTGTACTTTTCTCACATACTTTTCGATTGGGAAGTATACTAAATTATTTATAAAATCTTGTTCTCTTACATACACTTCTTCTTCTGAAATTTTTTTAGCTTTCAACAAATTTAATTGTTGTTTATAAAAATTATAACATTGCTTGTATTCTTCTTTTCGTTCTAAAATATTTAAAGATTTCTCAATAACTTCTACAATTCCTGCACTCAAACTCAATGCAGCCAGTGGTATGAAAACAAAAGCTGATAATCCCGAAGCACTTAGCATAAATTTACTGACAGATAAGGAAATACTTATCTTTTGATACAAATTGTAACTTTTCCGATAAACATATAATCTTTTTTCTAAATATTCTTCCATATTTATATAGGTTCAAAATTTCTTCTGTATCTCATTTCAGAATTTACTAAGTCTAGCATAAAGAAGTTACCCTTACAAGAATTATATTTTTCTAGAAATTCCTTTTTCGTTAGATTTCCGTCTATTTCTCTGATTATCTGATTGATTTCCCTAGGCTGTAGCTTAAAAAATATGAAGTAATTACAATTTTTTCTAATATCTGGAGGAGTTGAGTAATAAGACTGCGTTAAATAAATAATGGATGCATTTTTCTTTCGACCTCTTATAAACAAATCTACTATAACTTTCTGGTCTTTCTCTGTAACACAATCGTCAAACACAACAAGATTTTTTTCTGAGGAATCTAGATCGTCGACAGTAATAAATTCACTCAAATCTGAAGAAAATAATACATTCTTTTTATATTTATCATACAATTTTAATATTTCCGTTTTTTTATTTTTATTTATTTTTTTACATTTTAAAATATCGTCTCTTTCAACACCTTCAAACAGTGTATAATCTTCTTGTAATTTAGAATACTTTGGCTCGAAAATATCTTTTGCGCATAAATATAGCGCGTCGAAATCTAATCTTACATTACTAGGATTCTCAAAACCGTTTAATAAATTTATTAGTAAATTTGTCTTTCCACAACCTGATGGGCCGATTATTAATAATCTGAAAGGATGTCTGGGTAAAAAACGATGTTGTTTAGGGTCCGGCAATTCTTCCGGTTCTGTGTAATTTTTAATTTTAATCATTTATTTACTGAGAAAGTTTACAGCTAGTAAAAAATAAAATTACTGCTAGTATAAACATATTAGCTGTCAGTAAAAATAGACGTCTGTGCTATCGCTTCTAATTAGCTTCAGCTTTTCACTGTCTATAAATGGATAAAATAAACGATTTAGAAAAAAATCGAAATAAGAAACAAAAAGAAGAATTAAAAAATGCAATAAAACTTGTCAAATTACAAGCAGATATTAGAAAAAATAATGAAGAACAGCGTGATAGAAAGCTAGGTATAGACAAAAGTTTAACTGAATTTCATAAACCTGTCACTAAAAAATTAGAAGAACAGGATAAAAGTAGAAAAGAAAATATTAAAGCTATCAATGATAAATTGGACGAATTAAATATATCTTTACAGCCTATTGCAGAATCATCTAGAATTATTCCTGAAGCGATCGAAGATGTCAAAAAAATATATAAAGAACCGCCGCTTACTTATAACGTTGATCAAAATTTAGATCTAAGCTATTTAAAATCTGTACAATTATACAGACCTTCGAAACTCCTAGACAATCAAGAAAAATTAGATGAAATGTATACAAAGGCAAAGCATTTAAAAGAAGAATTATCGAGGAAAAAAGGCAACTTACAAAGTACAATTACGAGGGCTAAAAATCTTTCGGAGGAGGAATTAAGTCAGAAAAAGGTTGAATATAAAGCAGTTGAATATAACGAAGGGGAGCTACAAAAATATATGGCTAGATTAACTACAATTCGAGGTAGCGAAGTAATGAAAGTCGGTAAAGGATTAGGTTTATTATCTGAATTGCTGGATAAATATGTCAAGGTAGCAAGTCGAAAAAATTAAAAAATGAAATCAAACTGCTAATAGACAAACTCATTAAAGCTAAAAAAATAACTAATGGAGATAAAGAACGATTATACAACCAATTTCTTCTTTGAAAGCGTCAGCTTTTTGCTGCCTAATAAATGAGTTATGTAAAAAAGAAGATTCATTTGAGTGACGGGCAGATTAGTAAATTGAAATCTGCTCTTAGAAAAAAAGAAGAACTGACACTGCAGATAGACAATTCTAAACCTCCTAATTATGAAATGTATTTAACTAAAACACAGATTAATCAGATTAGTAAAGGTAAAAGAATAAATATAAGCAAAACTCAATTAGATAAAAACGGTGGATTTTTACCCTTTTTAATTCCTATTTTAACATCACTAGGACTCGGTGCCGCGAGTGGGGCAGCAGGTTGGGGAACTAAAAAAATCCTGGATAAAATTTCGGGATCTGGAGTTTATCAGCCTTGGGAAAACAAAGGATCTGGTCTAAAAGCGTCAGCTTCCCTGTCTAAAAAAAAAAAAAATTCCGATAACAAAATTGGGTATATCGGATAAAACGATTAAAGAAAATATGAAAGATGAAAAAGGATTTAGGGATGTTTTCACTTCCGATTTACTTCCTAAAAAGATTGGAAAGTTTGAAAGTGGGATTATTAATTTAGATATCTCCACCGGCCCAGGAACACACTGGGTTTGTTACTATAATGACCCGAAATATAACTATGTAGAATATTTCGATCCTTTTGGGGAATATATATATAAAAATATTAAACTCAAAGAAAAATATATTCCTGAAAATATTATGAAATTTCTTAAACTTTCCAATAAAAAAGTCAATATAGCTCACAATGATAGTTTTTTACAAAAACCTACTTCTGTAAACTGTGGATTATTTTGTATGAAATATATAAAGGAAAGAAATAAAGGCAAATGTCCAGAATGTGTACTTAATTCATTTACTCAACAGCCTAGCGATTATAACGAAAAGCTTGTTTTTCATCTTTAAAGATTTTTTCTGTCTAATAAATGATCAAATTGAAACCAAAAATTCATGAAAAATCAGAGGATTTCACTGTTGAATTTCCAAAACCTCTTAAATTAAAAAAATTAGCATTGCAATCTTTTACTATGACAGTTTCATGGTTTAACATAACAGATAAAACTAATACATTTGACGTATACACAGATGAGAATAATGTTAAATCTATCACTCTTCCTTATGGTAATAAAAATGTTGAAGATTTAAATATAGATGTAATGAAAGCGTTTGGTTCAGACGATCCTCCGGTAAAATTTGGTAGAATACAATCTAGACTAAGAATGCTTATTAAATTAACTAAAGGTTGGAATATCGACTTAACAAAAAGCGATTTTCATAAGTTAATAGGCTTTGAAAAAAAAGTTTACGAAAGTCATGATGAAGAGACTGTAATAGAAGGTGAAAATATAGCGCATATAACAAACGGAAACGACATTATATATATTCATTGTGATGTAGTGAATGGATCTTTAATCAACCAGAATAATTCAGAAGTTATTTATTCTTTTACACCGAGAGATGTACCGGGTGTTATCATTTCGAAAGAATTCAATAATTTAATATATTATCCTGTGAAAAATAGGGATTCAATTCGTAGAATAAGGATGACAGTTACGAATCAAAATGGCGAATTAATTGATTTAAATAAAGGTTTAATTGAGTATAATTTTAGAGTCGTAGAGGAAAAAGAAGACTATGTTGAAAAAATATATCAATTGATATTAACTAAATTTTCTCAATAAATAAATGAATCAACACAGATTATATAGGAAAAGTAAAAGAATTCAAGGAAAAGGATTTTTTAAATCTAAAAAAGTAGATTTGACAGTTGTTGACAAATTGACTGATGCTGACATATTGAAAGAAATATTTTCAAAAAAGATGAAAGGAACAGGTCTGAAAATTCTTCCTAAATAAATGGAAAAAATTTATGATCTGAGAGATACTCATTATTATTATAATAACGATATAAAAAGTAGCGAATTAAAAAAAATAAGATTGCCTAGTACAAGCCATAATGACAAAAAAGAAAATACTACGTTTCATTTCGAAATTACAGATACCAATGATCCTATTTCATTATCGGAGAGTTATCTGGAGACAAAGTGGAAAATTATAAAATCCAATGGCGATTCTATAAATGACGATAATGTCGCAGCTGTAGGTTCTATGAAAGGCGTAAAACTTCAGATAGGTAAACAAATAATCGAATCAGTTGGAGACTATCACTCCTACATTCTGCAGGTTAAGAGACTGAAGGATTATACCAGAGATTATTCAACATCAGAAGCCACCAATATAGGTTTTTATCCAGATACCAGTGATAGTGCTGATAGAAATAAAAGTTTACTTGAAAGCGATGGTACGATAACGGCTACAACCTCTGTAACAGATATCGTCAATAAATTAAAAATTGTAAAAAATGAAAACTACAATAAAGGATTTAAAAAAAGATGGGAATTGTCGAAAAATAGTAATTCAGTTACAACATGGACACCTTTAAAGGAAATTTTTGATTTCGTCGCAGAATATAAAAAAGCCATTTCTGGTTTCATAATAAGAATGGAATTTCAAAGAGACGATAGTAGAAATATGATTTACACAGACGTTGCAAATCCAGATTATAAAGTAGAAATTGAAGACATAGCGCTCTGGGTGAGATACGTCGATTTTAAAAATGGAGCGGAGATTCTCTATAATGAATTAAAATTATCTAATACGGATATAGAAATAAACTGGAATCAGTATGAAATTAACAGATCTAGTCCTATTAATAAATATAAAAGCGGTTCCGATTCTATATCAGCTACATCCGATGAAGTTTTAAGATTATTCGTCATACCGCAATATTTCGAAAGAAATGAAAATCCTAAAAAAAATAATATGATATTTGATAATTTGGATATGATCGAATGTTGGTTGATGATTAACAGATCGCCATTACCTGCAGAGCGATATACTATGGATTTTGATAAAAAGGAATATAATAGATTATATGAATCTTTTCTGGAATCAGGTCTCAATAATCTAAATACAGAAACCGGTTGTATGGTCAATTATTCAGATTTTGGTAAATTATATCCCATAATTCATTTTGATTTGTCAAATCATGTAAACTATACCACTCTTGAAAATTTGAGAATAGAATTCATTTGGAAATTAGAAAAAGAAACAACCAAAGAATATGTATTTTACTATATTTTAGAAGTAAGAAAGAAATGTATATTAAATATGAATAAAAAAGAAATTACTATGATTAAAACGTTAGGAGAATAACATTTTTTAGTCTTTATAAATGGCTGTTTATTATCCGCCGTATGATAATCCAGTGCGAAAAGGCCCTATCGGACCCCCCGGTATAGGTTTTAAATTAACGCCGGATGGAAATTTCGATATGGATAATAAGATATTAAAAAATGCTTCAGATCCCATCGATGATTTAGATTTAACCCCTAAACGTTTCGTTTTGAATAAAATAGAAAATAATCATTTTGAACTAAAAGATTTTATACAAAAAAATAATATTAATTACGATAGTAATTTTTTAACTTTCACAGAAGAAACGGGTAAGAGAATACAAGAACTCGATGAAAACACTTTACATCTAATCGACGGAAAATCTTACGACGCCAAAGGAAAAAGAATAGGAAACGTCGCAGATCCAAAAGATGATAAAAATGTTGTGAATAAACGATATTTAGAAAAAAATGCATTAATATTAAAGAATGATAAATTTGATGCCAAAAATAAAATAATTACCAACATTCCAGAACCCGAAAACGATAAAGACATAGTCAATAAAATATATGTAGACAGTAAAGATATCTGGGTTACTATAAAAGATAATTTTCAGACTTTTACAGATAAAGAATTTACCAAAGTAAATTTTGACTTAATGAGTTCTAAATTACTGGATCAAGAAATGCGATTATCTACAGATATGCATATGAAAATTACTATATATTTAATATATAATAGTTTAATCGGCAAAAATAGGGCTACAGTGATAGAACTAAAAATCGAAGATAAAATAATTTTAAGCGGAGAAATGTTTGATGATTATTCCGTAACTCGTTTTGATTATGGAAAAAGTGGTGACATGATTACATTTTTGATAAAATCCTAAAGTAATTTTCCAGTCACCTTAAAACCTTGGATGCATATTGAAAAAATTCCTTTTTAAAAATATTTCATTATTAAATGGATATCAACTGGGACGAATTTTCTAAGACGAAAAATTTATCCGAAGATGTCCTTCGAAATTTGAAGGATAAACTCAATTGGAAGTTAGTTTGTAGATATTCCGTATTATCCGAATGTTTTATGGAAGAACTCATAGATTATATCGAATGGAATGTTATATGCATTTTTCAAAAACTTTCGGAAAAATTTATAGAAAAATATAAAGAAGAATTAGACTGGAATTTAGTTTGTAAAAATCAGAAGCTGTCTGAGGAATTTATATTAAAACATTCGAATTATATAAATTGGGTTGTTATATCTCAATATCAAACCTTAAGTGACGAATTTATTCAAACCTATCATGAAAAATTAGATTTACATAAAGTATCTCAATTTCAACAGCTTGCAGAAAATACTATGTGCACATTGGAAGAAGGACTTAATTGGCTATTAATAACCCGTTTTCAAACATTTGGTGAAAGATTTTTAGAAAAGTATATGCATAAACTAGATTTTTGTAATCTCATTGAATATAAGTTTGATCAATTACCAGATAATTTTTATAACGATAAATGGAAAAAAATTCTTTCCGTTCAACTGGGTGAATTAAATAAAAAATTTGGCCATTATTACGAAGAAGAACTACCGAACAGAGAAAAATTAATGGATGAAATTTTCGAATTAAAAAATATTTTAATACGATTTATTAATGAATTGAGACAACTTTTGAATAAAGACGAAAAATAAAAGTGTTTATAAAATTGCTTCGATATAAAATGGTGTTGGCTCAAAGATTAGACGATATTATAATTCATAAATATAAAGATTTATTTGTCGAATTATCGCAATGTAAAGAATTTTACACATTTATTTCATTATATATCAATAAAATAAATTTTCATTTAAGTGAAAAAGTTATGAAATTACCCATTGAATTTATAAGAAAATTTAAAGATAAACTTGACTGGGATTGTATATCACAGAATGAAAAAATATCAGAAGATTTTATTAGAGAATTTCAAGATAAAGTTAATTGGTATTATATATCGTTTCGTCAGACACTATCAGAAGATTTTATTAGAGAATTTCAAAATAAAGTTGATTGGGAAGGAATATCCTTTCGTCAAATATTATCCCCTAATTTTCTAAAAGAATTTGAAGATAAAATTGATTGGGAATGGATATCATATATAAATGGTTTTTAAATAAAATTTCAATTTTAAGCCTAAGGATTATATCCTTTATTTGACGAACTTTCTGATAACACAATAATCAAATGGATTCTACTCAATACCATTTATTGAACTATGAAAGTATCAAAATAATATTCACATTAAAAAACATATGATAAAAAGCATTTAACTTTTATTTCAGACTTCAATGTAATGCAATTGATAATAATATTATACAATGCAGCTCTTTGCTTTTCCTATCAAGACTATCCTAGAGGAAGATTGTTTATTACCATTTGGTAGACTAAGGGCGTCAGGCAAAATTTTTTCATCAATACAATAATTAAATATTAGCTTTTAAAATTGATAAATATTTCATCTCAATTGATTACGTTATTATTTATAATCATGATTCTTTATTCCATAACCCTTTCTTAAAACTTCGTCTTTACATAATTTAGTAGAAAAAATAAAATATCCAACCAATGCAAATCATGCAATATTTTATCATCATTTGCTCGATAAATCATACTAAAATCGTTACATCCTCTATATTTAGACAGACAAACTTTTTGATGAAAATCTTACAAAAATCGTTAAATATTTGCGTTTAGTGGAATATAAAAAGTGTTCCATAGTTGGTACCATATACTACTGCTCGCGTTACTCATTGGTTACGAAAATAGAAATAAACATCCAAGTAAACTAAAAATAAAAAAGTGCGTTAAATGAAAAATTTAAGTATAGCGTTTCAGATCATTGTGCAATTTTAGGTTATAATTATTTTTTTGCTCTGAAAATGTCGAAATATGTCAACAGATAAATAAAAATATTTTCCTGTTTTTAATGACTTTTAGCATTCTAAACAACAGATATTCTGATTTAAGAAAACTAATTAACATACTATAAAAATTATTCTAAAAACAGTTCGAAAATCAAATGACAGCAAAAGAAACTGTTCTTTCATAAATGCTTGTTTAAATCTCAAAATGTTTTTGGTTTTTTGAGGTTTCTAATAACAAAGAACACTATTCGAAAACATTCTTTATTCTAAAACTAATTTATGCTTTTGCTCTTCGTTAACATTATATGTTCGTTGCTTTTAAAGGCATTTTTTTACATTGTACGAAATTTTTGTTGAAAGAAGCTCTAATGCATATTTTGGTTTAAACTAGGGGATAAACTCTTGTTTCGAGAGTAACTGGATATAGATGAAAAGCATCATACACATTATTTATGATATTATTTTTTTCTGCAAGTACTAAAAACAAAATCAATAATGTTTTATTTCCAAAGTCTCTGAAAAAAGATTTTTATGTATCGTTAAAATAAGCTGTTTCATAAAACAAACTGTAGTTAATGAATAAATGAATAGCTCAATAATTGCAGTGCGAAAACTTCGCAAGGACTTACTCTTTTTTTTATTTTTATTTAACAGATTATTTGCATTTAATATAGTTTTTAAAGACACTATTTTGAACGGTGTCAAATGACACCTTTTTTATTACTTACCCATCATACGTAGTATAGGCAATCGTTTTGAAAATCGAAAAAAAATTTTTTGACGGATTTACACGTTTTAGATACTGGAGATTCCGAAAAACATATTTTTAGAAAAAAAAATTTGCCGTCCGTCCGTCTGTGTGTCTGTGTCTGTCTGTCTGTCTGTCTGTAACCGCTCTATCTCCCGAACAAATTGAGATAGAGACTTGAAATTTTGTATGTACTTAGTATGTAAGAATGGGACGAAGCCTATTTAATATCAGCAACCTCGATTATCCGGAACTTTTTTTCCGGACTCTCGAAAAATTCGTTCTGATGAAAGGTATATAAAAATTTTCGAAATTTTTTATTTTAAGAACTGGACGTAAAAGGCAATAAAATAACACAAATTTTGTATCAAAAACGAGGTCGATCGGATTATTAGTTGTCGAGATATGTGTAATCCTGTTTTCCAAATTCTTCGATTTTTCATGACCCTGTATTTCATTCAAATTTCAATTCACAGGTATATTTTTATTGGAAATGAGAAGCTTAATTCAACACAGTAAATTTTTAGTTAATATGATTATTATTTTTGGAGTTATAAGGATGTTTCTTTTACGCAATCCGGTACTACTCGAGTTTTTTGGCGTTTTATATAATTAGTCAAAATTGGCTCATCAGCAATTCATTAACGGAGCATTATTGTATGTTAAAATTATTTATTTATGCGTTTAAATTTTATTTTGGAGTTGCCATAGACACGCGTTTTATTTTCATATTTTATATTATGATGGGTAAGTTTTTCTCGTAACTCTTGAATATCATAAGCATAAAAACGCATTCAACATACCCTAAATTCTTTGAAATCTAAATACGATGAATGAAAGTATACAATCGAAATTTTTTAAAAATTATTACTTCACACTGTAAAAAAAAAAGTATCGATCTACTAAAAAAACTTTAGTGATCCTTGTAATTACTAAAAAATTTTTAGTCATCTTAGTCGGTTACAAGAAAAGCTGTAAGAATTACTAGAAAAAAGTTAGTAACGAATAGAGTTAATAATTTTATATTTTTAATAGCTATTACTAAAACTCACTTGGTGCGGCCTTGAGAGCATAGTGGTTATAGTAACGGACTCCAGACTAAAAGGTCCAGGGTTCGATACTGGCCACTGCCAAATACGCCCCGAATGTATGCAGTGTAAGTACTCGTTAATAAAGGGATTATGAATATCCTGACGGAGCACTAGCAATGTTTGGTGCTGCCATCTATTGCGGTTTTGCCGAAAATCTTCCGCTCCAGAAGCCTGGATGCAGCTCGAAGGAAGCTCCTGCCCTTCGAGCCCACGTAATGGTTATTAAAATTAATTAATTATTAATTTTGGAGCTATTACTAAAATTTGCTTGGTGGCTCATACTAAAAATTTTTAAGTTAGTTATACAAAAAATTATTTTGTTCAGTTTACAAAAGAAATGCTTGTTTCGCTTGCAAAAAAAAAGTTTGTAATGGTTATAACGATTATTTCGTTATATATTGGTTATTTTCTTAAATTATTCCTTCCCCCCTGTCTCTTTTCAATTCAAAATCAGTTTTAAGTGTCCTTCATTCACTTTCCATTTTTTTCCCCTCGCATAGTTTTTCTCTAACCGAAAAATCGGCAGCTGCGTAACTTTGTCTGTGAGAAATACACTTACATATCATTCAACCGTTTAAAACATTTCCAGATGTCTGCTATTTCCGATCGAAGCAATTCTGCATTTCCTTATATGGACATCATCTCTGTTTCGCAGTTAAAATTTATGCTTACGCTTCTTTTCCTTTCTCGACAAAACCCTATAAAGAATTTAACATCTGCGCAGTAAAATCTCATGTCCCTTCGGTGTGCCTCTTTATTAGACATAATAACACGTGTAACATTTTATCGTTTGGCAACCTTGCCTTTCCCATCCCAGCTTGGAAACCATATTGAATTCTTATCTTGCCGGCTGCATTTTAACTGTATTTGGCGTATACTATCCATTGTGCATGGGCGAACTTTTGTATGTTGGCGATTTTCTATCATGCCAAAAAGTGGCAATTTGTTGCTATGTACGAGGCACTTGACTCTCTGCGCTCGTCTTGTTAACCTGCTATTCTTCGTTCGGAGATTTTCTCCGAGAGTTGTAAGTGCGCCCCCCTTCGTAATAGATGTTAAAATAAAGTGTAACTTTGCAATCATCGTGGGGTTTTTTTTGTACATCTGAACCTGGATACATGATCATTTCGTTCTTCTAAATGCCTTAACTAATATCTGCAACCACCAATCACCCTTACAAATCTCTGGTGCCGTTTGACTCTCGTTTTTTCTCCACATAAAAAAAAAAAAAAAAAAAAAAATATATGGAGGGGGGCACAATCAACTGCGACTTTACGGCGGATGTGATGATTTTGGTTCTTCTTTCTTCTCTGCATTCCCGGTAAAAAAAAAAAATGCAACTGCTAGTAGTCTTGCCTGCTAAAAGTCAACAGATGTGGAATTGATTTCCCCGACTTCATCTGCGGTCGGCGTCGACAAGTGGTGTTCCCGTCCTGAAGTTCCTTTCCTGGACGCCCCCTTTTCCTCCCCGTCCCCTCCAGCTCAAGTGCTTCGGAGCGTCTCCCCGTGAAATTCCATCTTCTGCGGCCAAGTATCACCTGAGCGCTGGGGCGCCCACCCTTCTTTCTTCCACTCGTTTGTGTGTGATTTGTGTGTGATCATCGATTTCGCCTAGCATTTTCTGCTTCTGTTACGGTGTGCTCAACTTGTGCTTATATACCAGTGTTTGTGTTGGGTCTACATAACGTAATCTACAGAAAGTTCATTGTGTTGTTATGCAACTTAAAGTGATTCATCGTGCAAAAAAAATAGTGATTCATCGTGCAAAAAAATAGTGATTCATCGTGCAAAAAAATAGTGATTTATTCGCGGGTGTCTGCAACGGAAAGTAAAAAAATTTTGCACATATAAAATAAGTCTTCAATTCTGAGAAAATCATCAGAAATAATTCATCGTATGTATCAGTTAACAGTGCACAAAATTATTATATAAATAACAGAATTCCAACTAAGAATAAAAAAAAATGATGTGTCACTACCTTTGATAAGTTATCTGCTATTCGTCAGTAAAAAAAAAATATAAAAAAAAAAGAAAAAAAGTGCACAATGAAAATCCAACCTCAAAAAAAGTCTACATTTTGAATGTGGGAGCAGAGCGTGCCCCAGTTCCCTAAGTTTTGTCTTATTAAATTAGTAATCATTTAATTATTTCTTTAAAACTAAATCTGTAAGTTACCCCAAGTATTTTCTTTACTTTATGTTCTGCTTCCACAGTCAGTTCATCATAATCAATATTGCAGTTTGGTGTTTTTAAATCATATTTTATTCAACATAACTATTATAATCCTGTTATTGTGTTTTTGCAAAGATTTTTAAAATTGCGAAAGCACGGTAACTGTTGTCATTTCTAGTTATTATTTGTGTGACATTTTATGCAGTTTTTACCAGTTATTTACATTTATGTGCTAGTGTTTCATATTTTACGTCCAACACCCCTTCGTTTTGTTTTAATTTTGTATTTGGACTCTCTAATATGCTTAAATAAGTTTTTAGACAGTTTTGAACTTTAATGACAAAGTTAAAATAAGATTTTTCTTTTTCATCTAAAAAAAAAAATATTTTAAGTTACAAAAAGGGAACTTTTCCCTTGTAAAAAAAAGTTAAAAGAGGATTTAATTTTATAGCTTACTTACTAACTGTTTTTGGTGTTTTCTTGATAGTTTTCTTTGCTTTATTATCTAAAGATAAAGTAAGTACTTTTTTTAAAGTGAAGGAATATAGATATGTTTCAAAGTGTAATTATTTTGCTTTTATTTAATTTATTTTCTAAATGTGTTACTTTTGTATGTCTCCCTTTGCTTTACTGTTATAAAAGGTTCAAATAAGTTATCTTTAAAGTGAGGTATATTTTAAGGTCTATTTATTTTGCTAGTTTACATATTTTTACTAGCTAGGAAATTTTCTTGTTTTCAATGTGCTTTAGGGTATAAATTCGGTCTGTGTAACAATTTCTCAAAACTTGTGAGCTTAAACAAAACAAAAAAAAAACAAAAAAAACTAATCATGGCGGCAAAACAAATTCCGATAAATATCATTCAATTTGATGGAGATCCAGATTTACTTAAATTTTTCTTTGATCAAATTCGCGTCTGTGCAGAAATTAATAAATACAACCCACAAACAACAATTGCAATCTTAAAGGGAAAGTTAGTTGGGCCTGCACAAAAATTTCTAGCCCAAAATCCCGACCTGCAAAAGATAACAGACCTTGATTTGTTGGAAAAGGAATTTGCGTCATTTTTCGCCCCCCCTAGTAAATGTGTTGCCTCGGTTGAATTGTCCAGTTTAGCACTTATGCCTTCTGAGACGATAAAAAATTTAGCTCATAGACTAAATGTTCTTGCGGCGACTGTTTATGCAGATATCAACGACGAAAATGCACGCAACACTATTAAACTTATGAAATTTCTAGAAGCCCTTCCTTCAAATATTAGAATAAAATTACAGGAAGAAGGCATTAATGATTATAAAACAGCAGTTGAAAGAGCGCAAACCCTTCATGAAATTTTAAGGAATGAGAAAATCTTACATTCCTTACCTTCGGTACACAGACCAGAAAATCTCATCGAATCGCAACTGAAAGAAATTTCCGAGAAAATAAATGCATTATCCTTTGCCCCTTCTGATACTAAAACCGAAACTGAGCAAAAAAATCTCCAGACTAGACCAAAACATTTCGCAGGTGTTTCACGCTTCAAAAAAAATTACAAAAATCGAAACTACACTAGGCGTTATTCCCCACACAAGTTTTCACAAAAAAAACCAGTTGTTTGTCAGTTATGTGGACGAAACAATCATGATGCTCTCTCTTGTTTTAAATGGAAAAGAGCAAACACTCAAAGAAAAAATAATTACACGAATTCCACTCCACAATTTCAGGAAAACTGAAACAGAGATACAATTTTTATGCTGATGGTGTTGTGTCTCAATCTAATACTTCTACATCAGCAACTTTTGTTTTTGACCCTGTATTACCTAAAATTTCAAGCTCGAGACTAGTTAATTCAGTAGCTTCCCAAACTTTTGACTCTATTAAGATAGCAAATAACATCAGTACACAAACAGAAAGTGATAATGTTCAGATAATTTGTAGTGTAAACACTATGTCACCATCCCTCCCTCTTGTTAAAGCCACTATAGCAAACCATGATATTACTTTATTGGCTGATTCTGGTAGTAGTATATCTTTACTTTCACAAAAATTATTCAACCAACTTAAACCGGTCTTAAAATATAAAAGACTGTCCACTGACGTCAATATTAAAACTGTCAATTCTGATGTTTCATTTTCCGCCTGCATCAGAACATCCATTAAGCTAAAACAAAAAGCGTTTTCACATCACTTTTATATTGTTGACATACCCGAGTCTTCCAGTTTTGAAGGCATTTTAGGTTTTGATTTCATAACTAGATACAATGTTGTCATTGATACTTTTAACAAGTGTCTCCATGTCAACAATAATTTCTCTGTTCCTTTAAAAACCAGTAAAGAATCTTCTGGAGAGAAACAATCAAAATCATGCAATTCTTTGAGTGATGTTGTAATGAACCAAGCGGTGTTCTTAACTCGTAAAATTATAGTAGAACCTCAACAACAAATATGGTGCTCTGTTTACACCTTCAATAACATCAACAATGACAGAAATTATCTTTTTGAATATTTGGCACAAACAAAAGAATTAACAGGAAATGATGCCATTATTCAAATGAACAAATTATCCAATAAAAGAAAGAAAACTTCACAAATACATCCGTTCTTCTCAATAACACTTAAAAACACTTCTGAAAAGACCATTCATCTCCCTAAACACACAAAAATAGGTCAATTATCTGAGATTGAGGAAATTCGCGACTATACTTCTGAAATGTCTGACAAGCAAAATAACTCAGAACAGCACTTTGTAAATTTTATTCAGGCGTCTAATGAAATCTTACAAAAAAGAAAGCAGGAGTTATCGGCTAATGATTTCAAACTTTCTCACTTAAAATCTGACGAAGCAAAGAACCTAACTAAATTGTTACTTAATTATTATCCTGCCTTTTCCAAATCATTAGACACACTTGGTCATACTGATAAAATTGTACCTGATTTGAAATTCATTAATGATTACCCCATAAAGACTCTCCCTTTCCCTCTTCCCCAAGCTGTGCAAAAGGATGTTTTAAATCAAATCAAACAGTTGCTTGATGCCAAAATCATTGAACGTCATTGTTCCGAATGGGCCTGCCCCATGCTCCTTGTTAAAAAGAAACCAGACGGTACAGGTATACAGAAATATAGACTCGCATTAGATCTCAGAATGGTTAATACTATAATTCAAGGTTCGTCCTATCCACTTCCAAAAATTCAAACTATTATTTCAAATCTTTCACAATATCGTTTTTTCTCTTCTCTCGACTTTCATCAGGCATATCATCAGATTGATTTGCCTGCAAAATTTCAAAATCAGCTCACATTCACTACAATGTTCGGTTCTTTTCGGTATAAGAGATTAGTATTCGGCTTGAAATCTAGCGCCTCAATTTTCCAAGCTTTAATGGACTCCTTACTTGATGAATTACAGTTAGAAGGTGTCTATACCTACCAAGATGATCTCATTGTTGGTGCCAATTCATATCAAGAAATGTGTGATAAGTTGGATAAAATTCTTGCAATACTAGTAAAATATAATTTAACGCTGTCCCCTAACAAATGCACTTTTCACAAAACCAGTTTAGATTATCTTGGATTTCACATAGAAAATCAAACTATTTCTCCTGTTCACTCCAACATTGTAAAAATAACATCTTTTCCAACACCTACAACAAAACGTCAATTAAAAGCACTCATAGGCGTCATTACATTTTACAAATCTCTGGTTCCATCCTTTTCTGAACTTGTACAACCTCTCATAAACTTAACTACTCCAAAAGCCAAATTTAAGTGGACAAGCAAACATCAAAAAATTATGGACACCATACAGAAGATATTCTTTAATCCACCCATGGTTAGATTACCTGACTGGAACAAAAAGTTCTATTTAAATACTGATGCGTCAAATATTGCTATTTCTGGTGTCTTACTACAAGAACATGATAAACAACTATTACCTGTTGCATACTTTTCAAAATCTTTAAAAGCGTCAGAAAAAAAATATCCTGCACTTAAATTAGAACTCATGGCGATTCATAAATCAGTTACTGCTTTCAAATATTATTTATACAACAGAGAATTTGTAATCCTCTCAGATAGTAAACCGTTAGAAAAGTACAACAAAACTACAAATCCGGCTGATATTATCTCTCGCTGGCTCATGGATCTCTCAGAATACACATACAAATTTCAACATATTCCAGGTAAAAAGAATGTACTCGCTGACTATTTATCTCGCTGTAACTTTGAAAATAATCAACAGACTTTAGCTACAAACCCTGAACTTATTCATGACACTCAACCCTTACCTATTGTAGAATGTGATACTCCACACTCCAGCTCGAGTGATTCTAATATGCATGTTAACTGCCTTATTTCTGGTACACAAACAAATCCTGACCCTTTATTAGAAATTTCGAATGAAACATTTGCTACTGAACAACAAAATGACCCTACTTTGTCTGTTGTTTATAAAGAAATCTTAAAGAAAGGATCTTCTCAAAAATTTCCTAACTACTTCATTCATCCTGATTCGAAAGTATTAATGTTAAAGAAGGAAAATATTTTTAATAACACTTTTTCGTATCACATTATTGTTCCAAATTCACTTAAAAGCAAAGTCTTAACAATTTCACATTTATCTCACTTTGGCTTTAATAAAACTTATGAATTCTTGTCAGGTAGATATTTTTGGAAGGGTATGTATGTAGACACTTTAAACTTTGTTGCATCCTGTATCAAATGTCTTCAAACTAAACATCACCAAACTCCACCTGCACCCTTACAGCCCACATACACTCCCAGGTACCCTGGTCACACTATCAGTACAGATCTCCTTGGACCGTTTACTAATGGAAAATATGTTTTAACTATCACTGATCATTTTTCGAGACATATTGAACTCTTTCCACTTAATGACATATCTGCGAGTAAGGTTGTTAAATGCTTATTCTCTTACATAACCACCTTTGGGAGACCTTCGGTTGTCTTATCAGACTTAGGACCCCAGTACACTTCTCAGGTATATAACATTTTTAATGATACAATGGGCATTAAGGTATTACACAGTTCTGCCTCGAGACCACAATCAAATGCGATTGCAGAGCGAATCAATAAGTCAATCAAATATTCAGTTAATATTCTTTTACAAGAAGGTCATTCATTCGAAAATGCAGTATTTATACACAAATCACTTTATAATGGTTCGAAACATGCAACTACATTATATTCTCCTAATTTTCTTCATTTTGGACGTGAACTTTCTCTAATTTTTGACACTTTTGATCAGTCGTGCAACCAACCCTTTCTTGATAAACATATTGAAGTCCACAAATTACTTGATGATTTGAGTAAGATATATCACAAAGCTTATAACAACATTAAATCTGCTCAAGATAAAAGATATAAATATTACGGTCAGAAAGCTAAATTAAGATCCATTTTCTTAAAAGACATTGTATATCTAAAATCAAATGACAAGTTTAAAACAAAGTATACTGGTCCATATATTGTCACTTGTAAACATTCCCCTGTGTCATTCTCAATTAAAAGGTTGTATACTCCTGATAACACAGCATTTCGTGTACATATTGATAGACTTTTATTAGCACCTCCTCGTTATGGACATTTATTTGATGCATCAAGTCATATAAACAACACTAACTTTAATACGTTTTATCAACCTCATACATACAATCTAAGAAACAGAAGCTAATGCAAAAAACACTATTTATTATTTTTATGTCTTGTTTTATGATACCACATATCCAACCAAAGAGCTCATGGTTGTGTGTATGTTGTTTTTGACTGATCTTTAACAATATCATGGCTGGTCCATCACTGTTGCTCTGAAGATCTCTTAGGAACAATATTAGGTATCATTGTTATCCTTTAACACTTAGATATGTCTTCATACTCACTAAAATTTTATTTACTTTTATTTTGTTTTCTTTTTGCAGTACACTTAAAATTTCTTTGACAATACTCATTAATTCAGTATTTTTCCACTAACCTCCCACTTAACATTTCTAGTACTATAAGTCAAACATATTATAGTTAGATAAACAGGTACTGTAGTCTAGAAAAGTAAACAAATGATTCATGTAGTTAAATAAAACACAGTTTTTATATATGACTTGTTCATCACCCCACTCGATTGTGACATATTTTTCGTCTCTCTTCACTCTAGGATTGTCTGCCCATATTAGTTATTATATGATATACATTTTTTTTGTTTTTTTTTCTTTTTGAATTCTTCCCTTTGAAGTCTTGTTCCCGTTCAAAATTAAGGCCCTAAGGGTTCAAGCTTCATTGTGTTGAGAGACAAAGTTTTGGAATTGGAGTTTCGATTCAAATTTTTGAATTGTGATTCCAATTCACAACAATTCAAGTTTTTTTCATGTAATTCGACGTGGGCTCCTTCAGAAGACCGCTAGTGTCTTCGGGGGAGCATCACAATTCCCTCCTCATCTAAGGCTAGGCCCTAAGCCGATGCCATAATACTTGTGTTGTACACAAGATTCAGGGTGACGCATATTTTTATGGGCGTGCTTGGAGCACCTCTTTTTTTTGTCATCCTATGCTTCGGCATGAAACACTTGTTTACAAAAAACATTTTTATTTTTATATACATCATTTTACCTTTTTAATTTTTTTTGAAAATATAGTGCTATTATGTTATTTTTGTGTATTGCCATTTTACATTCATTTAGTATTAGTTTCATGTTTTGTGTATATGTTTCAAAATTTTATTTATGTCATGATAACAATCAAAGCTGCAGTAAGATTTTTGTACTGTCTGAGTCGACTCAACGTATACATATAAAAATACAGTACTAGCTTGGATCCATATACAGAAATAGTAAAAAAAAAAATATAGAGACTTTAGAACTGCTGACTGTTTTTGAATACAAAAGTCTCCATCATCATGACGTTGAAATTTCTACATAAACATATAAAAAAAACTTTTGCATTTATGTATGTTTTTATGTTATAATATTTTATGCTAGCCTATGCACATTGGACAGCAAAAGTTTTTTTTTGTGGTGCACCGGGTGATATATATAACGATTATTTCGTTATATATTGGTTATTTTCTTAAATTATTCCTTCCCCCCTGTCTCTTTTCAATTCAAAATCAGTTTTAAGTGTCCTTCATTCACTTTCCATTTTTTTCCCCTCGCATAGTTTTTCTCTAACCGAAAAATCGGCAGCTGCGTAACTTTGTCTGTGAGAAATACACTTACATATCATTCAACCGTTTAAAACATTTCCAGATGTCTGCTATTTCCGATCGAAGCAATTCTGCATTACCTTATATGGACATCATCTCTGTTTCGCAGTTAAAATTTATGCTTACGCTTCTTTTCCTTTCTCGACAAAACCCTATAAAGAATTTAACATCTGCGCAGTAAAATCTCATGTCCCTTCGGTGTGCCTCTTTATTAGACATAATAACACGTGTAACATTTTATCGTTTGGCAACCTTGCCTTTCCCATCCCAGCTTGGAAACCATATTGAATTCTTATCTTGCCGGCTGCATTTTAACTGTATTTGGCGTATACTATCCATTGTGCATGGGCGAACTTTTGTATGTTGGCGATTTTCTATCATGCCAAAAAGTGGCAATTTGTTGCTATGTACGAGGCACTTGACTCTCTGCGCTCGTCTTGTTAACCTGCTATTCTTCGTTCGGAGATTTTCTCCGAGAGTTGTAAGTGCGCCCCCCTTCGTAATAGATGTTAAAATAAAGTGTAACTTTGCAATCATCGTGGGGTTTTTTTTGTACATCTGAACCTGGATACATGATCATTTCGTTCTTCTAAATGCCTTAACTAATATCTGCAACCACCAATCACCCTTACAATGGTTACTAAAAAATTCTGTGGAATACAAATTTACTAAAAAGTTTTTAGTAACCTCTTGATTTTTTTTTACAGTGCACATCGGAAGAAATAGTGTTACTAACACCAAAAAACATATACGTATAAAAAACCTCAATGATGCTTTCAAATGAAGCGATATTTTCTTAAAGCGATATTTTCTTATTGATCTGCAGTGATCCACAAAAAAATCGCCAAAGATTGCCACATACAATCAGTCATTTTGATTCGGTTGATTTCAACGATTTAACTGCAAAAATTGCTTACGTGTATTCAATTTGTGTGTTATTTCTGTTTTATTGTTTTACATATTGATTAATTGAATACAAGGGGACTGAAAAGCATTGGTGCATTGTTTGATGCTGTCATTTTACAGCCAAAATTTTAAAAAATCCTAATAATTTTTCATAGTTTTTGTGGTATTTCTTTTGAAATTTCTTGTGAACTTTCTTTGTGACTTATTTACTTCCCATGTTTTTTATAAAGCCCTGGGTTCATCGTTTCTCTATTGCCCAATGGGCGATAATTGAAAGGGAGACATCAACGATTGTATTTCGTTAGAAAATTTTATTTTAAAATATGTAGAGGATTGTTAAAAAGTTGAAAGAAGTAGGAAACGTTGATGTAGAAAAGATATGAAGTCGATCACTTTACGTCACCTCAAAAATTCGTAACATTATCAAGAAGAGAAATAACCGCAACAATGGCGTAAGCCTGAATTCCATTACAAGGAGGCTGGATATTTCTTGCCAAAATATTCAGAAGATTCGAATTAAATATTTCCAATGGAGCGAAACATTGCCCAGGCCGGGAATTGAACCAATATACTTGGCTTACAAGGCCAATGCTTTACCGTTTAAGATAAATGGACACGACAGACAGTAAGCCAAGTATCTGGGTTCAATTCCCGGTCTGGGCAAATTTTCACTCAGTTGGAAATATTTAATTCATATGATAACTTTGCAAAATCAGTTTGATTGTGTTAAAAATGCAATTTATATACGTACCCATCATTGTATGGAGTTCCTTTACCTGCGGTCTATTCTGTTGAATTGTCTAAATGACAGACCAGATGTTATGACCTACAAGTTTTATCTGGGCTAAGAATGCTTACCGATTGTGGGCCAAGTTTTCTTAAACGGTGAAGCACTGACCTTGTAAGCCAAGTATCTAGGTTCGATTGCCGGCATGGGCAGTTTTTCGCTCTGTTGGAAATAATTCCCATGATAAAATTCGCATTATTTAACTCGCATGATAACTTTACCAATCAGTTTGTGTTAAAAATGTAATTCAGAACATTATTAAAAAACCTCTCGGGCATTATAGTAATCGCCTATACCATGGGCAATGTTTACTAAATGATTCCAAGCAAAAGAGCCTACCGAAATGCAAGAAGATGCTCCAAAATTTCAATAAGCGCCATGTGGAAGTTGTTTTGATGTCGGATGAAAAAACTTTCACCATCAAGAAAACACAAAACCGTCAGAAAGTTCGGCAACTATTAAGTTCAATGACGAAAAAAAGCGTGGAAAACACAAATAATTACACATTCGCTTTTTATGAAAGGATTAATAGTATGGGGCTGCCTCGAAAAAAAACATTTTTTTTTATAAAAACGGGGTGATTATTACAAAAACGCTGCACCGCCAAGACAATATGTTGGCTATGATTGTGTACCCATGGAAACAAAATAACCCTAATGTAGTCCAGTAAATCCTGCAGAATTGGGAGCCTGCACATGATGCAAAATGCCGTTGGCCTTCTTCGATGCCTACATGGCTGGATGGTTAACAAAGAATCCAGGTTAAAAAGGCCATCAAATAGTCTCGATATCTATCCACTCAAATTTTCTCTTTGGGTCTACTTAGAAGAAAAGCTAATGAATAAAAAGTATCTAATTTTGATTCACTCCAATGCAAACTTATTAAAACTTGTGATAATTTAGATGAGAGATACCTGCGGCGCAGCGCCAATTCTGTCATCCCTTATTTGAAATAGTTTTCCCGGTATAAAAGTGAATTGGAGACATTTTGAAGAAGTTATTTAAATATAGTGTATAGCATTAGATAGTGTATATTTTTGATAAAAAAAAGATTTTTTTCGCACGCCAAACTTTTTTAGCCACCCTGTATATGCAAGAAACAAGTTTTGAGCTATTTATATACTACCTTCTATGCTAACGGGGTTATATTTCACAGCTGATTACATACGTAAGATATAAAGAAAAACTATGCTTGAATTCTTTTTAAAATAAATAAATGTATAAAGATCGGCACAGTCCTCAAACAACATCCTTATATATAGCGTTGCAAAGGTTAGAAAAAACCCAGTTTAAACCCGGGAATAAACCGGGTTTTTAGGAATAAACTTGGAAAAAACCCGGGATTTTTTGGAATAATTCGGTTTTTTGGGAATAAACCTGAGAATAAACATGGTCTATTGGAAATAAACCCGGGAATAAACCGACCTTTTGCAACTCTACTTATATATATTAAAAATGTGAAAGTGTGTCCGAAAAATTGGAATGAACTTAGCTTCAAAACGGATGGATTAATGTCTTTGAATCTTTGCATATGGATAAATTATAGGAGTGGTATGAACACAGGCTAATTATTTTTATTTATTTTATTCAAATATTTTCCTTAATGATTTAAAATTTAATTATTTTTCATGCAAAATCAATAGCCATTTTTCAGATAAAATTTAACCATTTTCCTTTCCTGTTGCCAAGAAAATAAAAAATTGGAATATTAATTTTTCAGCGGCAATGAATTTTGAATAAAAAAACTTCCATGCGAAAAACTATAATAAAATAATTTAAAAGAAAATAAATATGACGTCATGTTTGAAATAAAAATAAAAGATGTATTTTTATAATATATTTAACCAGGATATTTGTTTAGTTAATGGGAATTTTTGTGTAAAATATATGGCGACATAAATTAAAAGTAAAAAGAATGAAAAAGAATTATATTTTTAATAAAATGGTTCATTTATGAAAATGTGACGTCATAGTTGAAATAAAACAGGTACTTTATAGCAGTCGTTAAAAATACAAGGGATATGAATATCAGTAGCTAATGGAGCGAGATAAATAATGACGTCATATTTAAAATGAATCAGAAATATTTTTTACTTATATTAATTAATAAGTTATAAGTTACATACAAATGAATATTCTTATTCGAAACTCATAATTATCAATGGAAGAAATTTTTTGTGGGGAAAAGACGGAAAATAAAAGTACTGATAATATATTTTTCGCTCGATTTTTTAACACTTTCGAACAAAGTTGAAAAGTTATTATGCTTTCGGCTTGTCTGTCTGTCTGGTCGCTTTCTAACTTTCGTAAATATACTCCGATTTCCATGAAATTTTTGGACGTTTTTAACGTTTACCTAGCACGAACACCTATTGAAAATAAAGTTTCTACCATGATTAGTTTATTTACAGGGATTGTCAAGAATTTCCTTACATTACGGTATTATGGGGAAAATCGTTTTAATTAAATTTAACGATGTTACACCCTGTTAAACATATTCAAATTTATATGCATTTACAAAATGCACTAAAATATGCATTTTGTAAAGTAGTAGTGAAAAAGACACTTATTATTCATTTATAGGGTTACACAGAAGAATTCCATTGCATAAGAATAAAGGGAGGAACAGTTTCCGACATATTTTAATTATGGTAAACGATTTCATGTATAATCAAATTGATATACGTTGCTGAGGCTTAATGTGAGTTATTTCATGCATAATACGAAGTGCATAGCATTTACAGGGACACACAAAAGATTTCAAATATTATATATTCTATTCGAAGTACTGTATATGATGGATGATGACTGTTGCATGGATGAAATGCATTTTGAATTATGATATGTGCTTTAAGTTTCGCTAAATGTATGCATATAAAATGGAGAGTATAAATGGTAATAGTATAAATAGTTAAATTTAGATATACAGGGTTACACAAAAGATTTTGGAAAGGTTACTGAATATGAGCGTAATTTACTTAAAGGTGGTTTTTAAATAAAATATGCATTTTTATTTTGAACTGCATCAAGTAAACTAAGAAATGTTTGTAGTATATTTATAAAATGATATACAGGGTCCCGCAAAGAACTGGATACAAGTTTGTCTTCGGATGATAATTTCTGAAAATTTAATTTAGGTAGTAATAAGAAATATTTTTGTTTGAACTAAATTTTAGAAAGATACTTTCGTGTATTAAAGGCGCTTGAAAAACTACAGGGCTGAACAAAAGTTTTCAAAAATGTTTCTATCTATTAGTATTAATCGCTGAAAGGAAAATTTTAACCGGCAAACAAATTAGCAAATAGGGATTATCAGAAGATTTTTACCATAAATTCGCGATAAAAAGTTAATTACACATGCTTTTCATCATCGAAATTTTTTGCTTGATTGATCAATTATTTCTTCTTTAAATGTAATGTGAACGAAGTCACGGGTAACTGCTAGTAGGATATAATTTTTAAACTAATCGCAAATGTAAGTACATTTTTCCGTATTACATCGTGTAAAAATTGAAAATAAGCGATTTTTAAAAGTATAAAAAAGTTAAGCGAAATTGTCTGTTGTTATTTGCCAAACTTAACAAAAAAGAAAGGCTACGCATTGCGTTACACTTATTATTATTTTTGGCAACCCGATTCACGTGATATTCATATCCACCAATACAGGAGCATAAAAAGAGCATGACATGAATCTCGCTAACTAAGGCAAAATGTATCGCGGAACTTGTCTTTTTCGTTTGTTTCTCTATTTGCAAAGTAACATAATCGTTATGCACATACACGTTTGTTCTTTATAAAAAAGGTTTTAATTTTCAAGTTTATATGTTTGTTTAAATTATTATTTACTTTTTTTAAAAGCATAATCCATTCTAAAGCAGAACATTGCACATAAATTTTCAGAAAATAAAAAATGAGAAGTTTAGGTAAAATTCAATAAATTTTTGATTAACCTTTTCGGGTCTGGTGTACTATTAATAGTACATGTCTTTTAATGGAGTATTATTTTGTTTTAAGAAGTACTTTTGCTACTATTTACATGTAGGAATATTAATATATGTGTATGCATTTACAATATGACTTCATTTATGTTTCAACATTTACTAATAATAGTAATTTTTTTTTTCGAATTCTTTTTGTGCCGTTTGCGATTCATTTATTGTAAAAATATATCTCACTCAATTATTTTAAGTTACTTTCCTGAAAGAATCGTGTATAATGAAGTGCAAAAAAGTATTAGAAAGTTGTAATATAAGTTAAATTTCATTGTAATACAATACTTTCTAAACATCTCCGAAACATTCTTCTGCAGCCTACTGTCTATAAATATTAATTCAATAGTACGCAAAACACCGACACACATTATCTTACAGACAATGAAACATTTGTTAAACCCTAATTAATCTCTTTGAATAGCTAGTGTTAAAGTTATTACGTAAAAGTATTTTTTATAAAAACTGAAAAAAAAAAAATTCAGACCCGAAAAAGTTAAATAAAGGTTGTTTGAAATCGAATTTGATAAAGTAATTTTTCTAATCATCTTTAACTCTCGGTAATGTTGTTAATAATCTCACGTGTAACACATAGGTGCAAAGTCATTTAAATATTTTCTGCATTATCCTTAATTACTAAAATTTGCGTAAACACATTATTTTTCCTCACATGTGACATTAAAATTAATGATTATCGCAAAAGTATTACCTTTATATCTTATAAGAAATTTAAAATATTATATTCAATACGAAGAATTTAAATGTCTTAATCAAGAAAATAACAGTTCAAATGAATTTTTCCTGTTTTGATATAAAAATTGTTATTATCCAAACAATAATATAAAAAATGTTTTTAAAAACAATATTTGTGTTAAGAGGGTTTGATTTCCTGTAATTAACTAACGATTGAAATGACTTAACAATTTTAGCCTTTCAGACACATGGGTAATTTAGAATCACTTATCGTATAATTTGTTTTGAGGTTATTTCATATATTCTCGTATTAAAACACTATTTATTTTATTTTATTTTATTGTGTTTCAGAGCTCGATATTTATGTTTAAAGTAATGTAAAGTTTCAAAAAATATAAATAACCTTTTTACATGTTGATATTACTTTGGTCAGTAAACTTAACGGAGTTGCGAAATAGAACTTGCCTAATTTCAATAACTAATAATGAAAAATTAAGCAAAAATAACATTTTAATTAAATAATATTGCTAAGAAATAAAATTTTATAAACCGATTTTTCTAATCACTTATAAATTTCGACATTGTTACCATTAATCCCTTACGTAACAAAAGAGTTCAAAGGCTTTCTCCCCATTACCCCATTTACTGTAATTTGCACAATCGCAATTGTTTTCCTCCCATGTAATATCAAAATCAATTACTACTGGAAAAGTTTCAAATTTACATCTTTAATCAGTTTCAAAATCAAACGCAATAGCAAGACTTTAAAAGTGTCATTCAAAAAAAGTACACTTCAAGTAATTAAGGAAATGAACTCATTATGACTCGATCATCATTATCGAAACAACAGTAAGGAAATCGTTTTGAAACAGAAAATTTATTTTTAAAGTGTTTGGTATCCTGTAATTAGCGATTCCTTAAATAGTGTTATTATCGCCGTAAAACCTTATCTAATTTCACAACAATTTGTAATGATATAAAAGAACATTTATGCTGTTACATTGGTGATAAAAACTTTCTTCCAATAATGGAATTATAAATTAAAAATATTGAAGAAAAAATTCAGATGATGTACATAAATTTCAAGATAAATGATTAACTGTATATAAGTGCGCTATTAAAAAAACATAATTAATAGGAATCTGAACATTTGTTACATATTTTAAGTACAGTACAAGATGTCCCATGAGAGAATATCCCAGGTACAAATTTTAATAATATCAACTGTAAGCTTTGTAGAGCATTTCTTTAAGAACAAAAATAAAGAATAACTCAAACAGTTTGACATAATGACATACGCGAATACTACTTTGTTAGTGAATCACTTGCAGTTAAAATGTGCAGAATGACGACGCATTTTATGTGTTCTATATTTTACTAAGACTGAATATGTAATTCCAGTCTAACGTGATTTTTGCTTAAAGAATAATTGTGATCCTTAATAATTTAATTGCAAAAACATCCTCCGATGGTTTAGGCATTTTCAAACGACCGAATGTATTTGTAGGGGGGGGGGAGAACACTGGACGATCAAATGTGTCTCTATATGATGTTTGTGTTAGAGTATCTTAAGATTCTTTTTTATTCAAACGAAAGAAAAAAACAATCGCGAATGCTAATCATATAGAAGAAATTTATAAAGATATTTCGATTGCATTCCAATCGAGATTTTAAATGATTTTTTTACAATGGATAGCTAAAATCATTCTTTATGCAGGCAATTTTCTACTTTTCGATTTTGATAGCATAATTTTCTATATAAGGATGCTTTCATTGGATCATTGCTTTACTTTTAGAGAAGCTTTTTTGAAAATAATTAGCGATTTTTGAAAAAGATATTTCGGAAAACGTTATATTACATTTTCCTGGATTATTTTTTTATATTTACGATATTTATGTTTAAAATAACCGTAGTGTATTTTTATGTTAACTAGTTACAATAGAGTGAGTTGAGAGTTGCAAATCGGACGTGCAGGGTTACGAAATATAAATAAAAATCATTTTTTGTATTAATATATATATTTTAAGATTGCATACTAAGATCACCAAAACAATTTTTTTCTAAAAAGTAGCATTTTTGTATTCAAATAAAGCTTTTAATTTTATTTAAAAAAATACTTGCGAATTTTACATTTTTGCTCGCAATAATTTGAAGAAAATTGTGTTTTTTCGCAATTCTCGCACGACAATTTTTTTTTCACTATCATCTGATAAAAATCGCGTGTTTTTTAGCAACCTTCTAACAAAATAGCCTTTTTCCGTGATCATTTGACAAAAATCTCGTTTTTTAGCGTTTTTCTTTGATGAAAGTTGAGGCGTTTTGTGTGTTCTTTTAAAAAAAATTGCATTGCTTCTGTGATTGTTTAACGAAATTCGCGTTGTTTTGCCTAGTTTCTTAATATTTCTTAGAAATTAAGCACTTTTCGTGACTGGTATTAGGTAGATTTCGTAAGAAATACTACCTATTGCAATCGCACCAGTTTATATATCTATCTATCTATCTATCTATATATATATATATATATATATCTCACTTTTTTATGGACACGATAACTTCTATAATTCTTCACCAATCTCCACCAAACTTGCACATAAAATGAAAGGGGATAAAATCTTGGCTAAGTTCGTTAATGGGCAAAATCGGACCAAGGGGGTCGGAATAGGGGGCGTTTTTGTGAAAACCGAAAAAACGCCATAACTTCTTAATTAAAGTAGATATCGAATTGGTTTAAAGTTTATATTACTTCTTAAAAATGGGCCAAAAGTATACGCACGACAGATTTTTGATAAATTTAGAAGTGGGCTCAAGGGCGAAAAAAACAAGGATTTTGAGAGAAAAAAATTCATAACTTCGTCAATTTTCAAGATATCAAGTCCAACTAAATTTTTTCTAAATGTTCTTAAAATTATCTAAAACTTTTGTATTTACAAGTTTTTGATAGGACCAATTTTTACCGATGAAAAAAAATAAAAACGAAAAGAAAAAGGGCGCTGAAAAAAGAGAAAAATCCATAACTCCGTCAATTTTTAAGATACCAAATCCAATTAAATTTATTTTACATCTCCTCATCAATACCTACAATTTTTATATTGACAAGGTTTTCATAGGACCAATTCGTATAGCAAAAAGAAATTAAACAAAAATAGGAGTTGCAAAAAAAACCTCAAATCCAAACTGCTTATATTCTGACTCATTTTTAAATTCATTTTTGATTTTAAACTCATCCAAATGGTAGATCCTCTTATTTAGAAACTGTATAAAGTGACGCATTGGTCAATTTTCTGATAAAGACAGAATATATTTCAAAAAAGGCTACCAAAAAGGGTATTTTGAACAGAATTTCCGAAAGTCATCGGGACTGAAAATTGAAGGAAGTATTCAAATAAGAAATTGCGTTTTTTTCTGACTCGTTTTTAAATCCATTTTTGTCCTCAAACGCATCCAATTTACAGATCCTCTTATTTAGGAACTATATAATGTGATGCATTGGTCAGTTTTTAGATAAAGACGGAATATATTTCAAAAAAGGCTACCAAAAAGGGTATTTTGAAAAGAATTTTCCGAAGTCTGTGATTTGAAAATTTAAGGAAGTTTTCACATAGCAAAATGCGTTTTTTATGACTCGTTATAAAATCCATTTTCGCTCTCAAACGCATCCAATTTACAGATCCTCTTATTTAGGAACTATATAATGTGATGCATTGGTCAGTTTTTTGATAAAGACGGAATATATTTCAAAAAAGGCTACAAAAAAGGGTATTTTGAACAGAATTTTCCGAAGTCTTTGTGATTTGAAAATTTAAGGAAGTTTCACATAGCAAATTGCGTTTTTTATGACTCGTTTTAAAATCCATTTTCGCTCTCAAACGCATCCAATTTACAGATCCTCTTATTTAGGAACTATATACTGTGACGCATTGGTCAGTCTTTTGATAAAGATAGAATATATTTTTTAAAATGCTGTCAAAGTGAGTATTTCGCACAAAATTTTCCGAAGCAATCATGATTAAAGAATTATGGATGTATTCAAACAACAAATCGGTTATTTTATGACTCATTTTTAAATTCAATTTTTTTCTCAAATGCATTAAACTGACAGTTTTTTGTTATTTAGGAGCTGTATAATGCACTGTTTTGGTCGATTTTTTTTAATAAACTCAGAATCTATTTCAAAATATGTTGTCAAAATGGGCATTTGAGCTGAATTTTTCTTAAGATGATTCTGATAAAACCAGTTTTTGCAGAAAAATGAAATTAAAAATTTTTCATAAACGGCCAAATGAAGTTATTAAACTGGGTTTATCTCTAATCATATATATATTTTATTTATTTATTTATTTATTTTTTTATTTTTATTTTAATGAGCACTCTTCGAAATCTACCTCCGCTTATAGGCCCAGCCGACAGGGATTTTTTTTGATTTTAGGAGTAATTGGCTCCTCAAAGTTTTTGGGAAGCTGCATCTATGGTTGAAAACCAAAGAAACCGCCAAAGATTTCGTTACGTACAGTAGTTCTTTTTTAATTTTGAGCATTTCAATTGTTTTAGCACACCGTCCATGTCCGTTAAATTTGTTTTATTTGTTTTATATTATTTTATGAATATATGTCTACCGGAAACAAATGTCGAACTAATTATATTAATTTAAATGCAAACGGATTTTTCTTTCGTAATTATTTGCACGCAATACAATTACAAAAAAAACCCCTCATATTTGAATGTTTTTCTAAAAATCATAAAAAATTAACTCTTTCCGGTCGAATTTTTTTCAATTAAAAAAAAAAATTAATTTTACGTTAATAACTTTAACACTAGCAATCCAAATAGATTAATTAGGGTATAACAAATACTTCATTGTCTGAAAGATAATGAATGATGTCGTTTGCGTACTATTCAATTAATATTCATGTGACAATAAGCATAGGAAGAATTTTTTGAGATGTTTGGAAAATATAGTTTTGCAATAAGATTTAACTTATATTACATTTTTATAATACTTTTTGCACTTTATTACGCATGATTCTTTCAGAAAAGTACCTTACATTTTAAATTTAAGAGATAAATATATGTTTACAAGAAAAGAATCGCAAATGGCTCGAAGCGAATTTGGAAAATAATAATAATTATTTTTACTACTAAAGGCCTAAACATGAATGATGTTATATAGTAAAAGCATAAACATATACTAACATTATTGCATGTAGATAGCAGCAAAATTACTTCCTAAAACAAAGTAATAGTCAATTAAAAGGCATGTACTATTAATGATACACCAGACCTGAAAGGGTTAATAAATTTCTGTACAGTTTTAAAACAAATTGCAACACAGTTTTGAAACAAACTATATTTTTAAGTACGTCTTTTTTCTTTTCGACGACGTAAAAATTAAAAATGTGTCATAGTTAGAAGTCTTTAATAAAGGTAGGAAAATCGAAGTTTAATTGACACCGTTAGGGGTTAACATGTTTGCTTCTTATAACAAATACATTTCAAATAAGACATGCATAGGAATTTCCAGAAAATAATAAAGGAGTAAATTTTGGCACAAAATAATAAATATAGATTAAATAAAACTGTTAATAAACCAAATATGATAATATGTTGTTTTTTAATTTCCCTCTATCTTTCGTTAATGTTACTAATATTCTCGCGTAATGCACAGGAGGGGAGTTATTAAACTATGTTCCGTATGCCCTATGATTAGCATAAATCGCATATAATTACTAAAATTAACATAATCACATTACTCGTTCTACATGTGACATCAAGATCAATTATTATCAAAAGTATTTCACACTTGCTTCTTTAATAAAATTTAGGAAGAATTTAAAATTGTTATTCAAGAAAATAACAGTTCAAGTAATTAGGGAAATGAATTCTTTATATTGCTTTTGGGAAACATGGGTAATTATAAAGAAGTTTTTGTGTATTAAAGTTATATTATTAAGCATTTTTTTTCTTTTTACGGTATACGATGGGTTTTTTTTTAAGTAACCCTAATGTAATTTATATATAAATAATCGTCTGAAATTTTAATATTATATTACTACATTAATAAAACTACAGAAATAAAACAAATGCGGTTCCGGATAATAATAATGCGAAAATTAAGCAGTAATAAATAAATATTTACTAAAAAATCAAATTTGATAAACCTGTAAATTTTAGCAGAGATTAGCCCATTTGAACTCCTTTGTAACAAAAGAGCTCAAATGGGTATTATATTACTGCATTAATAAAACATAATTCGGTTGTGAAATAAAACAAATACGGCTGCTGATAATAATAATGCGAAAATTAAGCAATGATTAATAAATATTTACTAAGAAATCAAATTTGATCAACCTGTAAATTTTAGCAATGTCCCATTTGTAACAAAGGACTTCAAATGGGTATTATATTACTACATTAATAAAATACAATTGTGTTGTGAAATAAAACAAATACTGCTCTGGCTAATAATAAAGATGCGAAAATTAAGCAATAATAGATAAGTATTTTTTAAGAAATCAAATTTGATGAACCTATAAATTTTAGCAATGTCCCATTTGTAACAAAGGAGTTCAAAAGGATTAATTTAGTCTCTGCATATCTTAATTATTATACGTTGCATAACCTTATTAGTCTTTCACCATGTGGCATCAAAATCAATTAATGCCGGAGAAGTTTCACATTTACATTTTTAAAAAGATTTGATATTTCTCTATAATAGGTAGAGGTTAAAAGTATTATTCAAGTAAAATTTAGTTCAAATAATTGCTAAAATGGAATTTTTTATGTCTTTATTGAAATAAAGTAATTATCAAGACAATAAGTCAGTTGTTTCAAAACACAATATTCTTGTTTAAAGTGCTCTTGTTCCTGCAAATTAAAAAATAAATAAAAAATGATATTTTTTTAATCCATTAAACCATTACTCTTATTTCAAAAAAATTAAATTGTTAAATAAAAAGAATAGTTCTGATATTATATATCTGGGAGATTGTGTAATCGAATAGTAAAATTATTGATGAAATCATGCAATTAATAAATCTATTTTCCCGTGAATACACGAAGAAACGGAATGTAAGTACGCCGTCAATTTTTGTCTACTTAAATAGGATTATGAACATTTATTTTTATTTTATAAATTACATATGTTTGACGAACAAGTTTATGTCATTCTCAAAGAAAACATGAGAAATTTATAAAAAATATATCGGCAGCTAATACTTAAACCTCTGCTTCTCCTTTTATATATTACAATACAGAAAATATACGTATTTTATTGATTTCAGATTTTTTTAAAACATTTTTAAATATTTGAAACAAAATGCTATATTGCTCGTAGAAATTATTGGATGAAAATTGGAAAAATCATCATGACAACGGACCTGCGCAGGCATTTTAATCGTCTGCATTTGATGTCACAGAGTTCATTCCGAACAAACAAACCTCTCGTTATGCGTGCGTGAATATTCATTCTGTTTACTCAACAACTCTATTATCATTATTCTTATTCGTGCATGAAAAAATATATCTTCTGTTTATTAAAGAAATGACGTATTACACAGTTAAAAATAAAGGCGACAAACCAGTTGCATTTGGCACCCAGTGGGGAATAGGTGTTACCATTTGACACCCACGGGCTTGAAAATGTGTTTATGGTGCCGTTTTATCACTCTCTGGATGATTCACGCTAATTAGGGTGCCGCGCAATGCATACCGTTGGAAGATTTTCACCCCTTAGTCTTATGCGCATGCTGTGTGATTTCTGTCCTTTCCCTTCAACTCGCCGTCACTGGTATATCATAATAGCAATTTCTCCCTACGAAAACTATCAACGCTCATGCTCTATCCCAATTTCGTTTAGAACTTCGGATGGAAAACTTTTGGCGAGCTTTTTATATAAAGCAACCTTTGAATTTCAGGGCATTTGACCATTTCTGGGAGACTTTGAGGGTGAGCTCGATGGCCGAACGGTTAGAACGTTGAGCTTGCAATCAGACGTTGTGGGTTCGTATCCTTCACGGGACAAAAGTCAGTTTATAATTTCTTTTTATTATTGGGCACTATGGATTAGCGGTGCCATCTTTTCACCCTAATTAAAAGTGCCATTCTGGCTCTTTAAGGGGTGTCACCAGTGAGACAAGCTTTTCACCCCTAAAAGATGCAATGTGTCACCTGTAATTTTAACAGTGTAGTCTATTCTAATTATGTGATCCTGACAAGCCCATTCTTTGTAAATGTATACCAGCCTATCCGTCAATTTCTTGTGTTCTGTAAAATAAATAATGCATGTGATCAGTTCAAGATGCTGTTATTTCCAGCTTTTCTCTTTTTTATTGGGAAACGGTGTAAGTACCTTAACACCATACGTTTCTGTATTCTCAATTCTTTAAAATCAAATTCATTTAAAATTTAGCTCGTTTTATTCTTTTTTTTTTTTTAATACTGTAATTTTTTTTCTAAACTTGAAAATTTCAGTTTTGCTGAATTTTTTTTTATTCGCAGCTTCTAATATATTTAAATTTTTTCTATCCAATTATAATTCGAAATAATAAAACTTAAATACAGATTTAACATTTTAACATTACACATATTTTTACTAGACATTAGCTAGACATTAGCTTAATTACATATTCTTTAAAGAACGGTTTATTACTAAATTGTGCTAGTACCTAGAGAAAGGAATAACAAGCCTTTTATTTTTCGCCAACATTTATCTGTAAATTTATAGCTAACATTAAAATAATTCTATTTATTTCGAATGATAAGAGTTTCAAATTAATTTTTTCCTTCAAATATAAGCGTAGATTTTTCAGTAAGCCACATTGATCCTGATATACACATTTGAAACAGACAAAAAGCACATTAATTTTATTTTAAATAATTACCGATCCATATAAAATAAAACATGATATTTTATTTATGTTTCGGAGAATAAGATTAATGTTATCTCTAATCATAGATATTTTGTAGGAAAGTTTTAGTCAGTTTTTTATTCAATGGAATAAAACATTTGGCTGTTTACCAAATTTCTATAGAATTATAGTTTTAAAATGATTCCAACTGCTGTTTGAACTGCATGTAAGAAAAAGCGATTTGGAAGGAAATAGAAAACAAAATTTTCAAGAACAATATATTTTATGCTAAAGATATTCAAAATTATTTCAAGAATTAAACAGAAAATATGGTACTACTTGGTTATCCCGGCGACCAATTTTGCCAGATTATACAAATCGCCAAAATAATAGCCAAATTATACCTATTGACATAATTTTTATTTAAAACAACGAAAAAATAAATACTATGAAATACAAATAAAATATCGATATAAAAATAACTTAATGATATGTTAAACACGCTTGTCGTATTTAATGTCATGGAAAGTGACATTCACATATCATCCATATTTGGCATTTAACCTTATTCTTTGGCGATAGTTTTTTGGTCGTCGGGTTAACCAAGTAGTACCGAAAATATTATTTTAAAAACTCGAAAGTTATTTTACATTGTGATATTATGAAATTATTGCCAAAAATTTTCATCTTATGATGTTTTTCTTCATTTTGTCTTTTTTGTTAAATGTAAAATAAAATTATATAGTTACACGTTAAAGCACAAATAAGTCATGTGATAATATCAAGTTGCTATTGAAGTTTACATTAGAATACACCGCTCAGCAAAAGTTTAGACAATGATCGATTATGCTTCTATTTTCTGAAGTATATACCGAATGTTTGTAACTCCTCTGTCAAATATTAGTTGTGACTTATCCTTTATTCACACACAATACATTTTGAATTTTTCCTTTTACATAAAATATAATGACAAAAAAAATAAAATTAACATTGTATCAAAAGTATAGATAATTTGTGTATTTACAGAAAATATAACTAGAAATTAAAATCGAGTTGCACCCGCATTGTTTGCAGTTAGTGGAAGAATGTGACTTTTCATCGAAAAAACTAAATGCTGCGTCACTTAGGGGTGTATTTCGTACCAAACATGTTCAACAGCAGCTCGAAACTCATTAAAAAAAACTATAACAAAAATTTGCATAAACATTACGACATATGATGTTACAAAAGTTTTCGATTGGGTCCGGATCAGAACTACACGCCGGCCAGTTGAGATCAATAGTATTTTCAAAGTTAGACGAAGTTCTACTTTTGTATGCAACATGAATAGATGCTAAAATCCATACTTTATATCAGCAAAAGTTCCCCAAATGACTAAATATTAATCTCCTAAGTATGTACGTAGTCTTGTGTTGCTTAGCAACCAATGAATAACTCCACAGATGCACGAGCATTAAAGCTAAGTGAGGACCAAATTATTTAAAATTCACCTTCTTTTTGTCGACTTAATAAAGTCCCAGGATCTTTGCTTAAGTAATTCCCACGTGTTTGGGCCATTCAAATTCCACTTTTTTTTCGTTACTGAATATCATAGCGTACCGTTTGGGTCCATATGACGTATGTTTGCAAGTTAATTGAATTCTGGACAATTTATAGCGAGATTTTAAAGCTGATTGTTTTATTATTGTCATGTAAATTGATTTACCTGTTTCTTTAATCATCTAAGCATCATGTCCATCAACACAGAAATTCCTGACTTACTTTTAATGTGATTAATAATCATTATTTGTGTAAAAGTCACTTTCTGGATCCTTTTGTCATCGCATTTTCTTGTCACACAAGGTCTTTCAGATTATTTTTTTTTTGGAGGAGTCATCATAAGACTATACTTCCTAGACAAACCACTCTGGACGATTCAGTGCTGCTGAAATTTCTGCAACTGTCTTCCCTTTCCGTTTCAGCTTCCCTACTTCAAATACCTCATCTATATGAATATTTTTAGCTCGCGGCATCTTCAATAACTGATGCTATATCGAGGTATAATTAAATACTTCAGACATGTGACATCATAACTTGGAAATTTGCATTTATCCATGAACAGTTGGCTAAAAATCAAAAAAGTGCCTAAACTTTTGCAATATGCAAATTTTACTTTTTTCAGTTAAATTATATGTTATCTTACATTATAACCATTATTTTTATTGTACATTGTTTAAAATATATTTGAAAATAAGTATAGCCATTTCTAAAATTCACGTGTTCCTATTTTTTATTTAAAGGTTAAAAAACACCAGTGTCTAAACTTTTGCTGAGCACTGTATTATTCAAGTGGCTGTCACGATGAAAACACATGTAAGATTTTTTTTATTTAAGTTGATATTTTACTTCTTTGACTTAAACTTTCTTGAAATTTATAGGAATTTTTCCGTTAAAAAAAAAAAAACTGTGCTGGCGTCTCGATTATCAGAAATATCTCCGTAAAATCCTCCGTTTTTTTCACTTATTTTTTTTTTTACAGTGTAGAGTCTATTGCAGGATATTTATTGAGTTGGAACTGTATATTTTTGATTTTTAAGTTTTATTTCCATTCATTCAAACTTTGTTGAAAATTATTTTTCAATTATAGCAAATGCTAATTTTTTTTATTCCCTGTACTATTACTTTTTTATTCCCCTCTCCCTCCCCTTACTCGAAAATTGCTGTAATTTTAAGAGCCATATATGAATCTATGTTTCGAAAGGTTTTACCACAGAAATTCTTAATGCTTCAATTTAAATAATATTATTGCCAGAACAATAATAAGGAAAATTTTGGAAACACATGATTATTGCCAAGAGGGTTTCATTTATTGTAAATGACTAATATTTAAAATGACTTCATTCTCATTTTACTTACTCATCATACGTAGTATAGGGTAAGTCTTGCAATCGTTTTGAAAATCGAAAAAAAATTTTTTGACGGATTTACACGTTTTAGATAGTGGAGATTCCGAAAAATATATTTTTAGAAAAAAACATTTTGCCGTCCGTCTGTCTGTCTGTCAGTCAGTCTGTCTGTCTGTCAGTCTGTCTGTCTGTAAGCGCTCTATCTCCCAAAAAATTTGAGATAAAGAATTGCAATTTTGTATGTAGTTATGTAAGAATGGGACGAAGCCTATTTAATATCAGCAACCTGGATTATCCGGAACTATTTTTTCGGACTCTCGAAAAATTCGTTCTGATAAAAGGTACATAAAAATTTTAGAATTTTTTTGTTCTAAGGCATGGACGTAAAAGGCAATAAAATGACACACATTTTGCATATAGAACAAAGTCAATCAGATTATTAGTTGCCGAGATATTTGTAATCCTGTTTTCCACATTCTTCGATTTTTCATGACCCTGTATTTCATTCAAATTTCAATTCAGAGGTATATTTTAATTGGAAATGAGACGCTTAATCCGACGCAGTTAATTATTAGTTGATAGAATTATTATTTTTGGAGTTATTAGGATGTTTCTTTTACGGAGTTCGGTACTACTTGAGTAGTTTGGCGTTTCATATAATTTGTTGAAATGGGTACATCAGCAGCTCTTTAATATATCATTACTATGTATATTAACAGTGTTTAAATTTTGTTTATGAATTGCAATTAATTGTATAAATAGTTTTCACATGTTTTATTTTCATATACATATCCATGATGGGTAAGTATTACGGTGGCCCCCAACGACTAGTTTTAGAAAGCATGAACATCTCGAAAGAGGAAGGTATATATTTTTTCGTGTTTTTACTGTATTTTTGTGGATTAAAATAAATAAATCTTTTTTTTTTTTTTTTTTTTTTTTTTTTTTTTTACAATGTTCTATATGTATGTTTAAAGTAGACCTAATGCCTTTTTTATATTAATATTAATTTCAAGTTTAAAGACTATACATATAATACAAAACATCGGCAGATTGAAATATAACATGCATTCAAGTATAATATTCGGAAAATAACATTGGATTGTTCAAAATATCCTTTCAGGTTGGGAAAATCAATTCGTACCGGAAAATTCTATTACTTAATTATTAGACATTGTTTCCGATATCTAATACAGTGAAACCTCCAAATAAGGGATACTCCGAAAAAGGGACACCTCTATTTAAGGGACAAAAGTTCCAGTCCCATAGGTGTCCCTTATTCGGAGGTTTCACTGTACTTAGATATAAATGGACAAACTTTTCCGGTTCGAATTGATTTTCCCAAACGGAAACGACTTTCCGAACGACCCAATATATGAGATATTTATGTAAATATAAATAATTTTTTAATTGAATTAGTTTAATAATAAAAGAAAATTAATAAAGTGATTTTTCTATTTACCTCTATCCTTCAGTAATGTTGCTAATAATCCCTTGTATAACAAATGATTTCGAAGTCATTAAAATACCCTCCACATTACCTTAATTACTGCAATTTGCATAATAGCATTAGTCTTCTTCGAACTTGACATCAAAATCAATTACCACCGGAAAAGTTTCATATTTACATTTTTAAATAATTTAAATAGGAAAAATCTGAAAGTATTATTTAAGAAAATAACTGTTAAAGAAATTAATGGGATGAATTCTTTGTGCCACGATTTAAATATCATTATAACAATTGTTTTAAAGGTCTATATTCTTGTTAGAAGGAGTTGTTTTCCTGTAATTAACGAATGTTTAAAATGGTTTTATTCTCGAATTAAGGGTGTATTTCGATTCAAACTTCTTATTTTCCGATTTATTTTTTTAATTCACTTTTGCTTTCAAACGCATCAGACTCGCAGATTCTCTTATTTAAAAACTACTCAAGGTCCGTAAATGTCGATTCTTTTATAAATGCAGAAAATATATCAAAAAATTCAATCAGAGTTGGCCTTTTAATCCGAATTTTCCGAATTCGCGGGAGATCTGGGAACGAAAAAAAATGCCATACTGAGAAGTTAATTGTTTATAAATCAAAAGTCTAATAAATTGAGCGCAAAATGACATCACACGGCACTTTATACGGCTTTTCAAAAATACCCTCAGCAAGTTTCATGTTTCTACTTTTAAAAATGCGTCTGAAATTGTAATCAGAAAATTTCCAGCTGTTGAAGGTAGAAAAGTATTTTTTCGAATACACCCTTAACACATTAATATTATTTCGAAACATTTTGTAAAATCTTTAAAATATAATTATGATGTTACTTCCGTGATAAAGTTGCGTTTTGAGTTCGCAATTTGAAAGAGCATAAATGGTGTATTAGATACTCAGATAATGAAGGACGATATAATAGCCAAAAATAGACAAGCATTTGGTCAAGCTTTAAAATTTTGAATTAGCTTGAATATTTCCGAATTCCTCATATCTCTCCTCTTTAAATTCTACATACTTATGTTTTCAGATTAAAATATTAAACGAACGCAAGCTTGCTTTCCAATTATTAGAAAAAATACGTATTCGATTATCACTTTAATTAATAGTTCAGCTTATTATCAAAATATTATAATTTTGAGCATTAGGTGCATCAGGAGATATCTTTGGCTACCTTCATACAAATTATCAGCCTTGGACGCGTGAAAAGTCCTCCAAACCATCGCACATTAACCCACAAACAGAGCGAAACGATTTTTTATTAGTATAAATTTGATTTTTATTATTATTTTAATATAAAAATTCGGTAGTAGCGGTAGTTTTTAAACTCATAAAACAAATTTAAATTCAAAATGTTACTGATACGATTATGTCTGAATATAATTCTTACTCAGTTTGATGAATATATATATATATATTTATTATTAATTAACATTAACATTAAATGAAACATAAGTGATGAGTTAACATACGCGAAACATAATTGAAGCATAATGCATTTTAACTAAAACATTTGAAGATAATTCAAGTAACATATGCATCACAATATTTGCATTACTGTTATACTATCCGTATTATAATTTAAATATTCACAAAATACACATAAAAAAATATTTGGAATACAAAATCAATATAGCATTTTTTATCAAAATTAAGTATTTATATTAATTTTTATTTTTTATGTATTTCAAAAATATCTTATCTTTTATCTGTTTTAAAGCCTGATGGTTTACTAATTTATCTATATTTATCTAAAATGTACAGAATCATTAAAAGAAATATTTTATGTAATGTAAAAAAGAAGTCTATGTCATTATTTTATATTCAGACAATGTATTCAAATCATCCGAAGCAAAATTTTGATAAAATAATTTCCGATTGAAGAAAAGATTTTGGTTTCCCATTAATAGAGCTCTGAAGACACGGTATAAAATCAAGTGAAATATAAAGAATGTATCAAGTACCAAATAGGAAGTAACTAAAACATATTTTGTAATGCAGGGCTGGTATGTAGCCTAAGGAGAAGCTATATTTATCGGACTTAAGGCGCAACACCAAGCACAAAAAAGACCCGGATGAATAATGTAAAGTCTATGGGGGAGTTTTTTTCAAATATTTCGTCCAAATTTTAATATTTTTACATGATTTTTTTGCACAAGATAGCTGAGGACGATACACAACCAGCATAGTTTTATTTTTTCAGTTTTGGCTTTAGATTAAAAAAATTTAATTTAACTTTCGAAACCGGTTTAAACCAGATCTGAAATTGAAAATATTGTAATATACAAATATAAAATCAAAATCGAAAAAGTAAAAACTAGGCCGGTTGTGGATCGTCCTCTGCTATCTTTTGCAAAACAACCGTATAGAAATATTAAAATTTGAGCGAGATATTTGAAAAGAACGCCCCCATAGACGCTACATTATCATCCGGGTTTTTTTCTATGCCTAGTGTTGGGCTTTAAGAATATATGTATCGAAAACTTTATTTTGTTTGCTATTTCGTTTTGCTGTTGAAAATACATTTCTGAATTTTGAATCAAATGAAAAACTTTAATACGAACATATTTTAAAATTTAATCGCAAGAACCTACTTATATATGAAATTACTAAATTTATAAGGGTAAATGAAATCAGATAGATTTTGATCAAAAATTTCTTCTGTAGTATTTTTTGACACAAAGATTAAACGATTATCCAGAAATGCAAAATAAATGTTTCATGCAAATATGCTTTTAAATTTAAATTGTTTGGCAAATTTATTATATGGCATATGGTGTAACATCCACTATTTACGGTCATTAATGCATATTAATGCATTTATTATTTTAATATTTTCCTTATATTTTTAAAATTATACGTCAATATGGTTTTTATGAAGCAATTGCAATATTTTCTTGCTTTTAGTATTTAATAATTTAATTCTAATTTATAAGTTTTTTTCTGTTTATAGCAATCACGTGTAAATAAATTTTATATTTGAAAGAAATATTATCCTTTAAGCTGTTTTTACAAAACTCTTTTATCTCTAATATGATAAATTTTATTACTTTAATATCGATAATTTTCATAAACTGAATTTTGACCCACTAGATTTGCAAAATGCTGTAGGGGAGACCGGGGCACGTTGGCCTTAGTGGTAGGTTGGCCAATTTGATTTAATTCTCAGCTTAGTCACCAGATGTCTCCATAAGTCCAGAAACATTTTAGAAAACCTATTCCTCTACCCTTCCAGGAGTTCTAGTTCTCTTAACAAAAGCAAACTAAGAACAACGTTGATTTTTCACTTTCGTCGATCTCGAAGCAAATTTTCGCTAGTGTGCAGAAAGTGTTAATGCTCTCAAGAGATATTTCACAAGAACAAAATTGAGTGACATTTTCAAAGTTCAATTTATAACGATTCTTTTGATGTAACAATAAATATTAAATGTTGTTAAGATATGTGTAGAATAGCAAAAGTATTTTAAACATGGCGAGAGGGCAAATTGGCCCACACTGTAAAAAATGTCAAATGTTTCTGAATGTATAAAAATGTACTGTAATGAAAAACGAAAATATACAGTAACCTCTGCTAACTTACCTAAGGTTTCAAAAACCGTTCCTTTACCTTTAAAAATTCCAGAAAATTATTTGCCATTGAAATTTAAAGAAGAATTTATAAAAATTAATTATTTATTAACTTTCCGTGCTTTTCGGAAACGTTTCTAAGTAGCTTTTACAGTACAATAATCATTTTTCTCAAATCAAAATATCACTGGGCGTTCAGAAACCTGAAACATTTCTATATTTTTAAAGAGGGGGGTGGGGTTAGGTTTCGTCTGTCCTTCCTCTGAAGAAGAGCAGACTGTTTTTTCTTGCCTGTATTTTGTTCATTGTTTTTTAATTCTTTATTGTTAATTGTTTACTTTTTGACATACACTCTATCCTTGAAATTTTGAATTTTCATTGCATAATGTGAAATATAACTTGTAGCATTATATATGAGCTGCTAAAGCGCCAATGGTGCTGCAATTTTCCATGATGAATTGATACTATTATTACGCTATTCGTTACGTACGTCACAATTACATGAATCTACTTGAATATATCTTCTAGTATATTGTGTAATGTTGGTACAATTGAAAAAAAGATATCTAATTAGATAACGCAGTATTTGAATATATTTCGCTCTTAATACATGCATACAATAGAAATATTAAGAAAGTATATGACAGAAATTATATTACAGAACTGTTGGAGTGAATGTAATAATTTATTTCGAAATTATACATAATCTTAATCGAATATTCTTGTAATTATTAATAGGTAAATTCGTTTTGACACAAAATTCTTTGGTTAATCAAATATTCGATAATATGCTTTATTTAGCTTATCTAATAATAAGTTTTTTTTTTTTTTAAAGAAAAAATGTTATTATTGAAATAAAAATATATTATAAAAATTATTCTTTCGTGGGAACATTTAAATAATCTAAAATACGTAGTCTAAATTGTTTTTAGAAGTTATTGATTCATACTTAGAATTAAAATAATAATAATAATAATATTTACATAATAAAACATAATATTACATTTAAATTTATAATCAAAACACATGATGCCTAAGTATTTATTATTTTCCAAATTTTCATAACATTTTATAAAGGTATTTTTATAAATTGTGACAAATATAGAAATTAGCACTCTAAGATAAAAACCATTTAAAATTTTTGAAATAGCGGCAACACGTATAGATGTAATATAAGTATATGTGGATATGTATATATAGTACATGCATATCTGCTTTTGCATTTGCGTGCTAGTTTAGAAATAATTCAAATAAAAACGGCATTTACCTGAAAACATGTTCAGAAAAGAAAAAAAAATCTTCGTATTTAATATAAAACATAAACTACTTGATTGTTTAAAGTTTTAAAAATAAATTATCATTTTATTTTGTTTAGATTACATTTAGTTCTCTTATTTTTAGAACTTTTTCTCAGAAACTATAAATGAAGGTCCTTCAGAAAATGTCGCAATACACTGATTTTTTGAAAAATATTGAATCTTTCCACTGTTAAAATTTGTTTATTGTAGTAATTCTTGAAAAAGTTATTGAGTACTTTGAGCGTAGTAATGCCCATGGTATTCTATTAATCATTTTCATTTTGTAGCTTTCTGTGTTGATTTTATGCCTGATGGCTATCTGAATTTTGTCTAGCTAGATTTTAAGCTTTAAGAATCATTATATGTAACGAGCATGAAGTGTAAAATCTGCGGCTTAGATGTTGTATCTTCCCGCGAGCCGCCATTTTGTTTTTCCTGTTATTTCTCATACATTATTATTTAACCTTAAACTACAACATGCATCTAAAATGATTATTTAATGATTGAATCATACATTTCAAAAAATGATCTGAAATTAAACAAGACAATCTACAGTAGAAACTCAAAGATTGAAAAAGCAAATTTTTAAGTAAAAATCGTTTGATTATTTATTTTGTAAAAATTCAGGTAAAGTGAAAATAAATTTTTAAGTATGCATAAGCTTTAAAAATATTTATTTTACATTTCTTTAAAAAAATAATTGCAAAATAATAATAATAAAAACAAATTGTGAGAAATAATAGGGAAACAAAATGGTGGCTTGTGGGAAGATAAGGCATGTGTTCCAAATCTGCCTTCAATCCTATATGCCTTTGTGACACAATTTGCCTTTGTCATCACAATGTTTTTGTGATGATATATATTTCGGTTGATATTTGCTTTATTAAAAAAATAAAAATAAAAAAATCGTTTAATATTCCAAAAATTTCTTATATTATTTATTACTTTGTGTAATGGTATATTATGTTTTCATGCTTCAGTTAATACGTCTTTTTATCATCATCTATTTTGTCCCACATGGAGTCCGTTCAGACAAATTATTAAAAGCGACAAAATTTTCATATTTAGAGAGAATTTAAAATTTAACTTAATATTGTTCACAATTTTATTTATTTATTTATTTATTTATTTTTTATATATAATTCCTTAACCCCAACAAAGAGGTGCCTTAAAGTTATACATTAAACTTATTTTAAATTATTTTAAGCAACTTACATTCGTATTGTCAAAAATTGTCGATTTTTTTAACCTCTAAGGATGTTCAACTCTGTTATTACATATAACCTGTCATTCGCCGAAGAATAAACAGATTACGTACAAGGATGGTCTCCATACAGGCATACTCCAAAAAAAATCTGAAAAAAATTACAGAATGTTCTTCTCGTGGGAATATATACCTCTATAAAAATAAACTTCGGCGGAACCTCCATACAGCATCCGTAAAAAAAAATAATAAAAAGTTCATTATTTGGCGTTTTATCGTCTGTTGGCGATAGAATGCAATTTCAAAAAATACCCTTTTATCTCCAATATATTTTAAGGGAGTAAACGTTTCACATTGAACTTATTTAGATAAATTTAATTTAAATAACTTTAATTTTTTAGTTTCAGTTTTTTAAGCATAATTTTGTTATATCGATATTTGCATGTATTTATTTTCAAATTTAACCATGAAAATTGGCGATGTAAAACGAAGTTAATAGTCTAAATTAATTAAAATTGTTTCAAGCTCAAATTTTAATTGAGCATTGCTGATTCGATTTTGTTGCTATGGAAACATCTGGCTTTTATTTTTGAATACACTTAAATGTATGAAAATATTTTTTCTTAATATGAATTTTTTTATATTTGAAAATATTTTTTTCCAGTGATACGTTAAAAACCGCGAGCGCAACAAGTAATATGTATATAATACATTAAACTCTCTCATTTTTTATGTTGAAATTCATTAAATACCTTTTACACGCATTCTAAAAGTCCAACAGGTTTCATTTGCATTAAAATCATTTGTTTCTGGTAAGGAAAGGTGCTGCTCGTATAATCGCTTGACTTGACGCTTTCGTCTTTTCACGCCAAACATTCGAAAGTATTTAATTTTTTTACAGATATTCCACTGTAATTGCGACACTAATTTAGGCTGATTCTTTATTACATACATAAGTAGTTTAATTAGTATTTTTTAAAAAAAAATTCCGAGTATGCCCAATATGGAGACCATTGACTTTCTAATATACGTAGACGCCACATCCCATTGTTCTCTCGGCATGGTTTCGAATCCAACATCTTTGGCGAAAAGATGCCGTTTTTTGGCGGTGATCGCTTTATTAGCATCTTTCAGATTTCACAAAGGGTAAAGCAGAAGTGCGGTCAACTCAAGACAAACATAAACCGGTTTGGCGCGCTAAATCTGCCCTCCGTCACGTGACGGAAGGCAAAGATGTCGGCCAAAGAAAAGGTTGCCGGTGTGGTGTCTAGGTATCTTAGGTCATTGATGGAGACCTACCTTGTTATATAAAAAATCGAGAACAAAAGCTTAGCCATGTCGTGTAAAAAAAAAAGGTGTGCCAACCTTGAACCACCAGCTCCAACGTAGAATCGTCGTGGCCGTAGAGGTTCGATGCTCTGCACGAAAACACGGCGCTGTCTTCCCTCTTTGCCGAATGGATGCTCAACTGTGACGTCACGCCTTCCTGATTCTCGAACTGCCGCCTACTGTATCTGCGCTTTGGAAAAGAAAGTGAGTCATTTTTCTGAAGACAGTGCAGGGAAGGATAAAATTACAATAACTCTATCTAGCAATATAAAATTACAACAGTAACAATAAGGTCAAATTTATAAGGAATAATTAAACAAGGTACGAATTTCAAACTTAATACCAAAACAGGTTATTGTTGTATTAATTATCGAATTACATCCATCTGAATGTCGTAGTTTAAAATTTTTAACAAAACTTTCAATAATGTTGGAACATAAATAAATGATGGTAAATGCAATTGAAAAATAAATTCCAGTTAGGCAGTTTTTGTAATTAATTTTCCGACTAAATTGCATGTATCATTGTATGATAATAATAGTAATTGCTTTTGAAAATTTGCAAGAATTATTAAAGGGTTAACAATAATTTTGATATAATTGAATAACATATACATACAACTCATATTCAAAATATTAGAATAATTACCTTTTTTTTAGAAATTGAAAATATCGTTTGGTAATTTAATGTCTTTTAATAAAAATATGCAAACGATATTTTTATTAAGAACTTATTGTTGATTAAACTTACTTGTTATCTTAAATTTAATATCATTTTTGAAAAGATTAATTGCAAAAAAAAATTATTTTGAAAAGTCAAAATATTAGAATATTTATTCAAGTGGTTCAAAATATTAGAATATTTCACATTAATTCTCCTTTAATTATTACCAATTCTTAACTGGTGGCATCATTGATTAAATTCAGACTATTTTATTTAAAATCAGTATTCTTTTTTGCAGTTTGTTTCTTTTTCGTCTTAAAATGGGCCGTGTGAGTGATATTTCTGAATCTACTAAACTTCGTATGGTTGATTTGTATCGGCACGGTAAAAATCAATGTTTTATAGCGAATTATTTACATTGTTCGCAATCGAGCGTTAGTAAAATACTAACACAATATTCAAAAATTGGAAAATTTCAAAATAATCGCCGAAATGGTGGCCGAAAACCAAAAACATCTGCTAGAGATGACAGGAAACTGAAGCGTATAGTTAAGAAAAACCGTTTTAAAAGTGTGCGATTCTTGCACCGAAAATGGAAAGAAGAAGGAGTTGAAGTTTCTACATCGACAACATTATGACGTCTCCATAAATTTAAATTTGAATCTCGTGTACCGAAAACAAAACCTCTCATGACTGCAAGACAAAAGTGTATAAGATTGAATTGGTGTAAATCAAGACGTTTATGGAGCAATGAAGATTGGAAAAATATATTATTTAGTGATGAAAGTATGTTTTGTGTTTCATATGGTAATCAAGGTATTCGAGTTTGGAGAATGAAGCAAGAAGCATTTGATAAAGAATGCCTTAAACGTTCCATAAAATTTGCTGCTAGTGTCATGGTTTGGGGTTGTATGAGTGCAGAAGGACCTGGAAAATTATGCATCGTCTACGAAAAGGTTAACTCTCTGATATATCAAGAGATTTTAGAATATTACATGATTTCATCATCAGAAGATTTATTTGAAGATGATTTCATCTTTCAACAAGATTTAGCGTTCCCGCATACCTCGGTGTCAACTAAGAATTGGTTCCGCCAACGCAACATTAAGGTACTTCCTTGGCCACCAAATTCACCATATCTTAATCCCATCGAAAACTTATGGTGTATAATGAAGAAAAAACTTCAAGTAAAACTGAGTTAGTGGCACGTATAAAGTCTATTTGGGCTAATATTGATAGAAATTTTGTAAACACCTTGTATATAGTATGCAAGATCGATTGTACGCTGTTATGAAAGCTAAAGGGGATGCTACAAAATATTAACTACCATTTACTTCATATTCATAAGGTAATATTGTTGCGTAAAATAAAATATTCTAATATTTTGAACCAATATAAATTTTATTCTAATATTCTGGTGTGTTTAAGGAAGCTGTATACCTAATTTATTGTGCTGTATTTTATATTTTATAAATGTTAAAATCTTATCTAAACATTCCAGATTTAATTTATAAGAAATTTAATTGCATTTACTTAGTATAAAAAATAAATAAATGACAAATATTTTTTTCTTATTACTTTTTCTCAATTATTCTAATATTTTGAATATGAGCTGTATAAACAGACAACTGAACTGCTTAAATGTAATTAATTTTCTGATTTATGAAATTTTATCAAAGTTAAAAGGGAAACACTACTATTTATTTGAAATTTTGGGGGATAAAAAAGTGAATTTGATCCCCAAAAATTAAAATTACCTAAGTGACAATATTGAAAGGTACGATTTCGGAAAAATAAACAGCATTAAACGAAAACAGCAAATCATGAGGCGTTTCAAGCTATAACAATAACAGCTCGTCATCAGTCACGAGTTGTTATTGTTGTAGCTTGAAACGCGCCTTGATTTGCTGTTTTCGTTTAATGGTGATTTATACAAACCGTTTTATTGAGATTAATAATTATTGCCGCCAGTTATATCGGTGTTATTTCACTAAAATAAACAGAAATTAATTCTTTTCTTCTTTTTTTGGACAGTGTACCTGGGAATCGATCCATTGCTCAAAACTTCTCCGTCTTTGTACCACATGATGACAATCGGTTTATCTCCTTGAGCTTTGCAACTCAGAGATACATGTTCGCCCTTTTTCACCTTCTGAGAGCTGAATTTCGACTTGAAATAAGCAGGGACTGAAAGATAGAAAATACCAAGAATCAGGCTTTTCATTTAAACCATACGTGTACAACTTAGCTATTGTAATGTGAATGTAATAAAATAACTTATGAAGTTGAATAATAATTAGAAATAATTAGAAATAGAAATAAATAGAGAATAATTAGAAAATTTAAATAATTAGATTCACCGTGAAAAAAAAGAGATAAAAATCAGGATAGCGGCTTCTACATCAAAGCATAACAAATATAGTAAATACTATTAACCCTTTTCAGCATACCGTGCCCAGTATGGGATACCTAATTTTAATCCCAAACTTGCAAACGGTACATGTAATATTAAAAAAAATTATTTTACAATGAAAGCTATAATTAAGGAATCCTTAATTACACAAAAAATTGTTTCTAAATTCCGGTGTCAATCGATAATTTCTCATTTTGCTGACAGAATTTGCCAGTGCTGGAAAGAGTTAAAACAGAATTTTTTGTATAACGAAATCCCCTGTCTTACAAGTAAATAAATTTAGTTGAAATGGGTTAAGCATAACGTACAATAATGACTGCGAAGACGAAACTTGTTTAATTAGGACTTTTACTCCTGACACTTTATTACATCGTCTTACTTCAGTTTTATTAAACAAAATGAAAGATAATTTTATGCGGTAAATACTAAAAAGCAGCATAGAGTGGAACTGAAACACTGCTAAAATTTTACAAGCAAACTGCTCGGCCAGTCGAACATTTTTATAAAGAACAAATAACATAACCGGTATTTAACAGTAATTTGATTATATTATAGCTCATAATAGGAACAGACTAGTGTTAAATTACAGTTATTTAACTTCATTTTTTTAGGTGCGTTCGTAATTATGTAAATACGCAGCACCTATTGTTGTCGCTCAGTCCGTCCGTCCGTCTGTCTGTCTGTCCGTCTGTCCGCATATAACAACGCAAAAACTACCCAACCGAATCGTTTGAAATTTAAAATACATAATTATAACATAATTTTGTCGAGTCATTTCAAATGTTATGAAAGTCGGATGGATAGATCAATTACAGGGACATTCAAAAGGATTCCGTTACATTACGGTCAATAGGGAAAAAAGTTTTAAATGCATTTTAATCGTTTGAAATTTAAAACATATAATTATTGCGTAATTTTGTCGAGTCATTTCAAATGTTATGAAAATCGGATGCATAGATCAATTACAGGGACAATCAAAAGGATTCCGTTACATTACGGCTAATGGGGAAAAAGTTTCAAATGCATTTTAATGATGTTACACTCATTCGAACATAATGGAATTGGCATGAATCTATGAAATATATACTAAAATATGCATTCTATACAATCTGCGATGCAAGGAATTTTTATTATTAAATTACAGGGCCACACAAAAGTATTCCACTATATAATGCTATACGGGGAAACATTGTTCGTGGCGTAATTTAATTATATTAAACTACTTCACATTTTATGAATAAGATGTACGTTGCTGAGGTGTAATAAAAATTACTTCCTGCATATTTACAGAAACGTAAAGATTTCGACTACTATACTGTATCCGGAGTACGCTCTACTATATCAGCAAGATCTGAATATTTTTAAAACTTCGTTATCGTACGAACGCACCTCATTTGCTACGTTCACGTGCAATTTCCAACTTGTTTTCTACAGAAAGGGTAAAATGAATGGACAGTGTGAGACACCTTTAGCTTCATAATATTATAGAAACAATGGTCTTTATACTTTTAAACCATAATTTTGTTGTTAACAGATTATCTGTACACAATCTCAGATAAACAAAAAGTAGTAAAATGTATAAAAACAGTTTTGCTAAAAACAACAAAAAATTCTATTTAAAACAAATTTCCTTAAAAGCAAGTAGATTTTAAAGTGTTCTTAAAAAAAAAATGCACAACAATTTAGGTTTTATTCGCAAGTTTTATTTTAATCACTGCAGAAGAAATTTAAACCAATTATGTTCATCATGCATCATGAAAAATCGGGAATTATGGCATTTCGTGCAGTGGTTACGAGAGACAAATTATTTAAAAACAGGACATCGTGAGTCATTCGAGATACCTCTCACTATCTATGAAACTGATACATGTAAATATGAACTTAATATGAATTCCAAAAAATTCCAAATACGATTATCGTACCGATCTGTTATTTTATACACACATAAAAACCATAACTTATTCAGCATAATATATTAACAATTTATGTTTTGTAAAAAGTATAAGATTTTTTTTACTTAAGGTAAAATTATTTTTTTAATTAAATAAATCCATTTTTATCCGCTGTGAGCAGGATTTCTCATAATTGAATTGTTACAGTGAGCAAACTTTTTTAAAGCGAAAGGATATAATAAGTCTTTAAAATAACGTATGCTGTTAAAAATTGTCACAATGTTACTTCGTACAATTAGTGACAGCATGACAAAACCAATAGCGCTTTAACCATATTTTTTCGTCACTTAACTTTTGGAATCAAAGTCTGGTTTAAAACAAAACCGATCGTAAAGCAATTTTTTTAAATGAATAAGATATATAAATATGTAAGGATGCCAAATGAAAAGTCTTATGCCATTACTTTTCATAGCTATTATTTTACAAATCATTAAACATGAATGGAAAATTCTGGAAGACGCTTAAATAATAAAACTAATGTAACTGGTGTAATATTATATCAACATGAAAATATCAGAATCCGCATAATTATGATGTAACAGAACTCCTGTTCTTTTGGTTAGACTATTACACTGAAAAATCATAATGATTTGTTATATAGAAAAAGAAACTTGACGAAAAATCTCAAAACTATGATTATTTTAAATAAAATAATCATTATTACTAAATTCCTCACGTTGTAAAATTAGTCGTTGAACATTGATTTATATCTTCAGTCAAAATGACATGAAAATCTACCCAGCTACATCTATGAAATCTTGGATTCATGTGACTAAATTCAAGATTTTGAGAAACTTCACTGTAGAGATTAAATAATCCTTGACTTATATAAAAATAATCCAAAATGCTTTTAACATAACATCTCTTCAAAAGTAAATTTTCGCATGCTATGTCTTCCAAAATATTCCAGGAGAATGAGATTTTGAAATAAGCGCTATGAAATGATTTTTTGACAGTTTCAAAGGTATATGACAGAAAAAGGTTATAACGATATTCTTAAATATATGAATTTTCCTTACCATGAACATCGATGGTAAGCATTTTGCTCAGTCCGGGGCCTATTCTGTTGTAGGCTTGGCAGAGGAACGAACCTCCGTCGTTAGGTCCAGCTTCCAAAATAAGTAAAGAACCATTTTCCAAAACTTGCATCCGAGCACTGCTCATGACGGTCTGAAATGCTTCCGGTGTACCATGCTTTCCTGAAATACAAGAAAGCATTTTACACAGCCTCATTAAAAAAAAATCAATTGTTTTTGCTTAAAAAAAAATCATATTCAACATATTTCTTACTTTCAACATTGGTACTGAATATTCTATCAATACATTCAATTTGTATTATGATTTTTTAAAACTCAAAAACTTGAATCCAGCATCAATGTTTTAAACAATTATATCTCGCTAGCTGAATTTTACGTGTAATGACTGTATTATTTGCTTAACTCTTTATGCACAGGAGGTACCGGGTCAGATTTTTTTTCAATTTGTAGAAAAGATTACTATTATGTTAATAACATTAATACTAGCTATCCTAATATATCAATTAGTGTTTAACGAATATTTCACAATCTGAAAGATGAGGAGTGTTGTTGTTTTATGTACCATTCAATTAATATTTGTAAGAAAATAGGCCAAGGAAAAATTTTTGAGATGTGTACACTGTAAAACAAAAATCTGCAAACGTACTAAACTTTTTCTTGGAAACTGGGATTCCAAGAACTTTTCCTGTAACGGTAACAGCAAAAATTCAAGTTTCAGAATCGATTACATGAATTTTTCCTGTTATCGTTACATGAAAAGCTCTTGGAATCCCAGTTTCCTAGAAAATGTTTAGTACCTTCACAGATTTTTTTTACAGTGTAGAGAAGGCTTTATTACAATAAGATTTAACTTATCTAACAACTGTCTAATACTTTTTGGACTTTATTACAGATGATTCTTTCGGGAAAGAAACCTTTTTTTTTAAATTTAAAGAGTAAAATAAATGTTTAAAATAAAAGAATCGCAAATGGCGCAAAGAGAATTAACCAAATAATAATAATTATTATTATTACTAAATGTCCAAACATAAATGAAGTCATATAGTAAATGCATAGACTTATACTAACATTACTACATGTAAATTGTGGCAAAAATATTTCTTAAACCAAAACAATACTCAATTAAAATACATGTACTATTAATAGTACACGAGACCCGAAAGGATTTAAATACCAATAAAGAAAAATTAGATAAAAAAATTTAATCCTTTGATAAATGAATGTCGATTTTGTTTTACGTACAAAAGCAGCATGAAAGTTTTAAAATGTAATTCGGAATAAAGAAAATGCATAATTTAGAATGATTTTTATTTACATAATTCGAGCAGGCAGAAGATACAGAAAATGTCCCTTGGGAAGAATATGAGTTATCTTACAAGTATATATAAGTTTTAACTCCGCTGTCATAGTCGATTCCTTATGTCGCCATGCACACGAATAAACTACCATTCGTTTAACCCTTTAAAGCGCAGTGTTGCCGGGTCGGCACCACCTAAAGGTCCCCCTGTTTAGAGACACAAAAACTCCGTGAATATTTCAAAAACTACTCTAATTGCTACTTCAAATCTTTCTTATGAGTTCTAGATGGCAGCACCACAGAGATCAAACTCTACTGTTTTTAAATAATAGGTAAATGTTTTACTGTAATACGCGCTTCACAGCAATGCTCTTCTCACTGCCCTTATCAATGCTTTACTTATGGGAGGTTACCACTTCGGCAACAGCTGTATAATTAAAATGGTTTGCGGAATCTTTACAAAGCAATACCTGTGTACTCCTCTAGGCCTAAATAGATTGCCTAATTCTTTTTTTCTTTAAATTCCAACTTTAAAGAGTAGTGCGCCGGAAAGGGTTAATAGTGCTTTTATTCGGTATTGATACTGGTAAAAATTCTATTTCATACTTCGGTGGATTTAAAAAAAAATCTGCAACATTACAAAAAGAGTGTTACCGGCATTCCCTGAACATTTTTCGTAGCGACAGTAACAATAATTCATAAAACAAACACGGGTTTGCACTCTAAATCAAAAAATCTGTAAGCTTAATAAAGACATTTTTAGGATCTTTTTAATTAACTTCAACTAGGCTTACAGATAAAGTGTTAGCAAGTTTACTGTCATTTTATTATATTCTTTCGTAAAGCTGCTGAATTCTGTAGCTTTAAAAAAATAGCTTTTGCAGATTCACTTCTTTGTTTGTACAGGTTACAGAAAAAATTTTAGTAAGCATACATATCTCCGTAATTTTACGTATGTAGACTTACAGCTTTTTTTACTGTATAGGAGTGATAATGCTTGAACACAAAGACCCAGTAAACTAATTCAGAAACATGGCTACTAAATCAACTTCGATGTGCTACGTCACACACGCAACTTAGGACGTAGATAACGACACTCATTATTTTGATCCAGTGTTACTGACCATTAAAAATTATCGTTCTTATATTTCGAGAGCATAATACGCTACTGAAGGCTGCGACTTAAAAAAACGCGCTGTGTATTTTGATTGATTATATTTTAAAAATTACAACCAAATCTAAATATTTCTTAAAGTGATTATGATCACTACCACATACACTATATAGCCAAAGATGACCATCCACTAACAATTTTTGATATTTTGTTAAATATCTAGAAAAAATACTTGAGAAATCATCCTGAAACTTTAAGTGTTTAAACAAAATAGGACTGGTCATACATTACCGTGAAAGTTTTCTCCCAAAACTCCATAGGAGACCGTCAACAAATTGAAAAAGAATGAAAATCTTTTCGATAACTCTGTCAAAACTAATGTAGCAAAAGCTTTCAAACTGTAGATAATGATTAAGTAGCTTATTGTAATAAACTGTTTCTGTTTTTATGCAGATAGCATAGATACTCGTAGAGATACTAAAGTTTTTATCAAAGGAGTCCCAATTTTTTTCAAGTGTTCTGCTTATAACTTGCAGAGTTCTTAATATAAAATAATGTCGTTTTTTAAAAATATCACAAAAAATGTACACAATATCCGCTAATCAGGATTACAAAAAAAATAAATAAATAAATAAATAAATAAAATAAAATAAAATAAAATAAATAAATAAATAAATAAAATAAAAAATAAAATAAAATAAAAATTGTATGAAAAAAGAGCAGTTTTACTAAGTATTTGTTCATTGCGCATGCGTCAACGTTATGAAAATTTCATTTGCATATTGTGTTAGTTTGTTGGCTAATCAGCCGGTTTTACTTGTCACTTTTGGCTATTTTGAGTTTAAAACATAAATTAACTAAAGTTTCGACATGAGGCTTCGATAGATGGCATTAGGTGTCCCATAATCGGCTAGTCTTAGACCTACCCTTTTTCAGAAGTGGAATCGTCCCGTTCCCTTTCTGAGATAGTATAAATGCTACTCCCTGATAGACTTCATTGCTCGCTCTCTCTTTTCATTTCCGTGAAGTTTTCGTTGTGATTTAAGTTATTTTATAGTTTAAGTTCGAAGAAGATATTTAGTTTTTCGTTTATAGTGCTTTAAATGAATGATTTTATTTATAATTTAAATTTAAGTTAGTTTTGAAAAGCTCCCGGTGTAATGAAATTCAATACTGTTTTTAAAGAAATATTTTTATGACTCTCTTAATCGTTTTTACCAAAGTTTGCTCTGAATAATAATCAACTGGATGCTGTTATTGAAATATTTTTAAATCCAGTTTACATGATTGATTGAAGTTGTAGTAAAGAACTGTCGTCATCAAAAACCTGACTCTTCGATGTCTCTCAGATTCAACACAGTTTTACTCCTGGTGTCTTCCACAGCGTTTCTATAGTGTCTCTGCTTATAGCAGTATAATTATGTATTAGACCTGTATTGATACAGGCTAAGATAGTTAAATGTATGGAGCAAGTTTTGTGATAGTCTCAAAAGCATAGCTTGAAAATTCTGAAAGTTTTCGTCGGTTGAATAAACTCAAAATCCGTTATTCCCAAAATGAAGCAAAAACACGAGGGATTGTATTCATTTTACCATTAATTAATGCCAATATATAATACACAATGTGGCACATAATACTATAGTTGGATACAACCCCTAATTGTTTTGTTTCATTTTGGGAACAACGAATTTTGTGCTTATTCAATCGACGAACACTTATTTGGAATTTTCAAGCTATGTTTTTGAGGCTTTCTAAAAGTTGCTCTATACATTTAACTAACGCAATATGCAAATGAAATTTTTAAAGCGTTGACGCATACGCTTAATAACTACGCATAAATTTATTATTAAAATTAACGAATATATTTTCGGATATAAACGAAGACTTTTTTTTTGTATAAATCTTCAGATAGTAAGGACCAAAACTTATTCTAAGAAATCTTAAGATATTAAGAAACAAAATTTATTCTAACGCATCTTAAGTTATTAAAAAAGAAAATTTATAAGTAGCTAAAAAATTTTTTTATATGAATTTCTGGCATAAAAAATTAGTAAAATTTATAATTTGATACTATTTGAAGTAAATTTAAAATACTTTTTATTCTATACAGATTAATGGATAAAAAAAAAAACTCATTATTGTGCAAAGACAATTCGCTGTAAGCATTTAATCTAAATTTATAAGATTAGATATAATTGAAACTAAAAGATTTTCCGGGTCTTTTTTCACTTCTTTGCTAAATAATTTAAGTGAAAATGCAGACTTTGAGAAAAATCGCAGTATTATTTTTTATTTGTTATTTTCCGCGAGAATTGTTTTCTTTTCACTGAGATGTTTTATCAACAAAAAAGATCTCTCTATTACTTTCTTAAGCATGTGCATATTTCATCAAGATGTGATTTTTGGTAATTATGAATTTAATTTGATTGATCATTTTCATTTTGAATGTTGAATTTTAACTTTTTTAACAGTAAATAGATACGCTAAGGCTGAAGAAAAACAATATTAAACTTAATGTGACATTTAGCAGTGACGAAAAAAATCAGAATAAAATATTTATGTAAAATTATTGACGTCTACTTTCTGGAACAAACTTGTTATCGGTAACATCATAATTTTACATAATCATTTAATATAATCATTTAATATAATAAATCAGTCAAAAGTAATGTAAAATAATTTTCTAAATCATTAAAAGAGATTTATTGCTAGAAAAATCATTTTCTTTATCATTAAATAAGATTTATTTATGTTGTAATATTTTCCTAAAACATTAAGTGTGATATATTACCTTTTATGTCTATATTTTAATTCTAAAGACCAACGGATTGACGCCTTTGTATTTACTTTGTATTTAATATGTGACGTCATGATATATCTGTGGAAAATATTATTGAATAATAATGTTAGTTGTTGATTAACACTAGAACCTCGGGAAATTTTACTGTAGATTTAGAAAAATATTTCACATCAGAAATTTTATTTAAGACTATGTAACTTAATTACTTTAATTATGTTTGTGAAAGTTATACTTAACTATTTTTATAAAGTTATTTCTGGTTTGAATCAGCATGTATTCATTTCGTACGGGTCAAAATGACCCGTCACCGCGGTTCTAGTGTTAAAATGTTGAAAAAGTAACAAGGTTTTTTTTTTAGTTTTTTTTTTGTATTTATTTAGTGTGTTTAAAAAACGTACTTAAGCTGTGGTACTACAAATGGTAGTTTTTTTGGACTGTTATTGATTAACAGATAGTTTGACAGTTAGAAAGAAATAACAAAACTCACCTATAAGCTGTTTCCACCTTATGATGGGCTTTGGATAACCATCAGCTTGGCAGTCGACACGAATCGAGCTCCCTTGGACGACTTCAACATCCGTAGGTTCGAGGATCCACCTCGGAGGAACTAGGAGAGGAGAGCTCGGCGTTAAAAGCTTATAGCATATAGGTTATTTGAATAACAGGTGCAATGAGTTGAATTGTTGCAAAAATATTTCTTGCAATAATAATACATAAATGTTTTTCAGAAGAGGTTTAAAAGCGATAAAATACAATTAATTTAGATTACTTTTAAATTTAGAAAGATAAAAAAAAATAAAAAAGTTTTAACAAACACTAATTATTTACGTGATAATATCATGAATTATATATATATATATCTAAATGTTTTTATAATATGATAAATCGTTATAAACCTCAAGGTTTATATTACAACAATATATTGAAAAATATATATTTATTTTTCTCTGTGTTTTACTATAATTCAATTATCTTATTATCTCCATACATTTCTACTATTTCTTTTTATAAATTTACTATTATTATTATTGTTTGTAAATAATTTCATTATTATTTTTATTAATACAGTAAAACCCCGATAATTCGGATTAATTGGAATCAAACCCTATCCGGATTATCCGGAGAATTAAAAAAAATGAAATAAAATAAAACATACATACAGATATTCATCTTTATGTTAAACTTATTGAATATTTACAGACAGTAAAAATGTTTACTTTGTAATAAAAAAGCTTGTAATTTTCTGCTGTGTCAGTTTTTTGTGTGATCTACGGTCACGCATTCGCTTGAGCATAGGTGCAAAGAATTTTCTGCAAGTAATACTGGAAGCATTTTGTCACAATAACCAGCAAACAGACCTATGAGCCGACAAATATCGGAAATCGATCTTTATCAGAGAGTGGGTCTTATAGAGACTATTTTACCTTGCTTTCTTACAACGTTCTAAATTAAATTTTTTCGTGCAGTGATTTTTTATGGCATTTCTAAGTGGTTTAAATAAAAATTTGGAGAAATTGGATTTGGCAAAATTATGGATACATTGTTGTTTCTTTAAAATGTAATACCAAAGAGTTTAAATAAGAAAGCTTAAGGGATTCTTCCAAAAAGATTTCTGAAAAAGTTTAATAAAAAAAAAAATTCAGAATACGACGGTGAAACAAGTTATTGTTATGGAAGTTAGCCAATCACTTCTCAAACTCGAAAAAAATTGACCAAATTGATCCGGATTAACGGGGTCCGAATTAGCGGGGTTCTACTATATTTTAACTAGTAAATCTGCAGATCAGGAGCCTCAATGCCAGCTTTTCACATCTTTTTTTTTTTTTTTTTTTTTTAAACACACTTTGGGTAATATTCAACTCCCTGGAAACTGTAATTTAAAATTTTCAAACAGCGTAATTATTTATAAGAATAAAATAGGAATTAGAACTTTTCAGCCATCAAAAGCGGTAGATTAAAAAATTAGTTATGTTAGGATATTCTGAAATTTTCATGATCTATTATTTTTGTTTTCTTTATTATAACACAGTAGATTTCTTCAGGGGGGCTCCGCCCCCCTGAACCCCCCGAGCCTCACTTAATTTAAATTTGTCACTTTCTAATAATTGTGCTAATGATTATTGTATATTTTGCATTTCTTTATACATTTTGATTTATAAGAATAAGTAACAGTTTGGGCAAATATTTTTCTTTATCTTCATACTTCTACATGCCTGCCAGCCACAAACACCTAAACCTGATGCATCAGGAACTTTTGTAAGTGTAAACTCAGTAATCTAGAGTTTTACAATTTTGTTTCCGAAAAAAAAAGTTTTGATTGCATTTTGCTGCAGTTATAGCGGGACAGACAGACATACAGAAGAAGAGACTGACATATGAAAAAAATAAATTTCGTGTCTCCAAAGTAAGCCTTCACTGAAGTTTCGGCAATGACCTCATTATTCATGAGTTATTGACATTCATGTTTCGTGTATTTTTAACGACTACTATAAAATACCTGTTTTTGTTCAACTATGACGTCATATTTTACTAAGTGAAATATTTATTAAAAATATAATTCTTTTTTATTTCTTTTACTTCTAATTATGTCCCCATTTTTGTCAGAAAAATTCCTATTAACGAAACGAATATCCGTTTTAATATTTAACAAAAAGCACTATATCTGTTGTTATTTTAATTCTGACGTCATATTTTTTTTTCATAGTTTAATTTTTCGAATGGAAATTGCTCAATTGAAACTTATTGCTGCTGAAAAATTATTATTCCAAATTTTGATTTTTTTTTTGGCAACGATAAAGGAAATTGCTTATATTTTATTTAAAAAATCCCTATTGATTCTGCATGAAAAAGAAGGAAATTTTGAATTATTAAGGAAAATATTTGAATAAAATTAATAAAACATAGCCTATGTTTTTTTTTCTGGGCCATGCTATATTTATACGCAAAGATACAAAGACATTAATTAATTCATAAGTTTTGATGTTGACTTCATTTAAATTTCGCACACGCTTTCAAATTTATAGCACTATAAGCATAAGCATTAAGATGAATGGTTGCTTAGTAACTATTAAAAGAAAATAAAGAAAATGAAATAAATACATTTCAAATAAATAAATCTCTAAAACAAATTAGTCTATATTATTGGAACACATTTATAAAAAATCTCCAACATTTACAGTAATAATTTTAAAAATCTGACAAATGCGTTGACAAAATATCAAAATAATACGAATAATTTAACTGGTAAATTTTAGTATTCATTTATCATTGAATTCCATTAATCAAATGTGTCATTTTCTCTCAGGGGAAAAAAATGAAAATCATTGGATTTGCCATAGAAAAACATTATTGCGCGAAATAAAATATTCTATATCTTCCGAACGAATGAATCAAATCTAACAAAAAACTATACAGCTTAATCCCAGTGTCTCACTAGCATACCCACTTAATTTCAAGCCAATCGAATGCTTTTTACGTGAGTTATCGCGGAACAGACAGACAGACTGACAGACTGACAGACAGACAGAATCCAAAAAATTTCGTGTCTCCAAAGTAAGCCTTCACTGACGTTTCGGCAATTAGTTTGATTATACATTTTTAAAATCTTTTGGAAGAGTATAAGTTAAAGATCATAAACGAAATATTTAACATAAAAATGTATCAGCATTTAAATCAGAATACAATTCGCATTACTTTGAAGATAAAAGTAATTTTTGCAAAAAACAAACTGTGTTACGAAAATTTTTATTATTTATAAAGTCCTATTTTTTATCCTGTAAGTTTAAATATTACTTCAGCGAATAACAATTTTTTACTTTTTTAAAATTATTTATTTTCTTTTTTTAATATATTTTACAGTAAGTTTTTTATAATTAAATTACTAGTTGGATGTGCCAATCCCAAAACTTTCTTCTATCTCATACGTACATTTTAATATTAAAAAAAAAATAGTTACTCATTTTAATGCTTTAATAATTCTAATTCAATACCCTACCAACTTTGATTTTCATCTTAAATTTCTGCTTCAGTCAATTAATCGGAGTAAAAACGAATTTCATTCTCTGCACGAGCCGATGAACAATAGAATGATAGGCATATATTTTTTTCAAATTCAGGGAGGATCTACTTGCCATACCAAAAAATAATCTTACACAAAAATTTGAGTTCATTTCAAGGTTTCATACAAGGTTCATTTCAATGTCTTCATACGGTTTTAGGTGCCACAATATTCAAAATGGCACAAAAGTCGTGATTGCAGCGCCCCCTTTTGGCGGATTTTTGTCAAAATCCGGGAGGACCAAGTAGCCATAGCCATACACTTACACAAAAAATTTGGTTTATTTCGATGCATAACTTCGCACACTTTTGGTCGGTACAATATTAAAAATGGCACAAAAATCGCGATTGCAGCACTCCCTTTCGGTGGTTTTTTTTCAAATTCAAGGGGACCAACTAGCCATAGCTATACACTTACAGAAAAAATTTCGTTCAATTCGATGCATATCTTCATACACTTTTGGTCGGTACAATATTGAAGATGCCACAAAAATCGTGATTGCAGCGCCCCCTGCCGGCGGAATATTTCAAAATTGAAGGAGTAACTGCTTGCCACAGACAAAAACATTCACAAAAAATTTAGTTCAATTCTATTCAAATCTTCATACACTTTTTGATGGCAGAATGGCGATATACGGACACACGGACACTCAGACACTCGGACACACGGACACACGGACATACAGACACTCGGACACACGGACAGACAGACATTTTGTAGAAACATGTTTTTTGGAATCTCTGACCCCTAAAACGTGTAAATCTGTCGAAAACCGTTAGTCGGAAAAAATTTCGATTACAATACTTTCTTCTATTGAAGATAAAAAAAGTAATAAATGCTAAAAAATAAATCAGAATTTATCATTAAATGTAACTGTTTTATGTTTCTGATTTATTTTTTGTCTTTTAGTGGAAAAAAAATGTTACAATTATACGATGCTAAAAATTGTCTAAAAATATTTTCTATGAAATAAGATAGAAAAATAAATTCATTTTTGATTAAACAACAAACTTTTCAAATTTTAACATTTTGACTTCTAAATTTATGTTTAAAGCATATTCTGCAATAACAACAACAATAGATTAAATAAATAAATAAAGGTACTACTGTGTTATCCCGTCGACTAATTTCGCCAAATTACACAAATCAACAAACTAATACCCAAATTATATATATTAACATAATTTTTATTTTAAATAATAAAAAAACAAATAATTAGTAGAATATTAATAAAAAATACAAATAAAATGTCGAAATAAAAGTCTCTTAATGACGTTTTAAACTCGTGTATCATATTTAATGTCATTGAATCTGACATTCGCGATCATCCATTATTGGCACTTAATCTTATAATTTGGGGATAGTTTTTTGGTCGACGGGATAACAGAGTAGTACCTAAATAAATAAGGTAAATAGCTATAAAAACCTTACTGTTCAGTAACAATGAAGCGGTGTGATTTGCTTCCGCATAAGGATTTGAAGCTATGCAAGTGTAGTTTCCATTGTGTTTTTGAGATGTTTTTTCAAAGAACAAAGTCGAGGTATATTGGTTAATGAACTCCACCGTAACTCCTAAACTCGCTGGTTGTATGGGTTCTCCGTCTTTCTCCCATCTGAAAGTTATAGGAGGGTCCCCAGCCGATACCATACATTGCAAACTTGTTCTTCTTCCTTCTCGTAATTTTCCTGGGAAATTAAACTCGTCGATAACTGGACCGGCTGAAATGTAAAAGAATAATTTTATAAATATATATAGGACAGTTGCACCATAAAATTTAACTAATGATGACACATTGCTCAGTGGTGCACAAAATAGGAATTTTAATACACATTAGTACAGATTAAAATAAAATAAAACTTTCAACGTTTCGCGCCGTCTTCTGCGGGCGTCTTCAGGAAAATATGAAATGGAAGGACTACATTTGCATCTTGTTCGAGAGGTTCCATGCAATAACCCAGTTCAAGGTAAAATAAGAGAATCCATCGAAATCATAGCACAAGAAAATAAACCATGTAATGATAATTTATCCTACAATATACCAAAAATATGGCACAACATCATAAAACCTTAAAATTTTTATTTCCTTGCAATATTTTAATTTTTACTCACGTGTAAATGGCAACATTTTTTAAAATTTTAATTCATTTAGTTTTTAATTTAGTAGAAATATTATATCTCGAACAAGATGCAAACGTAGTCCTTCCATTTCATATTTTCTTGAAGACGCCCGCAGAAGACGGCGCGAAACGTTGAAAGTTTTATTTTATTTTAATATGTACTAATGTATATTAAAATTCCTATTTTGTGCACCACTGAGCAATGTGTTATTATTAGAATAATTTTAACTTTGCTTAACCGTTTAAACGCCAATGTTCCCAAATGGGAACATTGCATTATTTGTAATGCAGAACATATACTTCCCAAATAACGAAGTCCTTATTTTTCCTATAAAATATAAGGTTGATTTTAACTTAAAAAAATTATGTTAAAGCATTTATCACAGGTATAAGGAAAATGTGAATTCATTAATTTTTTTCATGAAAAATATATCACTTGCTTTTATTGCTTTCTCTATATTACTTACCTTTGACCGCTAGTAATCTAAATTCTTTTGGAATTCGAAAAAATACTCAAAAACAATATACAATACCATATAGGGGAAAATGATTTGTTATATATGCATAGGTTGTCAATCACTAATCATGTTCCAAAATGCAAAAACTGAAATAAAAACAGAAAAAAAACTGCAGAAATATTCTTTTTTTTTTTTTTTTTTTTTTTTTTTTTTTTTTTTTTTTTTCCTAAATGTGTATGCTTAAACATCTTAATAAAAAATTTTTGAAATCTGAATTTGAAATTTTGTAATTTGAAATTTGAATTTTGAATTATGAATTTTTTTTTTTGAAAAAAATCTGGTGATTTAAAAAAATCAGTTGAATTTAATAAACTTTTTATCATAGTGTATGCTTAAATTGAAACATTTGAAATTGTAATATAGAAAAAACAAAATTATAATTATATTGCGATATTAATTTGGCGTGTAAGCGGTTAATGTCTAGTTCTATAACTCATCAATTAAAAAAAACATTCATAAATCATTAAACAGTAGCTGTTAAATTTATTAATAACAACAACAACCTAAAAGGCTTAGCACTGCATTGTGAATAATCATATTTTTAAAAGTATTTTCTGAAGCTTCATGATCAATAGCGTGAAAATCACGAAAGACACATTAAAATATATAATTGAAAGTACATTCCGGTATTTTTTCGATAAATTTCGTTCAGTTATTATTTTGTGTTTAGATGTGTTAAAAATGTAATACATATCTCAAACTGTATTTGCAATTAATACAAAATTTGTGAGATACTTAAATAAACAATGATAAACATTTTACGCATAATTTCTGCAAAATAAAATGTTCTTATAAACATGCATATATGCGTTTTGTTTTACTAAATTTATAGTACAATGTAAAAAAAAAAAAAAATCGTTAAATTTACGGGAAATACTGCTGGCAACATTACTGCCAGTAGTTTTTGCCATTAATTTAACGGATTTTTTTTACAGTGTAAGTTTTAGATGACTTTTAATATCCGATTACGATTAGTTTCTCTTTATACAGGGTATCTCTTAACTAAGGTCCAGACAGTATAGGAAAGTAAAATATACACAAGGAAGCAAATTTGGTTTAGCAATGTGAGTTAGAAATGAAAAAAAAATTGATGAAAAAAAGGATATGTAAAAGGAATAGATCTAAGCGTATTCTTAATGTAACAAATGCAGTAAATACTGAAACGTGCTACCGCTAACAACTGTATATGCCTGGTAGCGTCCAGTAAGTTTAGAAGATTTCAGCTGTCTCATTTATGAAGCACCAATTGATTTTTATGAGGAATATATTGCGAAACATTTGATTGCTGCTAAAATTGTTCGCTTGAATCTTCAAAAGGGTACTCAAAACAACTCGCAAGAACCTACGGGCAGTTATAAATGTGTTAAGCTATGTATATTGCCTGACAGATAGGGGCCTGGTCAGCGTTATAATAGTAATTATATTCAGATGTCTTATTGTAACAATGTATGTTTATGAGTAAAAAGGGCATAATAGATAAAAGTCAGATTTAAACCACGTGATGTTATTTTTTCCTCCAATTTAAAAAGTGAATTAAATCATATGTTGAAAAGATAGTACCATGCTGTATAAATAAGTTTACCAGTTGATAAATTATATCATAGAAAAATACTGAATGTGTAAAAGTTAAATAACTTACCAACAACAGTCACATCCAACCTTCCTCTTGCAGATACTTCTCTGTTATTTCCTGCAGTGCACCAGTACGTCCCATCATCTGTACCTTTCTCAACGTAGTGGATGACAAATTTACCGTTCGGTCGGATTTCATGCCGATGTGTGTTTGGAAGAGATTTGCCATCTAGAAATTTAAAAAATGCAGTGAAAATATCAATAAATGAAGAATGAATATCAATATTAGAAGTGTTTATGGAAATTTAGTGCAATCTCGTAGGAATTTCAAAATTACCCACGAATCGGTAAGCTGAATTGAAGGAATTTGAGTGTGCTTGGCAGAACTGGTTAAGTCGATGGACCTCTTTAACGCTAGAGATTGACCACCTAAGAAAACAGCTCTACTGGCTAGGCTCGCACCTTTGTGCGGAAAGAATATCCCGGTATGCACTGCGACACTCTGGGGCTCATTAAGGAATAGTAATTGCTCTTCTTGAACAAGGAATAACCAGTAAGGGAGAGTCATTAGCTCGTGTTGATTGCATACTTTCCCTTTGTACAAACCGCCCTTCGCTACTACCGATTGAATGATTTAGTGAATTCTTCAAAGTGGCGGTCACAGCGACTTTCCCGTCACGGATGCGTGCCGGAAAGATGAACAAAATTGATCATTTAGAGGAATTCGTAACAAAGCTACTGTAGCAGTACCCAGGAAGCACGAGTCATTAGCTCATGTTGATTGTATCCCTGCCCTTTGCACACAACTTCCGTCGCTACTATCAATTAAATGATTTAGGGAGGTATTGTATTCGGAATTGCACTCGCAGTCGCTTCCGCGTCCCGCCGGTGTGCCGAAAACTTGACCGAAATTGATCAATTAGAGAAAGTAAATGTCGTAACAATGTTACTGTAGATGAGCCTGTAGTAACATCATTACAGTCGGGTCTTGTCCACAACGAGTCTGACTGTTCAAACTCACCGAGGCCGCGGTTTCCGACCCATTCGAACGCAATATCAGGTGTTATGAAGTCTGTTCCGCGCCGGTCACTCGGAATAGGGATTGCCCTCTTGGTTGCCAGGTTCGAAGAGGGGTGGCAAACCTAGTGGCCTCCGTCTCCCTGTCTGAACGTTATTCCGACGGGACGGACACTCTTCCGCAATCTCGAAGCTTCTGCTCTCGTGGTAGAGGTGACCATCTGGAACGCATAGAGCAGCGGGGGAAACATTCGACTCGAAAAACAAATCACAGCTCTGAACAACTGATCACTCGGCTCAAGAATCGACGAAGAGCGCAGCCAGCTACAAGGTGTGAATTGCAGGACACATTGAGCACGCTTGAGGTTTCGCGAACCCACATTGCGGTCTCGAGTACTACCGGGGGCTACGTCTGGCTGAGAGTAGGATATACACATGCATAAGGATTCACCTCCTCATTGATCGCACCGGATTTTGTGGAGCTCAGATCAGGCGAGACGATCTGCTGAATTTAAGCATATATGTAAGCGGAGGAAAAGCAACCAACTGGGATTCCCTCAGTAACGGCGGCGAGAGAAAAGGGATTAGCCCAGCGTCCAATCCCTGAGCTGCGGTCGCGGTAAATGTGGAGTTTAGGAGTAAGCTTATCGCACTTGGAAGCGGCGGCAATTTAATATAACCCCTTATAAATAGTACTACAAAAACTACGCAAATTTAATTTTACAAACGTGAAATGTACACTGTAAAAAAATTCTGTAAAGGTACTAAACTTTTTCTTGGAAACTGGGATTCCAAGAACTTTTCCTGTAACGGTAACAGCAAAAATTCAAGTTCTAGAATCAGTTACATGGGTTTTTCCTGTTACCGTTATATTGCCAAATGGTCCACGAACTGGTAGGTGGGGCTTGTTGAGCTTTACGGTAGGCCTCCCCACCTAGTTGACTACTGACTATGGTCCACGAACTGGCCATTGTGGTATCGTGGCCGTTTATTTCCACCTTTCAGCCATATATATACAAGAAATAACTTGTTATATTAATTTTAATTCAAGTTCTTTATTAGAACTACTATTTACAAAAAAATAAAATAAAAAATATATACAGTCAACGTCATATTCATAATTGAGGTGGATTCCACATTGTTTCAATTCGATCATACTTTCACCATATCGGAGAGAATAATAATCAACCCTCTCTCCAACATCTACATACCGAATGTTCCCTCTGTTCGAACACCTGCCTTTCACAGCATTCCCGCGCTTTTCTGTTCTTGCGCAAGAGACGTTGTTTTCTCAGGTGAGTCAGCTAGACATCACAACACCTTCCCCCAAAAGAGGTTGCCACAGGAAATGTTCTGGCATCATATTCAGAGAATAAGCCCAATTACTTCATTTCCAGAGAGGTCAAACATGCAATTATTTTAAATATTACAATACAATATAAAAATAATTATATTAGGAAGACCCTATTTAAACCCAAGCTTACACACCTTCAGTTTCAAAGGACACATCAAGAGTATGACACTTTTACAAGTTTCAAAAACATTCATTTATGCCCCCCCCCCAAAAAAAAAAATTGCAAAAATGGCCCTATGTACCAGAATATTAAATTTAAATCCAAGATATGCTATATGTTCCAATATATGATACCAATTCAAAATTTAATTAATGCAATAACACCATTTTATTAAATAAAAAATACGTAAAATACAAAACTTATTATTACTATCATTATTATTATTAATAATAAAAAATGAATTTTGTCAATAGAATCCCAAGAAGAAAATCTACATTTTTCTACTTAGACCATCTGCATTTCCATGCAGTTTTCCGGGTTTATGAGTAACATCAAAGTTTAATTGCTGCAAAAACAGAGCCCAACGTGTCAAACGGGAGTTTGTTCCAACCATTTTCTTCAAATATACTAATGGATTATGATCCGTTTGTATCTCAAATTTTTGCCCATCTAAGTAATAATTTAACTTTCTTAACCCATATACTATAGCAGCTAATTCTCTTTCTATCGTGCTATAATTTTGCTCGGCACGTGAAAATTTCTTGCTAAGGTATAAAATTGGATGCTCTTCACCCCCAATAATTTGAGATAAAACAATCCCCGCACCATACAAACTTGCATCCGTTTGCACGATAAATTTTTGCTTAAAATCAGGCGCATATAATACCGGACTTTGCATTAATTTTAACTTTAATTCTCCAAATGCTTTATTACAATTCTCATCCCAAACTATTTTCTCTTTCTTTATTTTACCTTTTAATGCATCTGTTAAAGGAACTGCTATTGTAGCATAGTTCTTTATATATCTCGCATAATATCCTACCATTCCCAGATTCGCTCTAAGCTGTGTCTTAGTAGTCGGGATAGGAAAATCTTTTATTGCCTGCAATTTAGCTTCACTAGGAGATCTCTTTCCTGACCCTACTTCATGTCCCAAGAATTTCACATGATCTTGCGCAAATTTACATTTTGATGGCTTCACTGTCAAATTCGCCTCAGCTAAACGCTTAAGAACCACATCAATATGTTTTAAATGTTGTTCCCAGGTTGAAGAAAATATCGCTATATCATCAATATACGGAACAGCAAATGCTTCTAACCCAAATAAAACTATGGCAATTAATTTACAAAAATAATAAGCTGAATTTGAAAGACCAAACATCATAACTTTAGGGATGAATGTCTCAAAAGGCGTTACAAAGGCAGCATATCTCTGCGCTTCTTTCGTGAGCGGTATTTGAAAATAACCTTTTGTCAGATCCATAACAGTAATGAAAGGCGCTGCACTCACTTTCTCCACGACCTCTTCAATATTCGGCAAAGGGAAATATTCAGTTCTTGTTTTAGCGTTTAATTTACGATAATCCACACAAGGACGGGGGTCTTTACCTGCACACTCAACCAAAATCATAGGCGAAGCATAATCTGATTGACCCACTTCAATCACGCCCAAATCTAAAAGCCTCCGAATTTCTTCACGCATAATCTCTAATTGCCTCGGCGACATACGATACGGGTTTGATCTAACCGGCACAGTATCCGTTAATACTATATCCATCTCAATTAACGGGGTACTCCCAGGTTCAGTAGAAAAAACCTTTTTGTGACGCTCAATCACATTCCTGAAATCTCCTATTTGTTTTGTAGATATCCTTTTTTCCAGTTCACTCCCTTTTACTAATTCCCAAAAATCTAACTGAGTGGGATCCGCGATGGGATAAGGAATCTCCGCCTCCTCTTCAATTTCCTCGCACTCCTCATCAATTAACAAATTTACAAATTCAGGTCTACTATAATATGGCTTAATTAAATTTACATGATAAATTGTAGATTTATTCCTTTTTTCTGGAATATCAATCGTATAATTGGTTTCAGATATAACTCCAGAAATAGTTCCTGGTCCTATCCAGTTAACAGCCATTTTATTTGACTTCGAGGTAGCCAGAACTAACACTTTATCTCCTATATTAAATTTCCTATACACTGCATTTTTATCATACCATTGTTTTCGTTTTTCCTGACATTCTTTCATTTTATTACACGCTAACCCTTGACAATGTTTCAATCTATTAGTTAAATTCAAAATATAATCTACTACATTCTGATCTACAATATCTTTTTCCATCCAATTTTCATATACAAGAGTATGTGGCATTCGTAAATTTTTTCCATGAATAAGCTCAGCAGGACTAAATCCCGTACTTTCATGGGTCACAGTTCGCAATGCAAACAAGGCCATTGGCAAGACTGACTCCCAATCCTTTCCTGCTTCCAAACACAAAGTCTTTAGAACCTTTTTTAAACTGCCGTGCATTCGTTCAACACTATTCGATTCTGGATGACAAACTGAACTATGTACAACCTTAATACCGAACTTATCAAAAAATTCCGAAGTCAATTCACTTGTAAATGAACTACCCAAATCACTTTGGACTTCTTTTGCAAAACCTGTTCTCGAAAATATTTGTATTACCCCTTCAATTACAGATGGAGAAGTTAAATTTTCCACTGGTACCGCATCCGGATATTTAGATGCAACACAGATTGCAGTGATTAGATATCTATTATTCTTCTCAGTTAAACTCAAAGGACCTACTGCATCAATATTTATCCTAGAGAAAACTTCCGAAATTATTGGCACAAGTTTCAATGGCGCTTTCTTTTTATCTCTATTTTTGCCTACTTTTTGACAGAGATCACATGTTCTTACAAAGTCCTCAATTTCTTTGTAACAATTTGGCCAAAAGTAGCATTTAAGTACCCTATCTTTTGTCTTAGTAACCCCTAAATGTCCCGCTACTTCTTCATGACACATTTTCAAAATTTCCTGTCTAAATTTTAATGGCAAACATAATTGTAATTTCTCATCTCCGCTATTCGAATGCGAAATTCTTACAAGTTTATCTCCAATTACCTTAAATTCCTTTTCTTTTACATTATTTGCCTTTTCCCACAATGTTTTTAAAGAAGAGCACTCTTTCTGAACTATACTAAATTCTTTCGCCGTAATTTTACTCAAACTAACATTCTCTTCCCAATCACATTTAGGTAATAACGTGCGATCTTCAATTTTATCTCCCTCCTCCTTACTATCTTCCATTTGAATGACCTGCTTATCTTTGCTTTTAGGACAATTTTCACTTGTTTTTAACATATTAGATTGTTCCGGTCTTTTTCTTAAAGACTCAGTCCTGCTCCGAGTAATTACCATATTTATCGGAATCGGATTTGCGCAATTTTGCTCAATAAGCTCCGCCGTCTTATTACCTAACAGATAGTAACCTTGTTCTGAGTCCGCTGGTTTAATCGCCGCCTTAGTGGTGATACAACCAAAATCTCCCTCAATAGTCACCCATGCTAATGGTAAACATTTGCATTCATTATCAAGAGGTTGACGTACCCAGGTTACATCTCCTGTAAAATCCTCTGTTTTAACCCAATTTCTATCACACAGGTCTATTCCCGCACCCGTATCTCTTAAATAGTTTCTTTCAACACCATTTATTAGAGCTTTTTTAACATAAGGTTTGAAACACTCTCCTAAATTAATATCGTTGCCTAAATGATTAACAACATCGTATTGATTTTTCTTCTTTAACCATTCTACTCATTCCGCTTTTATGTGACCAGATTGACCGCAAAAATAACATTTAATTTGTCTTTTCTTTTCGAAAGCTAGATCATGTTTAAACTTATCATTTTTCAAATTATCTTTTTTATTTTCTAACTCTGATTTAGACTTCAATTCACCCTTAGTTTTTGAATTCAAGTTACTCTTTTGAATTTCTGAATAAGGTTTCTTTTCCCAAGATTTTTTTTCCGACTTCCTAAAATTACTCATAATATTATCATATTTATCACATTTATCAGCGAGTTTTGAAGCCACTTTCATTTCATCCCATTCATCCATAAATTTTTCTTTTATCTCAAAGGGGACCCTTCTTTTTATCTGCTCCGTGAGCATGAGTTCTTTCAAAGACTCAAAATCTTTTATTTCTAGCGACTCCAACCAATTGTCCAAATAACCCCTTAATTCATATACTAAATCTGTCCATAATGCACCCGATTTTCTTTGATGATTTTCAAATTTATGTTTTAAAGCACCTGTACTTAATCTAAAACGACTCAACAAAACTTTCTTTACATGTTTAAAATCATCGCATAATTCTGCTGGTTGCTTTACAGTTATTTCCGCAATATCAGATGGCAATAAAGGAATTAGTTGGCTAACCAAATCGTCTTGAGAAATTTTAACTTTTTCCGCTTGTTTTTCAAAGATCATAAAGAAAAGAGTTATGTCAATTAATTTTGGATCAAAACGCGGCACTAAATCTTTTAAGTTAATTTTAGGACTCTTATGCAAGTCTATATTCGAATCACTAGATGAAAAACTTACAGTTTCCGTAGAGTTTTGAATTTTTAATTTATCTAACTCAAATTGTCTTTCTAAAGCTAATTTTTCTCGTTCTTTTTGTTCTGCTTCCTCTTTAAGAATACATTCCAAATTTGCTTTAGCAATAGCCTCATTATAATCAGATGCCTCTATAATATTCTGAATTATAGATTTCTTTTTATCTGCTACTGACACGCTAGTGTCAAATTCGTCTGCTAATAAAAGCAATGCACTTTTAGTATATTTTGCTAAAAATTCTGCCATGATTTTACCTCAAAATATAGCTAGCACAAATTGAAATCTATATAGACTTTCCAATAATAATATCAATAACAATATTATAACAAATAGAATTTTACCTCAAGAAGTATAACAAGGCATAAAACAATATTAAATTTTTCTTCCTGAAAATTCTCATACACATGCTATATCCTTTAAAACTGAGTATACCTTCAAATTAATTTTTGATCCCAACAATATAATACAAATACAATTTACTTTTTTTTAAACATTAATCATAATTTTCCTACAGCATACCCATAAAATTTCATATAACTTTATTGCTGGAATCACAAAATGGTATATTTTCCAACTTTAAATCTAAAAGTTATATACACAAATATGATTAAATTTTCCTGATTAATACTTTTATTAATCAACAAACTTTTACTGTATCCTAAGTAAATTTCCAAGTAAAGTAAATTATCAAATACATAAGTATTTAATTTATATAACCCAATAATTTATCCTACAGACACCAGAAGAATAATTTAGCATAAAAATTCTATCTAAAATATTCAATTCCAAAATCTTAGCTCCCTTAGAATTTTTATAATTTAATTATACTTTTTTTTAAATATTAAAAGGAAACACAATACCGAAATTTAACAGACCTCTCCAGAAAATTACATAAAAGGGCTTACCTCCAAATGTAGCTGTACGCTCCACATTTCCGTAAGGATTTCCGTCCCTTTTACTTTTCTCAGGAAAATGCTTTTCCAAATTCCAGCTGTAATTTTGATGGGGCTTTTCAAGGTAAACTGTTTATGCACTTGACTTTCGAAAGCGACATATACGAATTCTTCCATCCACAGCACTGAATGATCACCGAAGAAATTCACGTACTTATCCGTCGAGTCCTCTTTCAAAGAGTTCTTGTTACACACAGCTAACTTAGTCTACAAATCGATTTTTACAGTTCCTAATTTACCAGTAACTCGATAAAAAGAATGTAACTTTGCCACCAACTGTTCTTGTTTCACCCTCTGGCTTTCCATCTGTACATCAGGATTACGTGGGCATTGTCTAATTTATTCTAGACTTAACATCCTACCGCTGCCACCATTTTTATATTGTTGCAGCGTATATAGGGTTCTTTCGATCTTATGGTTAGACAACTTCAAACTCTTTTCTCTTAGAAAAGTAGAAAATAATTTATTTACAGATCTTCAGAACAACAGAGTCTTCGAAACTCACAAATATTACAAGATATTCCAAAATAACTGTTTAAATCTATCGAACAAGTACAAATATAGGTCGCAGAGACTCTTTATACAATGTCTCAACACTATATCACATTCAAAACAACGTAGATAAAACTCAATACATCAAGCGAACTTGCTTAAACCTAGAAGTTCACTCTATGACTGACTGGTAAATAATAAAAACAGCTCGCATCTTTTTTTTTTTTTTTTTTTTTTTTTTTTTAAGCGTTCTCCTCTAACTCAAGGATTGCACTGCCCGGGACGTGCAGTCTTTGAGGAGGGGGTAGTGTTACGAATTTTGTAAATAGTTAGTGTTTGTACTGTAAAATAATGTAAATAATCTTATTAAGCTCCATTCCTTTACTTATATTAGTTTTTGTTACATTGTCTCTGTTATCAAGCAAACTTGTCCATTATTTTCAGTGTATGTCTACGGCAGATTGGCGAAATAATGAAGATATCGCCAAGTTGGCGTCACTTTTGGCGACTAATTTTGGTCGCCAAATTTGGCGATATATCGCCAAGTTGGCGACAAACTTGGCGATTGTTGGCGATGGTAACCCTTTCCTCTCTGGTAACCCCCCCCCTTAGATATACTGATACATTGTTTGTTGTTCCGTGGATTTTTTCGAGTAGGTTCTAGAAATTTCTAGCACATGCTCCGAACCTATATAAGAAGAGAAGCGATGCGAGCTGTTTTTATTATTTACCAGTCAGTCATAGAGTGAACTTCTAGGTTTAAGCAAGTTTGCTTGATGTATTGAGTTTTATCTACGTTGTTTTGAATGTGATATAGTGTTGAGACATTGTATAAAGCATAGGTTCCCAACGGGGGCGGTACCGCCCCCCAGTGGGCGCTGGAGCCTTCCAGGGGGGCGGTAGCGGGTCTGGAGAAAAACGGGGGGCGTTAGGACAGTCAAGGGGGGCGGTCATGACTTACTTGATTATATAGGAATTATAGACTGGCGGGAAAAAAATCTCAACTCAAAAAGAAAAACTTATTGCAGAGTAATGAAATTTAGACAGTGCATTTGTCTAGTTAACATGCTTATTTGATTAGATTTTCGAGATCACATGTTAATTTAAACTCAATAAAATGCATTTCAAATGTGAAATTCTGTTACATTAATAGTCGCTATAACCTCCAGAATTTTGAATGCAATCCTGCATACGTGCATGCATTGTGTCATACAGGTGCCGAATGTCACTTTGTGGTACGGAATTCCATGCCCTTTGTACTTGCCTTGCCAATACTGTGATGGTCAGTGCTGGCTGGGGATGACACCGGAGTTCTAATTCAATGATATCTCATACGTGCTCAATGGGAGACAGATCTGGTGATCTCGCTGGCCAAGGTAATATGTCGACATTCTGTAGAGCATGTTGCGTTAGAACAGCGGCATGAGGACGAGCGCTATCCTATTGGAAAACTCCCCCTTGAATGCTGTTCGTGAATGGCAGCATTACAGGTTGAATTACCAGACTGATGTACATATTTGCAGTCAGTGTGTTTAGGATAACCACAAATGTGCTTCTGCTGTCATAGGAAATTGCTCCCCAGACCATTACTCCAGGTGTAGGTCCAGTGTGTCTCGTCCGCAGACAGTTTGGTTGTAGACGTTCCTCTGGTGTCTTTCTGACCAGTATATGACCATCACTGACACAAAGACAGAACTGACTTTCATCGGAAAGAAAATGCTCATTCTCGTAGCCCTATCATACGACCTCTTTCCAACTCGGTGAGCTGATAACAATGGCTTCTTTGTCTTCTTACAGGCATTCTTGGTCAGCCTCAACTCAATTCCTCAAATTTCGAAGATAAATAATGCTCACGGACGTTACAGTAGGCATTGAAGGCAAACCTGACTTGAAAGTTGTGAGTGGCGCTACTAGCGCCACACTTATGCGCAAGGCGTAAAATTTGAATCGATGTCGTCTTTCAAATGTATAAACACGCCTACAATATTTCTTTTAGCTAGCACAAGTTTTTATTGGTGTTGGTTTTTTTTTTTTTTTTTTTTTTTTTTTTTTTTTTTTTTTCGCCAGTATATCAAAATAGTTGATCGCCTCTGCATTGCCGGTCCGTGACGAAAACCTTAACTGCAAATTTAAATGTAAATCTATACAGGCGAACCGAGATCTGAGGGTTAAATTTATTTTACTAGTGTAAAAAAAAATCGCCGTGGAAGACGAAAAAAGGCTAAAATCGCGGAGAACAAAATTTTATTATATCAGACTAAAAACATTGTAGCTGCAGTTCTTTCATGAATGTCAAAATATCACATCGGAACACGAAAAATCACTATGACTCACATTAAAAGTCATTATGAATTCAAAAATTGTAGAGTACAAAATTCGCGATAATTGTTTGTATGAAAATTTTAAACATAATTCTTTTTTATTAACCTGTATTTAAAAAAATTCTGAAATATGGCTACATATTTCTGAACAGAGATTTTTAAACAAACATGTGATTTGAATCAATTGTTTTTTTTTTCTTTAAATGAAAGTGATAAAAAATTTTATAACTATAAATTTGTTCAAATTTAAATTTATTTTAACTTAAATAGGGAAAAATTTATTTCAACATATCTTAAAGAAAAAGTGACCGCAATACAATATTGAGTATTTGAAATATGGATCTACGCACTCTCCTACAAATCACTCGTTATCTATGTGCTTAATTTGTTAAAAAATGTTTTTTTCAAATAAAGCAATGAAGCCTTCTAGGCTATAAAAGCATTTGAATAAATACCTGCTGATAGAAAAGGCAGAGCTGCCAAGTCTCCAGCTTTTATTACACCATTATTATCTTAGTGAAAATATGGTTATTTTATGTTTCCCGAATGTTAAAATTAAATTAAAAACATTTTCTGAATTAAAATATTGGTATCGAAAAAGCCGGAGAGGATTGTCAGCTCTGGAAAAGATATGTCCTATTTTTCAAAGACTAGAAAAGAAAAATTTAGAACTGTCAATTATATCAAACCTTTTCTGTAGCTTCTAAATAAAATGTCGGACTACGAGCCTCTTCAAAGACTAGAAAAGAAAAATTTAGAACTGTCAATTATATCAAACCTTTTCTGTAGCTTCTAAATAAAATGTCGGACTACGAGCCTCATATAATAATATATTGTTAATCGGAAAAGTATGAAAACCGCACACAAATGACGAAATCTTGCCGGCAGTCAGAGAAATAAAAAAAAATGTTCTTCACCATAAGAAACTGCCAGATATCATCAGAAAAAATACTGAGTAATAATTCGCTACAAAGAAGTATAGATGGCTAAAGGCATTGAAATAGCATCATACTGTTACTTAAACACATGCAAATTTTCCATTGAACTCGATGGTCAGCGTTACCAAATAACAAAAGCTCATAAAAGAAAAAAATGTCAAGAGTTATTATTTGCTAAAAAATTTGGAAACTAATACGAAGAGAGAATCGAAATTTAATACCATGAAATTAGTTCAAGAGAAATTTCTTTTCATAATATCTTGCTACTGATGTTGCCCCAGCAACCATCATAAGGGTTTCATTAACACATTTGAAACAAGCAGTACTAAATGTATTCTCTGTGCAATCTGTTACACATCATCAGCATTTGGTTTCAAAATTGTTGAATGAACACCTGTATACGTCGCTTCATTTGAATATGATAGTAGTCAATACTAATAGAAGCAATTTATTGAATGACAAGATATTTAGCCAACTTTATAGTGAAAATCATTTCACAACAAAGTGAAACAATTGTTTCATTTGTAGTGAAGTTGCCACTATCACTTTGCGGCAGAATTGCAAATGATTACAATTGTTTGCTGCTGCGTACAGAAGTTCGTTTTCTTTGAAAAAGTATTTGTCTTGTTGTTCTCTGTTGTGTTGTTATCTGTATTGTTTTTCAATACATTTTATTCTGTATTATACTTAATCGAAAAAAGTGGTGTAAAAATTCACTAAACCCTGATTACATTAAAGAAATGACATCGATTATTTGACAGATCTGTTTAAAATCTTTAATTAAATCAATTTAAATATTCGCTAAATATGTTTAATAAGGCATCAGATGATTGCAAGATGATGAGTTAAATTTAATTAAAACAAAAAACCTCACGGCTGTTTTTATGGGTAAACTTTTTTTGTTCAAACAAATCTAAGTAAATGAGAATACAGCCACTTTGACACACTATTCGCAGTTTGTAAAAACAGGAATATTTACTCCGCAAATGCAGATATAGCTGTATCATCATATTTAGACGAGAAAATCGTGGAACTCGCAGCAAACAATAACTAAAAGTAAAATTAAAAAATGGATACTAAGAGTTATAATTAAAAAAACAATGCAGGTCTCTAACCTGGATTGTAAGCGAGACTACATAAAATTTTAATTGCTTTTCCTTCATCAGATTTGCTGAGAGTGGGTTCCGTGCAGTAGCTAATTTATTGTATAAGAAAGGGAACACACATCTTTGAACTGACAATTTGTGACTGATGTTAAAGAAATTGGAATCTGACATTGAACAAATTGCTAAAACTCCATCAGCCTCAACCATTTCGGTATATAAAATATATATATATTGGTTTTGAGTTTAGTTTTCAGCTTTTAATAAAAAAATTTTTTACTACATTTGATGGTCGTTTTAATTAACTTCTACTTTGTGATTCTTAATAGATAGATATACAGATAAAATGTTGATAATGTGCAACAATATTTTTACATTTTGTATAATTAACTATTTTGAAAGAGGGGGGGCGTTGGCATTTTTTTTCTCTTGTAAAGGGGGCGGTGGTCCAGAAAAGGTTGGGAACCTATGGTATAAAGAGTCTCTGCGACCTATATTTGTACTTGTTCGATAGATTTAAACAGTTATTTTGGAATATCTTGTAATATTTGTGAGTTTCGAAGACTCTGTTGTTCTGAAGATCTGTAAATAAATTATTTTCTACTTTTATAAGAGAAAAGAGTTTAAAGTTGTCTAACCATAAGATCGAAAGAACCCTATATACGCTGCAACAATATATTAGCTGTGGTATCGTGGCCGTTTATTTCCACCTTTCAGCCATATATATACAAGAAATAACTTGTTATATTAATTTTAATTCAAGTTCTTTATTAGAACTACTATTTACAAAAAAATAAAATAAAAAATATATACAGTCAACGTCATATTCATAATTGAGGTGGATTCCACATTGTTTCAATTCGATCATACTTCCACCATATCGGAGAGAATAATAATCAACCCTCTCTCCAACATCTACATACCGAATGTTCCCTCTGTTCGAACACCTGCCTTTCACAGCATTCCCGCGCTTTTCTGTTCTTGCGCAAGAGACATGTTGTTTTCTCAGGTGAGTCAGCTAAACATCACACCATCAATATTTTTTAATAAAAAGCCTCATGGTATGTTTCTACAGCATATGCGCCAAAATTAACTTCCGACGGTGGTTTCAATGCGATTTGCAAGAATATACTAAAAAGAAACTTTTTCTAAGAGAATATTGGTATTCAATTGGCGAACTATCTGAGAGTCCTAGATATGGTCTAATGTTTTAAGGAGATTGTGTACTTTAATTCGTAAAATGAAAAATGAAAAAAAAACTTTTTGAAAATGAAAAGCAATGTTGAATTGTTTCACATAGGTCTAAATTTATTTAGCTATTTTGACTGCCGAAAACTCAACCGACATGCAATTATTAAATTTTTCCAACCTTTAGTTAGTTCCTAACTCACATGTCAGTTTAATAAAACTCACTGTTTAATAATGTAACAAAAGTTTTTACTAAATCCATCCACGATCTGGTTGAAATATTACTCTTATGTCCGCATAGGATGTTTGTGAGTAATGAAAATGTACTTAATTGAATATTCATTAAAAAAAAATACCTATTTGATTTTGAATGTCCCAAATTAGTTGTAAAATGATTTCAGATACCAAATCCGTTAACTAAAAAAGTGTATGCAGTTTTTTTTTTTTTTTTTTTTTTTTTTTTTTTTTTTTTTTTTGCCGATGTGGCTTGTTACATGTTTGTCAACTGAATGCTTAAAGAAGTACATATTTTTAAACCGCCACGCACATCAATCTAATTCTTATTATTTTCCTTACAATACCGGAAAGAAAAAAATCCAAGTTAAGTTCTTTGTTTAAATTGATTTTTTCTATAAGATATAAAGATTTTTTAACAATAGTTCTAAAAAAGACACATTTCAAAATATTGCATCTAATTTTGCTCATTGCTGTCAGAAATATTTTACAAACATCGGCAAGTTGCGCCATAAATGCTTTTACAATGAATTAATTCTTAAACCTTTCTTTTGGAAAATGAGAACTTTGAAAGTATTAATGATAAAATTTAATAATACATAGTTGTTTAATTCCGCAAGTTTCACTTCCAACATGTTTGATTAAAAATATTTTACATTGCAACCAACGTAGATTTTTAAAGAATATTGAATTACACAATAAGTTCTAGATTTATAGTAAAAAATTACTCACATAAATGACATTTATTGTGATTAAAAGAAGTCTTTCAAATAAACTGTAACTGAACGTTAAGTAAGTAAATTCCTCTCATCTCAGTCAAACCGTACTTTATTTATTTAACGAAGCTTCATATTAAATTTTTTATATATGAACGGCAAAACACCCAGGTTCGAATACTTAAAGAAGTATACTTTTTTATTTTGAAGTGGAATAATCAGCAGAGTTCGACAGCTATTACCTTTTTTTAGATATAAAAAAAGCTAGATCACCAAAAAAGAGCCATATAAAGATGTTCTAATATTCAATACAATAACGCATTTCAAAGTTTCGATTTTTACTTATTTTGCATCTAATTTTTAAAGCTAATCACTATTAAAACAACTCTTTAATTTATTAAAAATGATTCAGAATTGTTTTGATCTAAAACTTATGAATAAAATAGTAATTATAAATCGAAATATGTTGAAAGGTGTCAAATGGCATCTTTAAATAATGCTGACAATAAAAATTTTCACATTTATAAAGGACTTTATTAATGTTAAAGTGTTTCGGTTAAGCCGATTTTCGGATGACCGGGATTCGGATAACCGGGGTTGTACTGTATTTAAATTTAAACTCCTCAACTAAAGGAAAATAAGTTAACCGTTTAAACGCCAATGTTCCCAAATGGGAACATTGCATTATTTGTAATACAAAACATATATTTTCCAACATAATAACGAAACGATGTCCTTTTTTCCCTTATAAAATATAAGTTTGATTTGAACTTTTGAATGAAAATATTTATGTTTAAGCATTTATTAAGGAATATGTATATTCATTAATTTGCAAAAAAAAGTATATTATTTGCTTTTATCGTTTTCTCTATATTGCTTACATTTGACTGCTAGGAATCTAAAAGTTTTTGGAATTCGAGAAAATACTCAAGAACAATATACAATACGGAAAATAATTTATTATATTTGCATAGATTGTCAATCAATAATCACGTTCCAAAATGCAAACAATGAAATAAAAACAGCCAAAAAACTGCAGAAATATATTTCTTGGTATTTTTTAAATTTGTATGCATAAATTAAAACATTTGAAGCTGAAATATAGGGAAAAACAAAATTATTATTACATTGCGATATTAATTCGGTGTCTAAACGGCTAACATACATTTAGTTTTAAAAAAGAAACCAACAAGATATTTCACCTTTCTCCCATGCAAAATGTGTCAAAGGATATCCAGCCACGGGGCAGACAAACACAGCCGTTTGTCCGACGAGTGCCGTCTTATTTTGCGGCGGTCTCCCGATCGGGGAAGAAGGGACGTTAATTCTGCCCTGGTGGGAGGCGGTACCAAAATCACTGTCTGCATGACAAGCGTAGTCTTTGCTGTCACCCACTTCGACAGAACTGATGTTCAGAAAACTGTGTACGAGACTCCCGTCTTGGGTGACAAAGTCACCCAGTCGTATCCGTGCAGATGACGGTATACTTTCTCCATCGGCCGTCCACGTTATTTTGGGCAACGGATGACCTTTGGCTATGCAGCGGAGGGAGACTGGATGACCGAGATTGACCACTTTGTCTTCGAAGCGGGATATAATAATGGGTGGATCAGCTGGAAAAAAAAATTAAAAATGACAATTATTAATGCACGTGATTTTAACAATAATTAAGGACTGAACAGTTAAGCGTATAGTTACTAAACCATTATTTTAAATTTAAGTTACATTCAAACTTATATTTATGTTAACACGTTCTCTGCTGCTCACGCGATAGCACGTGATATGGCTAGCGTTGCAAAGGTTAGAAAAAAACCGGTTTAAACCCGGGAATAAACCGGGTTTTTAGGAATAAACCTGGAAAAAACCCGGAATTTTTTTGAATAATTCGGTTTTTTGGGAATAAACCGACTTTTTGCAACTCTAGATATGGCGCCAACGTTAAGGGCTACTCATGCGCCAGCGCGTGATGTGGGTTGATGTCCAATAGCCAGCCACGCGCTGGCGCGGGAAAATTTTTCACTGATTCGTTTTAAAAAGTAAATCGGCTTCTGGGAAAAACCCACTTCTACAGTGCGGCATTAACTATCATCACATCTTCATGTAAGCGGAAACGTACGTGTTAATTAAATGAAATTTTCGCATTATTAAAAATATTCTACGATTAATTGAAATATAGAATTCTATTAAGTATTTGTTTTAACAAAAAAATTGGCATGAAGTAGAACATAATAAATATAAATCCATAAAAAAAATAGGTTGAAATTAATATTTTTTACGAATATTAATTTCATTACTCATAATTCATATTATAATTGTTTTTTAGTTACAAATTCATGTATGGGTTTTTATAGTATTATAACCATACATAAAAGTATCGCATTAAAATTATAATTTCAGAAGATGTTAATTGAAATGTGAAAATGTAATTTAAAGAGAAAAGCTTTAAATTTTGTATGTTTACAATTGAAACCCATATCATTCAAATGGCTAGAAATTTCTTTCTAGGCATAGTTTGAGCAAAATATTTAACATATGTAGTCAAAATTAGGTTTTCCAAATGAAAAAAAAATTTGGTTTATTTTTTATTTGCCGATAGCCTTCTAACCAAATGTTACATACATTATTTAATACTAGTTTTTATTTTCAATCCAATGGTAGCAGTAACTTTCTTCTTTATAGTTGCAGAGATAGTATGGGGTGTTTACCCCCCCCCCCCCCAATGACCGCAATATATGTTGAAGTTGTAAAATAAATGTTATTTTTACTATTTCATATTTAAATTACTTTTTCGTATAGAAATGATTTCACAAACTTTATGAGTATTTGTCTTTTATGGCTAACAAATTTTAAACCTCAAAGGGGCCGTCCATTAATCATGCGAGGCTCGAGAGGAGGGGGGAGGGGTCCATAAAAATATCACGAAACATCACAAGGGGGGAGGTGGGTGTAATAATATATCACGAGTATTTATTTTTTCGGCAAGCGCGCGATACTGAACCAAAAAGCAGCGTTTCGTGTATTTATTTTTTCGTCAAACGCGTACAAAGTCGAAAGCGGCTTGTAGTGTGTTCTTGATTCACCGTTGCCAAGCAAGAACGAAGTGAAGTTCCCGCGAGAAAGATTCTCTGCGTAGTACGCGAAAATGATGACGCCGAGCAGTGTGACCGTTTTTGGATTGTTGTAAGAAATCTGGACTGTTGTAGGACTTACAACAAGCTAAATCAAGCTAAAAACTCAGGCTAAAAGATAGTTGTCAGTCTATTGATATATTGACGATCGATAGATGGCAGGACCATCGAATTTATTTTTAGCTTGTTGTCAGTCTGAATCTAGCCTGCTTTTAGCTTGAAAAAACGGTCACACTGACGCCGAGTGGCTTGATGAAACCGATGTTAATCTTCAACAAAGCACTGTGCCTGCCTACAACTAACTTGCAAGATACTTATCCAGTTATTGGTGTTGAAGAAAGTCTTGCTAATCCGTGGTCTGAGGACATTGTAAATTAAATTATGTTTATGTATTACTACAAAAAAGTTTTTCGCATTTCTTTCATTATTTTTATGTCAGTCCAAAACAACTTGCAACCTTTCTGTTTACCTCTTAAGGTTATTATTGTAGTTTTTTTTATTTTCTATAATAAAATATGATGATACCTGAATTAGAACCTGTATTTTATAATAAATATTCTTAAAAAATTAAGATTCTTTGTAGGTACTAAAAAATACACGTGATGTAGGGTTGAGGGGGGGTAGTCTTGAACCTCACCATGTATCACCAAGGGGGAGGGGGGGTTAAAAATGCTAAAAAAACATCACATGATTAATGGACGGCCCCAAAGAAGCATAAAAAATGCTTATAATTTTTTTTTCTTTAGAGAATTTCATAAAATCTCACCGAAACTTTTTTCTAAAAATACAACATAGCTATAATACACCGTTGATACAGAGACCAGTTCCATAATACCATATTAAAGGTACACTGATACCATCTAATAACGTTTATTTGCGTCATAAACTAAGGTCATAATAATAATAGGATGCGTTTAAAATATTTTTATGGCCCTATAAAAGTAAACCTAAGTATTGATGATAAGCATACAATTGTACTGGTTACAAAAAATATTTGGCCTTTTATCAATGGTCATAAACTAAGGTCATAATAATAATAGGATGCGTTTAAAATATTTTTATGGCCCTATAAAAGTAAACCTAAGTATTGATGATAAGCATACAATTGTACTGGTTACAAAAAATATTTGGCCTTTTATCAATGGTATTCCGCTAACAGTATATATACAACCACAGTAAAAAGTCGATTTGTGTGAAAGTTTAATAGGATATGAAATTTAATTGAGTTTCATGAATTAGCTTTTGAAGAGGAAAAATAACGGAAAAAGCATTATAACAGCGACACCTGTTATGTGAATGCCCGAAAAAAATCAACTTATGTTCAATGATTAGAAACTATGAAATGTGAGAATATTTCGTGCGTTACTTCTTTATATACATTATTTAAAGTTTGAATTTATTTCTAATATAATGGCAACAGTAACTTTCTTCCATTAGTTACACAACTAGTTTGGGTAACTGACCTTTTTCCCCCCCACGACAATAGTACATGTTTAATTCATGAAATAAATATTACTTTTACTATTTTATGTTTTAAATACTTTTCCATAAAGAAATAATATAACAAATTCTATACGCATTTATCTCTCATGTCTAAAATATTTTATATCTAAAAAAAGAAAACATAAAAATATTTATAAATTATCCTTATTTAGAGAATTTCACAAAATCTCAATCAAACTTTTTCCTAAAAATACACCTTAGCTGTAATATACTGTTGATACAGAGACCAGTTTCCATAATATCATATTAAAAACACACTGACCCCATCTAGTAACATTTATTTGCGACATAAACTGAGGCCATAACAATAATGCGATGCGTTCAAAACATTTTATGGTCCCATAAAAGCAAACCTAAATATTGGTGATAAAGACATAAACAGCTTACAATGAAGTATTCCAGACTTCTGAAATGGAACCTGTTGTCTTAGAATATAGCATAAATCTAAAATGTTAAGTAGGCTTAACTGTTAAATTTTATTTAAAGCATAGTAAAATTTATAAGTGTAAACTTACATGGGTAAAAAATAAAAAATATTATTTTACAAATATATTTGTTTTATAAAATCATGTGATAAACTATAAATTACTAACAATGTATTTATTAAAAATACAAAACATTGTTCAATTGTGCACAAAACAAGAACTTTAATATGAACTTGTACAATTGAAATAAAATAAAATTTCAACGTTTCGTGCCGTCTTCTTTTTGATTTTATTTTATTAGAAATATTATCTCTCGATCAGGAAGCAAACTTTTAGTCATTTCAATATCATATTTTCCTGAAGACGGCGCAAAACGTTGATATTTTATTTTATTTTAATTGTAAAAGTTAATATTAAAGTTCTAGTTTTGTGCACCATTGAGAAATGTTTTGTATTTTTAATAAATACATTCTTAGTAGTTAAATTTTATGGTGCATTTGTCCAGTACATGTTTATAAACTATAAATTGTCAAAAAAAAAATATTTAGAAATGGAAGTAATATTTTGAGTAGAAATTTTGTAAGCGGTATATAAAACTATAAATAATAATAATAATAATAAAAGTAAGCAAATTGTAATTTTTTACAGGGATCGATCCATGTTGGACATGGATATGTTGGACCGAAAATTTACCTCCTTTCAGGTCCATTTTTTTTTCAGTTTTTAGAAAAAATTACTTTTACTTTAATAACATAAACACTAGCTATTCAAATAAATTAATTGGTCTTTAATAAATATTTCATTGTCTGAAAGGTAACGAAGGTTGTTCTTTTGCGTGCTATTAAAGTCATATTCATATCACAACAGGCTAAGGAAGAATTTGTGGAGATGTTTAGAAAATATTGTATTACCGTAAGATTTAACTTATATTTCAACTTATTAATGCTTTTTGTGCTTTATTACGCATGCTTTTTACAGGAAAGTAACATTTTTTTTTAAAGTGTGAAATATGTGTTTAAAATAAAAGAATCACAAAGGGCGCAAAAAGAATAAATGAAATAATAATAATTATTATTAATACTAAATGCCTAAACATAAATGAAGTCCTATACTAAATGCATAGACTTATACCAACATTACTACATGTAAATAGTAGTAAAAGTATTTCTTAAAACAAAATAGTACTCCATTAAAAGATATGTACTACTACTAGTACACCAAACCCCGAAAGGGCTAAATGTTACTGTTTATTAAATTATCTCTATACATAAAATCCAATTTTAAAAAATTGCGGTGTTTACCTTCTGGCAATTTTGTTACTTATTCATAAAGAAACGTACTAGAGCATAAGAAATTCTATTTCATTTTAAAAGAAGTACCTTTTCCCAAACTTACTCAAATAATTGATTGCTTTCGCTGAAAATTTCAAATCTTGAAATTCCGACTTAAATAAAAATACAGGGAATTATAAACATCAGGTTTCATCTGTTTTAATAAAACCTGTGATCTCGTGGACTTGTTTATGAATCGCATTTTTTTTTCTAGAATGTATGATATCTATGGGTATTGACCTTTTCACCAATTGTGTCTTTGAAACATTGATATGTTTATTAAATTGTGTTTTTAATACTTTGAATAAACTGCTTTTAATCTGCAGAACCTTAGTTGGGAAAAATGTGCTTGCGAGGAATGAAAGAATATAAATTACGATAGCAAACGTACTTCACGAAATCAATCGATGCAACTCATTACGGCATTCTATTGACAATGTTTAATAATGCGTCAAAATTATGTTCACGACCACGATATATGTGTAACATAGTGACAATATACATTCCAAACGATTTCATAAATTTCTGTATTGATTAAACACATTAATATATTTGCATACTTTACTGATCTCGCGCAAAGTGATGAGGCTTGATAAAATTAATATATGTATAATATTAAATTAAGTTTCAGAATTGATTGGCTGTTCATGAATGTGTAAAAGGAATCGGTGTAAGTTCAAAGCAGAGGAAAATTAGAGAGTATTTGCATTGATTATTCAAAGAGTCCAATGCTAAAATCACTTACATGGATATTATATAATGTTATAAGCGACTCTTATAATCGAGTATACACCACTCGATCTTATATTTAAATAGAGGAAAGTGAATTTTACATTTTCATTCACGCTTTATATGTATAATAACGATAAAGTAAATAACAAGAAATGTATTAGGGCAAAAATTGCTAATCATATTTCAATTAGCATAATTTTTATATGGAAATACTGTGTTGAGTATACATTTAGTAATATGTGAGATTTTCTTTCACAGCATATTTTAAGTGCATTGCTTTAATAGCTTTGTTGCTTCAAAATATTAATGCTTCATTCATTTAACAAATATATATATCATCAAGATGACCTCCTGTATTGAAAATTTTATGGAAATTGCAAAATTTATGCATCAGATGTTAAGAAAAAAACTTTTAAAATAGAATTGCAAAATATTTTTAAAAAAAATTATTGCAATACTATACTTTGGAAATGTTTAAAATATTTTAAAATTTGGTGACTCCACAATCAAACTGTACAACGAACAAATGAATTCTCAAATACAAAAGCAAGAAAAAAAATCACTTCACAAAAAAATTATCTTAAGGTTTTAAAAAAATTACATGAGTTTTCCAAGAATACAAGGAAATTATTATGCGCAATGCATTCGCTAAGAAACAAATTTCGGTATTTGTCTAGTTCGAAAAAAAATACTCGTGTTTACAGCAAATAAAACATGCTGATAAAAATTAAATTTCAAAAGTAAAAAACTCTTAGATTAAATGTTATTCAGTATGTATATATATATATATATTCTTTTTTTTTTTGGGGGGGGGGGAGTGTTAACCATTTTCATTTTATTTCTAAATTGCACTTCACTAATACGTATATTTACTAGGTAAGGGCATCCTTACTAACTGCATTTTTCGTTGACTTGGTATAAACCAAGTCAAATTGGTTCGTTGATTGGTTTTGGAAACATGTGCCTCAGCTCCTATGGAGACTTTCAAGAAAATTCTATCATACTCTGAAAGTTTTTTCTAAATGAAAAATCCCCATATATTTACTAAATATTCAAATAAAGGTGCTTGAGAATTTATTTAATATGGAAACTTTTTATATAACTTATTATTAATTATTTTACAATTTAAATATTCGGATATTTAAAAAGTAACTTTATTCGTTTTTTATGATCTAGTAAAATAAATTCAATACTATAGTATCGCGAAAAAAAAACGTTAATTTATTTAAGTAATGATCATTTCATCTGGAAACTAAGAAATAAAAATATGGAAAGAGATCTTAAAAGAAATATAATAAAATTTTAAAGAAAAATTTTATCCAGCAGCATTTCAAAGTAATGTAAATTCCAATAAAAATGTAAATATGATAAACGCTATTCACCCATGATTCATGATAGAAAACAGGTATAAAATTTCCAAAAATAAAAAATAGTTATGATATGATACCTTTTATAGGAATAATTACGCTAATGCTTTTTTTCTTTTTAATAAAAGTCTTTAAGAGAGAATTTTTAAGCATATTTAGAACGTAACTCAATTCAAATTTTCGGCAGATATAGTTTTATAAATTATATTCGTATGATAAGAAAATGAAATATCGAGAAACTCGTGCGAGTATAGTAAAGGAATTTATTTAAATTAGCTCATCGATTCTCCAATTTCTTTTTAAAAAATAAACAAATATACCAGAACATTTGAGATATATGCATTTATTGATTCTTTAAAAAGGCAAATCTACATGTTCGTTATTTTGTATTTGAGTATTCAACAAAGCGTAAAGCACTGAAAATAAGCTATCCTTTAATCCACAAGAAATTATAATTATATATCTCTTTATAGTATATAAGAAAATAGCAAACAATGCAAAAATTACGTTAAGATTTTTTAATTCGTATCAAACACCAATAATTTTGGTTCATCAAAAATCCCTGAATTTTTTTTCAGACACATACTTAAAAATATCGTGTACTCTGACTAATACCAAAGATATAAAACAGGGAAGTTACATATCTTGAAACCTAGACCTGAAAAATCAAGGTAATATTTAGATTTAGGGGGCGAATTTCATACAGGAATGGTGTTTATTACCTTAACAAAAAAATCTTTGCTCCTCAGTTCTATGTGTTGAGTTGGATGACAGTAGCAATGAATAATAACATCTTTAAAGCTCCCTGTATCAGTAAAATTGACATTTGGGTAGGTTACAGCTATTCAACGTGATTATGCAAAGGCTTAAAAAGTCATTTTACTTACTCATTATAACATTTGAAAGCTACCTTAAGACTATTACCAACCCTTTCGAAAATGCCATAATCGGAAACACTGGTCCTTGACATGATGTTGAGGAATAGTGTTCCCAGATGTTTAGCGTAAATAAGGATTCCAAATGCGCTTTACACCAGTATTTTACAGTTAGTTTTTTCATTGTCTAAAGGCAGGAATATCTGTGATTAAAGATGGCTAAATAAGCTGTGAAAAATTAGTGGTGTCCAGTCTCGAATTACGTAGAACATTTGGCGTGGGACACTTGGAAACCACGCGAGCCTTCCTTGATATTTCTCTTGTACTCGTGTTCATCTTCTACCACAATCTAGAAAAACATGGGATGAACATGGGTTATCATGGGTGATATGATATTCCCGATTAATATATTGGTTAACGCGATTAACAACTACGGTGACTGACAGTGTAAAGTATGATAGAATATTAAAAATACTCTCTTAAAATGTCAGCCAAAAAATAACTCACGTTGATCCGAAATTCGCTCATCTCACGTTTTGAAAGGCAGCTTCTCATGAAGAGTTGATACAACTCAAGTGAATGAGTTGTTTTTAAGCAATTTAAATCAAGATGAGTTATTTAAATAAGCAATCTAAATCAAGATGAGTGAAGCATTTAAAAACAACTCATTTACGATTCAATAAATTACAGCTCATTCTTGAGAGAAGCTAAATCCACGCAATCGTTTTAAGAGTGTAAATATTGTTTAAGTAATTATTAAGAAAGTGTAATGCTATAACAAGTAAAAATTAAGTAAATTTTCAATAATTACTTAAAACAGTGCAAAGTTTTTAGTTCTATATCATATTTTAGACTGTCAGTAACCAGTAATTGGCACGACCCAAGCGGTAAGTTCAGAATCCAGTGACTGACACGGCACTCAATGTATTAATTTGAATGACAACAGACGTTCAATAAGATTAATGATGAATACAATTTTAGCATTCGATCTAAATTTTCTATTTTGCAGTAAATGGCGAATACGAGGATTAATATAATAATTGCAAAATTTTGTTCAATCCCCGACTGTAATTTTGCTGTTAATCACTGACTGTTAAACTGCTAATAGTAACTGTTAGTTTATGATGAACCATAAGCTGCAATTTACAGCTTAAATAATATATACCGGCAATGAAGCAAATTGTGAAAAAAATAGATATTTTTTATTAATTATGATTTAATACTGTTTGATTAAATACCGCTACTGTAAAAATAAGAAATAAAATTCACGCGCCAAGCATAAATTGTGAAAACTTTCCAACACATCTAGACTATGTTACTGTTTGTTAAGATTTGTTTATAAGGCAAACAAACCGTTTTGTAAAAAAAAAAAAAAAAAAAAAAAAAAAAAAAATATTTGAAAACGTTATTTTTTGAATTCCAACCAATAGTCCTATAACTGTCCAAATTATTTTGTGAAGTCCTGTACATTATCTATAGATTATCATATATATACTACGTAGTATGATAATATTTAGTTCAAATAGAAAGCGCATAGCGCACATGATTTTTTTTTTTAATTTTTCTTAATAACTGCAATGTTCTCGCAATTTTTTCTACTTATAATTTTTCTATTTATAATCTGTTATGGCGATTATATATACCAAGAAACATTCGAAACTTATTTTGAAATTTTGAAAAGTGTACCACAAATAAAAATTCAATTTCATTATACATTCATAATAGACAGTAATGTAATCGAGTTGTTTTGTGTGTTCTTGTAAATGAACAATAAATGTTCATCATATCATATTGTTAGCATCTTTCAGTGTACCTCACTGATTGATATCATTTCCGATATGTTTGAACTGGTATAACATTATTAAAATTCGCCACTAACTTTTTTCTTCTAATGGCCTCATGTAATAAATTTATTTTTAGTATCCCAAATGAACAACAAATGCTACCGGTTTCATTGACAGTACGAAATAACTTTTAATAAAAAAGCAGTAACAGATAGGGATCTCAGATAGTCGGATGCGGCAATTCCATAACTTTCTTCTATCTCATGCATGCTAAAATTTCAAAATTCGCTACCACAGTGCTGAAATTAAAAGACAATCAATGCTCATCGAGAGGATCCTAAAGGCATGAATTCCGTGCATTAGTTCTTGACATAGGACTGTGGTGAATATCTGGAAAATTGCAACATAAAAGCCCCATTTGTTGAGATATTTGGACCAAACTATAAACAACAATGACATTTATCAATCTCTACCTGAATCTGAAACTTGATGATAATTTGTGAACTAGGTCTTGAGAAAGAGCTATTGCAAAATTTGGGGGAAATTCAGCATTGCAGCTTCACCTGTTGAACAACTGACACCAAAATTTAACAAGAACTAGTTTATATTATAGATGTACTGAATCTGAAGTTTGATTAAATCTGTGTATTAATTCATGAGTTAGAGACATTAGGAAATCGTATAAAATGCAGCATGGCAGAGCCAGATGTTGAGTTATTTACAGCTAAATGTAAAAAAAAAAAAAAAAAAAAAAAAACATTAATTTATGTCGAGAAATATTTGAAACTGAATTGTGATGAAAATAGTGCATTAGTTATCGAGACAGAGCTGTTGCGTAAATCGTAAAAAATGCTGCATAGCAGTGCCACCTGTTATGCTATTTACATCTAAAACTAATAAGCACCATTTTATAGAAGGGTCAAACGGAATACAATTTTTAGTTAAATTTCATGCATTAATTCTTGAGAAAGAACGCCCACAACATTTATGTCACAGACAGACAAATATTTTGTAAAAACAGCTTTTTTCGAATCTCTGATCGCTAAAACGAGTAAATCCGTCAAAAACCGAATCTAATACTTTTTACTGTTACTAAAAAAGTGTATTAATCATTTGACTAAAGATAATCAATGATACTCAACCATCTACTAAATTACTATTTGAAAAATCCTAATGTATAATGTAAACCTAGAGATTTTACTTGATAAAGCAGGCATTTAACAATAAACGAAATTAGATATAAAAAAATTAACAATTCATTTTCTTCGAATTATGATTGTGAGATTTACCACCGAGATCATCTGATCTTCTTATATCATTTGCATGACAAACTGAGTATAAATAAGTTAAACTATGGATAGACATGTATATAGAAAACAGACAAAATTAGAAAATTCATAAGCAGTTATTAACTAAGTTGAAAAATATTTAAAATGTTTCATTGAAACAACAGTAATTTCTTGTTTAGAGTGTTCTCAACTGCTCTGCTCTACAAGCGCAAAACGTTTTGAAACATTTACAAATTCATTTTTTAACAGAAAGATATAAAATTGGAATGTCTGACTACGGAAGCGATTTGGTATCGAACTTAGTTTTCCATTTGAGGATAATTAAATTACCTATCGAGTTATAAGCTATTTCAATCACGTGATCACACGTTTTTCGCCTGTTTTTCGAGTGGTTTTTCTACATTCGTTGGGTAATTTGACCAAGAACGTCTCAACTTTGAAGGCTTGTTATGAAAGTTCTATTGTATTTTTAAAAAAAACAGAAAATTGAGCACAATTAGACAGTTTCTGAATAACAACACCTGCTATTTTCATGCATTTCCGAACAAAAATAAGTTAAAGCATGTGTCACAAAGTTGCTCTGTTTGATTTAAGAACACCCTTAAACAGATTTATTATTATAAATTTAATAATAATAGTAATTACTTTCTTTAAAATTATAAAAAGAAAATATATTTGTTTTCAGTATTTTCATATATCTCGTAGAAAATTTTTATTCGGAGAATTCTTCGATTATTTATGAAATTTTCAACCGTAACAATAAATTTCAGCTAAAAGAAAAGACAATTTAGAACATACTACAACTAAAAGCAGTCTTTATAATAATGAAAAAATGCTTTTATTCATAACAAAATAAATTATTTCAAGTATTTTTTTTTTTTTTTTTTTTTTAATAAGAATACGATCCTTAATCAAATTTTTGCATACTTTTCTCTTTTCAGAACGAGGTAGGGAGTGTTTCAGATGAGAGTTTATAATGCAAGGTATAAAATCAAATTTAATTGATTTTATGCGTTTAAAGGAATATAAAAGCAAAATGTCTTGCAAATCAAAAACAATGTATAGAAATTTAATAATAAGATAATAAAGAAAATGTCAAATAAAATATCTCCGGTAAATTGAACATGATTGCTGCATATTTTAAAAACAGTAATGAAATAACTTTGAAATATAACTAACGAAATTTATTTTGACTAAGATATTTGATTGTAAATTCAAATATTGCTGAAAAATTACCTTTATTAAAAAAGACGTTGAAATATAGTTTCAGATATAATTATTTTAGTAAGCATATTATTTTATAAAAATGCATCCAGAACAATACGATTTTTTAAAAAAAAAATAGACACATTAAGAAATAAAAAGTTTAAAATATTTGATTAGACTCTAGAAATTTTTATAGTTTGGATTATTTGATGAATATATTTGTTTCATTATTCATCTGTAACATGACTGCAAACATGAACATGTTTTTTAACATGACTGTAATACAGTCATGTTAAAAAAAAAAAAAAAAAAAAAAAATCAACATTTCAAAAATTTTAAAATTCTATATATTAAATAGATATTAAGTAAAAGATTGTAATATCTAACTGTTAATCAAAAGTATTTTGTTTGGAAAACATTTAAAGGCAGTTTTATTTAAAATAAAAGAGAGACATAAGTTGTGGTTGGAAACTGAAATAACTTGTCTTTCTTTTTGAGTTCGTAATTATTCAAATATGTAGCAAAAATAGTTGTCGTCCAGTCCGTAAGTTTGTCTGTTGCGTAATTTCGTCGAATCCTTTCAAGTTCCATTAAAAACATTTTTACAATTTAATTACAGAGATAATCAAAAATATTCCGTTTATTATAGTCAATGTAAAAAAAAAAATTACTGCATTTTAATGATGTTACACTTTTTTGAACATAATGAAATTGATATACGTCTATGAAGTAAACTAAAATATAGATTCTATATAATATGTGGTGCAAAGAATATTTGTTATTCAATTACTGGACCACAAAAAATATGTTAAAGAATAATATAGGGCTAAATGGTAATCATATGGGGATAACGATAAGGATGGAAATGATAATTATATATGATAATTATATGATATAGGGATATTGGGGCACGTTTTTATAATATTAACCTATTTGCTACTGTTCTTCTGTATTGAAGTACTACATACCATTATACAGATATGAATATTTTAAAAACTTCTTTATAGTACCATCGCACCTGCATTTAATGTACATTTTGCAATTTCTTGTATAATAGCTAAATAGCTAAATATCTTGTATAATAGCTAAATCTTGTATAATAGCTTCTTGTATATATATATTTTTTTTTCACTTTAAAATAGAAGTATTGTACCAAAATACATTTGTTTACATTGCTTTTGTTCACTAGTAACAAATATGCACGAAACTTTATGGTAAACGAAAAAAAATGTAAATGAATGCATATTTTTGAGCATAAATTTTTTTAACGATTTCCAACAAAAAATCACAACTTTCCTATAAAAGAAAAATACAGTTTGGAGTCATACGCTTCTTGTATGATGACGTAAAGCTTTCCCAGCTTATATCCATCCTGTGTTTAAAACAATAATAAAATGATATCATAATGCTCAGTTAATTAAATCAAAATTTCGTATTCGTTCATTATCGGGATTTTTGGACAGAAGAGTGAATTCCTTTGCATACGGAAAAGTGCGGTTACTTTTGTATCTTGAACATACTCATTTCAAAAGTTATCAATCATCACTCTAAAAGCACAGATTTTAGAGATAGTATGTAAACTAAGAAATAAATGACATTCTTAAAGAAGAGTACACTATTAAAACTAATGGTGACACATTGCACCTTTTAGGAGTGAAAGGCTTGTCTGACTGGTGACACCCCTAAAGGAGCCAGAATGGCACCTTTAATTAGGGTGAAAAGATGGCACCCTTAATCCAGAGTGTCCAATAATAAAAAATTAAAAAATACATAAACCGACTTTTGGCCCTCGTAGGATTCGAACCCACAACGTCTGATTGCAAGCTCAGCGCTCTAAACGCTCGGCTATCGAGCTCATCTTCAAAGTCTCCCTGAAATGTTCAAGTGTCCTGAAATTCAAAGGTTGTTTTATATAAAAAAGCTCACCAAAAGTTAGGCATCCGAATTTCTAAACGAAATTGGGATAGCACATAGAGGTGATAGTCATCGAAGGGAAAAATTGCTGTTTTGATCCACCTGCGACGGCGAGTTGAAGGGCAAGGATACACATCACAAAGCATGCGCAAATGACTAAGAGGTGAAAATCTTCCAACGGTATGCATTGCGCGGCACCCTAATTAGCGTGAATCACCCAGTGAGAGATCGAATGGCACCAAAAACCACATATTAACGCCCGTGGGTGTCAAATGATAACACCTTTTCAGCCCTGAGCGCCAAATGCAAGCACCTTTTCGCCCCAGCGCGCCAAATGCAAACACCTTTTCGCCCCAGGGCGCCAAATGCAACTGGTTTGCCACCTTTATTTTTAACAGTGTACAACAAAAAGAAGCTAAAAAATCATTTCCTTAGTAGAAATTTTGAATATAAAAATGCACCAACCGCCTATAGACATAAAACACAATTCAGAAGATAAGTGACCAGCACTTTTAATTTCAGGAAAGAAATATGGAGAAGGTATAAGGAGTAACAGAAATTCCCAATAATACTCAGAATTAAATAAGGCGAAAACCTGTACTTTCATGTTAGCAGGAGTATGTGAGAAATCGCCACATATAGTTCCAGATGCTGTCATTTACATTTTACTCATTTAATTTATCATTCGTAGAATAGCTACATTTAAAGTACATGTCTCATTTGAATGAAATAAACATAAAACAAAATATATTAAAGTACGTTTTCATTGATTTAATTTAAAATACACTGAATAAAATACATTTATAGCACATTTTCATCTATGTCATTTAATGTCATCATAATGTTTCATCTATGTCATTTGTCATCTATGTCATCTATGTCATTTTTTTAACAGCTTCCATCACTTGCCCTTACGAATACGGGCAATGTGTTTTTTCTAATCTTGATTTACCCGCACCACGTACGGACATCATGATACCAATCACAAATTATTATTCCAGTAATTCTTTAGTTCACAGGCTATCATAGCCTGAGAGCTTATGTGCCCGTCCGTTCTGTATGTATGTTCGTACGTGTGCAACGCGATAACTCTTGATAAAAATATCCCATCCACTTGAAATTTTGTATGTAGATATATTCTGATAAGGCGCTTCCCTGATTAGTTTTTCGAGTTAATTAGATATGTATAGGAGGGGGAACGAGGGGTTCATGCCCCTCTCCTTAGTTGATATAAATGGGATTTTCATGCAGAATTAAGTTTTCGTTCAAAATTTAGATTAGGATCATTCTGATGAGGCGATTCCGTGACTGTTATTAGGTGTTCATAGAATAAGTATAAATAGGGGGAACAGGGGTTCTAATGCCCCCCCTTAATTTATATAAATGGGTTTTTCAAGCAGAATTTTCAGATTTCGTTCAAATCTCTGAATAGTTTTGGAAGTTTAATGGTTAAGTATAAAAGAGGGGGATAACTCCTTTTAAATTATATAAATGCTAAATGGGTTTTTATTAAGAATTATCTCATTTTCTCTGAATTTTGGATATAGATTTTTTATATGATAAAGCATGTCTTTGATAGTATAGGAGGTTCAATGATTAAGTATAAAAAAAAGAGGAAAGGGAAGAGCTGTTTCCCTTTCTTAATTTTTTTTAACGGAATTAACCCTTGAAAATATAAGGCTTTAATGTACAATTAGTGTTTGTAGCCTGTGAGCTCAATGCCATCAGTTTAACTGGGCAGTATTCTTTATTATTGTAAATTTTTCAATATTTAATCAGAGCATTTTTCTGATAAAATAAGGTAAGAATTTCTGTTTTCAAAAATCTGTGATAAACGATTAAAAATTTTGTAAAAGACATGAAAATAATAGCCAAAATTTGAAAGTGGTTACAGAATATATTTTTCACTCATTTCACAATAAATAAATGTGAGATATAGTACCGGAAAGCAAAATAATATTTTCACATGAGCGCAATATTTCTTGCTTCTAATTTATAAACGCGAAAAGTAAAAAAATGCTATTGGCGAGTAAAAAATGCTATCGACCTGATTTGTGCCCGCTTAACTAAAAAAACCTAAAATTTATTTTTCTAAGTATCTGTGAAGGATTTACAAAAGGCCACTAAGAAAAAAAAAGTCGGACGAAATCAATCGAAAAGTGAGCTTTGCTCTTATTAGGTTTAGAAATCTACTTACAATGAGTCAAACCACTGCATTAATATTGCATTTGATGGAAATTTACACCTTGTTATTAAATCAAAATATACAAATAAATACTTAAAAGGTATCGCAAAAATATAGATATTATTATTTATTATTTTACCTGAATGCTCACGTCACTTTTGTTTTTGTTTTGTTTTTTACGTTTTCTATTTCTAATCAATTATCTTCTTTTATATTCCTTTGAAAATGAATGCGTGGGCATTCGAAAGATCTCAGGTAAAATAATAAATAATAATATCTATATTTTTGCGACATCTTTTAAGTATTTATTTGTATATTTTCAAATCTTCTTACCTTGAATGATGACGGTAGCGCTGCCCTGGGAAGACTCTTCGCTATTATAGATGAAACACTGATAGATTCCCTCATCTCCTTGCCTCACATTCGCTATTTCGAGCACGTTGTTGCTCTGCTGTCTTATCCTGTTATCGAGGACTAGGGGCTTTAGGTTTTTCTTCCACTTTAGGTAAAGTATCGGGGATCCGGAGACTTCGCAGCGGAGCGACAAGGACGTACCGACAGTCACGAGTGTTTGCGAAGGACTCACGGTTGCTCTTATGGTTTCTAAGGTAAAGAAGAGAAAATTGATCATGCTGACAAATGCTTTATAAAATTATTTAAAGATAGGAAACCAACGATTTTAAATGCACAAATAATGTATGAAAAGGTAGCAAACGGCCACGTTTCTTCAGCCACCATTATCCATAAGTGTTCTTCTATTCTTGATCTTAATTTTTGAGAAGCTTACCACATCATTAAAAAATCTCACTCCTTAGTCAATGACTTATCAAGTACTCCTTATTTTCCAAGCATTTGAAAATCTTTAATCTAATGCCTCTTTTTTCCCCTCGTATTTTAGCTTTTGTTTTATTCATTTTCCGGTAGATGCCGCTACTTGTCTACTCTGTTGTTCAGGCTGCTTTCTTCTGATTGGTTGTTCTTGTTTAAACGGGATCGTTCCCGTAGTTAGTATATAAGCCTGCGTTTCTCTGTCTCTTTGTTCAGTTTTCCTTTTTCTAACTCGCGGAATTTCGCACTGACAAGAATCTCGATAGTAGATTCAAACAGCTGTTTGCTACTTTTTCATACATTATTTGTGCATTTATAATCGTTGGTTTTCTATCTTTAAACATTTTTGCACAAAGACTATATTTGCAAATTTAATGCTTTATAAAATTATATAACAATTCATTGCATGAATTTTTTTTTCACCGTTGCTTTCAGAATAATAGTGTTAATGTCTTTCTCAGTAGAAAATTATTTAGATTATTTTTAGACTTTCAAATTTGACAATTCCAGTTCATTCCTTTTAATAAAAGGGAATATGCATAAAATTAAAAAAATAGTTTTACAAATGCTCTCTTATGTTACATTTTCATTCAAATAGAGTTTCTATTAAATATTGATCCTTTTAGTTGGTTATTCTCCTCTTTTTTTTTTAGAAATCAGTTTAAAACTTTTATTCTAAATCTATTAGTTTAGTCCCTCTGTAGTTCTAGATATTTTTGAATTATTTTGCTTTTCCACATTTATAAGCGCCGAGAAGAATGCAATGGAACAGGCTGAAAAGGAGTTTTATAACATTATTTAAAAATTTCACCGGATAAAATATATTTACCATCGTTCAGAGAATAATAACGTTAAAAATATTTTTTTCAGGGAAAATTAATTCACTTTTAGATTATTTGAAATTTGACACTTTTGATAGAGTGGGAATGAGCATAAAATTAAAAATATTTTTTTTAAACAAATTTATGTAACATGTTCCTCTTGAAAATTCCTAATAATTCCATGTCTGCGAAATTTTTTTTCTGAAAAATATCTATTACATTCCATTCAAATCTAGTAGGACTTTTTTCTTTACTGTTGATCGATAGCGCATGAAACTAAATTTATTAAAAATTTTATATGATTCTTACGCTGTTTTTTTTCTTTAATTTATTGCAAGTTAAAATTTAAAAAAAGATTTTTTTTTTATCCTTTTTCAAAATTTTTAATTTTTTTGTTAGTTTCTAATCATAGATTAATTAATATTAATTAATTAATTGATAAAAGTCTAAGTTACTATGGAATTTTTTTATTTTTCATTTATAATTTGCTTTCTATTTTGAAATTTTCGAATAGAGTATCGGTGATCCAGACTCTTCACAACGCAGTGACAAGGAAGTAACGAGTATTTGCGAAGGACTCACCGTCGCTCTTAGAGTTTCTAAGGTAAAGAAGAGACAATTAAACATGCTGACAAATGCTTTATAAAATTATTTAAAAAAATTCATTGGATGAAGTTCATTTACCATCGTTCACAGAGAAATGGTAGTTAAAAACATAATTTTTTAGAGGGAAGAATATACTTTTAAAATTGACTTTTTTGAATTGATTCCTTTTAATAGATAGTGGGAAACGCTATCAAATTAAAAATAATTTTTCTAAAAAACGTTCTTTTATGTTACACAAATACTGAAAATAACGAAAAATTTCATAACTGCAATTCGTTTTTCTCCTATAAAATTTGTAAAACATCATGATAAGGCATCTCGTTAATAATTAATTATTAATTAAAAATCTTTTAATGACATAATAAAAACATGAAAATGCATTTGACTTCAATTGAATATAACTCCTCGATCATTTATTTTTGACGCCAAATCCTATAGTTTGGCTTTTTTTTTTTTTTTTTTTTTTTTTTTTTTTTAACAGTAAGTGAACTTGATTATAACAAAGTCATGAAAATGCATTAATTAAAATATCTTTATTTTCCTTAAAAAAGTGTTGTAATAGGGAAAAAAAGGTTTTTAATTTATTTGTAACTTAGTATTACAAATTATTTACTATTAAATTATTAATTGCTAAAATTATCTTTTTTTATTTCATATTCTTTTTTTTTATTAATAATTCATTTACTACTTTTAAACTTTCAAACAGAGTTTCGGCGATCAAGATGGTTTGCAGAGCGATGACAATGACTTTCTGACATTGAGGAATGTTTGCGAAGGACTCAACGTCGCATCGTATCGAGAGTTTCTAAGGTGATAGAGAAAAAATTAATTGAATATGCTGAAAAGTATGATAAAATTCTAGACAAAATTGATTTTTTAAATGTATATATCATAGTTCTCGAATTAATAGAGTTTAAAAGATGGTTTGTTTGAGGAAAAATTATATTATTTTTATATTGTTAGAAATTTAATATTTTCAGTTGAATACTTATGATAGATTAAATAAGACAAGAATATATATATATATATATATATATATATATATATATATATAAAGAAAAATGCCGACATAAAGACATGTGATTAAACTATACACATTAACAACTAAAATGGTCGCAGTAAAAAAAAAAAAAAAAAAAAAAAAAAAAAAAAATTATTTCAAACATAGATTGGCAATTTCGTCTGACCATTACAAAGCTACCACATAAATCATATTTCAAAACTCTATATAAACTAATTACTATATTTCATATAAATATGATTTTTGTTACTATTAGTGCGTGTTTTTAAGACATACATATTACAAAAAATATTAATATAATAATCAATTAAATAAATGGCTTTCATCTATATTCTGTATCTTGGGAAGTCCGGGTACATAATAGGAGCCCTCCTAAAATTTACAGGTCGTCCACATTTAACCAGACCGACCTTTATTATCGCACACGCCGGTCTTCGATGCATACTTCCAATCAGGAAAATGGTTTAAATAAAGTAAAGAATTATTTTTAAAGTGATTTGGTTCAAGAAACACATTTATTAAAACACTTACGAATTTTTAATTTTTATGCATTTAGCATAAATGTATGTTAAATAAATAGTTTTCGTGCATAGGTTGTAATCCAGAAAACCCGCGTACAACACATTATGTGTATATATATGTACATACATGTAATAATAAAAAAAAATTGAAATTTTCCCGTTCGATTCTTCTCCAAATTCTTATAAAAATGTACTTTTATTTATATTTCAGTAATATGTTAATAATTTATCATCAGCTAAAGTTTCCCTTTTCCTTAATTTGGCGAAACATAATATTTACTTTCCTAAAATAACTCAATTGTATTATTTAAATGTCAATCTCTTATTTCGAAGATTAAATCTTCTATTATTTCATTTCTCCTTTTTAGAATAAAATACATTTTTTGGAAGCTTTTTTTAAATATTTTATTAAAAAAATTGTTTGCTTAATCCCATAATGCACTTGGATCTTGTGGGCAAATGCACTTCTTTTGGGTTTGCATGCCTCCGCCGGGTTAAAAAGAATTCTGTTGTGTCGCCCCTCCTACTAACCAATGGTATTGTTGGAAAAGATAGATGTACGGCCCCTGATTCCGTTGATTGAACGTTCGATGATTACGTTCCATGCTTACGTCAACCTTAGCTCGAACAATATTGTATTATACCGCGAAAAAACTCATGAACGCGCGGTAAAAAAATCCGAATTCGCTGCTCCCTTAACTGCTAAATAAAACCCCGCTAAGTATCAATCTGTTTTCGAATGTTCTTTGAGTCGTGATGTGTTCCAAGCTGTGTAGTTCCAAATACCCTTTTCATTTTCCTTTTAAACTGACATAATACGGATTTGTAATGAAGCTGTTTGTCTGTTGTCATGTATTGTTGACGGAAGTGTTTGGATAAAGAACACTTCATTATTTTATTCGCGGGACGTGGCTTAGATGCGCTATCGGTGTTTTAATGAGAAATGCTCGAGTACTTTTGGAATTTGGAATAGTTTATGGAATTGATAAAAGATATTGGATATTGATAAAAGATATGGAATTGATATCTTGTATTCTGTTAGAGAAATCACCCAATATTTTCATTCCTCTGCATTAATCTTCAAGCCACGACATATACGGAAGTTCACTTATTTTTAACTGAGACAAATAATTCCATTTTATCCAGCTACATCATGCAATAATCCGTTCCTTTCATCGTTTCACGAGGTATTTTTCTACGATAACTTCAGCTCGTGTTACATACACATATAAATATTTGACGGGAAATGTATTACCTCGCACTGTTAGAATGGTGTGTACTTGTTCTTGACCTTTGCTGTTATTGACGACACACACGTATTTCCCACTGTCTTGAAGAGTCGACCGGTGTACGACCAGCATCCCTTCCTGCTCCAGAATCCGATGGTTAGATGTGAACGTCGTCATGAGACTAGAGTCTTGTCGAAACCACCTGACAGTCGGCACAGGATAACCGTGGGCGACGCAGGGCAGCCAAACGGTTTCTCCGTTTTGGCCGTGCGCATCTCTTCTCCAGTGCACTATTCTTGGGGGTACGAATCCGTGTGGTTCTGAAATAAGATGTGAATTTTTATATGAATATATATTCCCAAATGAAGAGAAATTTTGTCTATGAAAAATTGTTATAAAGTTATGTCAGAAAATCACTTGTTCTACTTGAAGTTACAGCATACGAAAAGGCAGTGGTGTAGCAAGCGAGGGGCAGAGGGGGCGGTCCGCCCTGGGTGTCACTCTCTAAGGGGTGACACACAATCTTTATTTTCAATAATATATATATATATATATATAGTCTTATAAGATTTTGGAAAGGAATTCTGAAATAAAATGAAAATTTTAGCGCACGACGCAATAGAGTTAGTTTTCTTTTCTTTGAGAATGTGAAATTTTATACAGAATGATGTATCTAAATAAGAAATGCACCAGGAAATAAAAACCTATCTATCCAATAAGTGGGTAGCAAAAAAATTATATATTTTTTTTCCTTTTTTTTAATATACGTATACAAGAGGACAAAAGGTAAATAAGGAATGGTATGGTCATTCATTATAATAACGTAGAAATGTGATTGAAAAAATATGCCGGATCGCAAGATAGGAGGGGGGGGGGCGGGTGACAACACTTACATCCGCCCCGGGTATCACCCATCCTAGCTACGCCGGCCGCTGCTAAAAGGGAAAAAATATAAACTTAGAGACTGAATGTAGATGCTGTAATAAAATTATCACACACGTGAGCGCGAATTATTTTAACCTAGTTTTTCTCAATTCAATATTTTTCTGTATTCAATATTAAAAAATTAATATTTTATCAGAATGAATATAATTAAGTATAATTAACAATCTCTTGAACCATTTTCTCCAGCAATGTCCCTTAATTCGAAGTTTTCTTCACAAATCATAGCATTTCTGCCTTTATAAAAACACTGTTTATGAAAAGAATTCCTTCATATTTGATTTTTATGTATATTATAGACATTAACCTTAATAACTGGTCATTAGCTTCTGTTTTTTTATGAAAATTTGTTGGAAAACAAAATGATAATATTTGAAAAAAAATCATTATGCTGAAGGTCGTGATGTTACTTTCGGTTTCTATTTCAAATAAGATTTTGATAACATAGTTTATTAAACTAAACTGCACCAATGACGAAAAAATAAACTATTAATATTATTCTTAACATTAATGGATAAATATTTTTAAAATGTTGTGAATAAAGATTTGAAAATTGACGTAATTGGATTTTTTTTTTTTCCTGAAGAATATTTTTTGAAATGTTGAATGGTTTTATTCTAACAAATAAAGATTAACTCTTCTTTGCCCGATTTTTTCTATTTTTATGAATTTTTTTTTTTTTTTTTTTTTTTTGAAATCTATATATCGATCTTATAGAGGAAAAAATAGTAAAAGAAAATTAATTAAAAATTTCATCTAAAATTTGACATATTATGAGGTGTATCTTATACACACAATTGATGTTTTGAAATATTGTATTGCTATATTTGTAATTAAATGCGCTTAAATTAATGTAATTTTGTCTGCTTAGCACTTTGCAACGTTACTTAAGATAATATATTTAAATATTCAGAAAAAAATAAAAGTTCCGTATTTACTCGTGTATAGGGCGCACGCGTGTATAAGGAGCCCCCCTACTTTACACGTATAAATGGCGATTTCTTAAAATCTCGTAAATAAAGCGCACCATAAATTTGATACGCTAATGAAGAATGACCAAATGAATTTCAGAAAAAAAAAAAAGTCGACGAGTCGACAAACATTACACCAGACCAGAAAACAAGACGAAAATGCATTTTTAGACTTCGGGTTGTAAGAGAATGACGGGAAATAGGAATGAGTGACGGTAAAGAGAATTGCTAATTAGCGTTTAGATAATGTCATTAGCTCTGTTGTATAAAAAACTGCTAGGAATTAAATAAATATGCAGTAATACTTCAATTAAGTAACATTTTAAAAGTTTTAATATATTTTTTGAATAATTTCTTGTTTCATATGTACGTATATCGTTCGACTGCATCCAACAGTAAAAAAATATTCCGTGTATAAGGCGCACCTAGGAGTTTTGCCATATTTTTTTTGGAAAAAAGTGCGCCTTTCACGCGAGTAAATACGGTAAATGTTGCCTTAATAACTTTATCAAAAATTCTTTTTTTTTTCCGAAGAGCAAATTCTAATTTTTTGTCAAATGCAGCCATTTGACATGGACAAAATAAGTGTCATTCCATTCTCAGGCCTGTTCTTGATCAGTTATAGCGATGCTATTGGCCAAATTCCGGCCACATAATGGGAATTACATTATTTTTAGGTATTTACCAGATGCGATATATGGTGCAGTGATAGTTTAAGGCTTTGCTAAAAAATTATGTACCGCTTTTGGAATTTTCACTAATTTCTTTAATAACGATTACATAATCGGATCCAGGGTATTTCTCAACTGCTCTGCCGAACAAGCGCAAAATGTTTTGAAACATTTATGAATTCATTTTTTAACGGAAAGATATAAAATTGGAATGCCTGACAATGGAAGCGATTTCGAATTTAACTTAGTTTTCCATTTTATGATCATTGAATTACCTATCGAGTTATAAGCTATTTCGTTTACGTGATCACCCGTTTTTCTCCTGTTTTTCGATCGGTTTTTCTGTTTTCGTCGGAAAATGTGCTCAAAAATGTCAACGTTGAAAGCTTGTTATGAAAGATCTATTGTTTTTTTTTTTTTTTCAAACAACTGAAAACTAAGTGCAATTAGACTCTTTCTGAATAACAATCCCTGCTATTTTCATACATTTCCGGACAAAAATAAATTAAAGCATTTGTCACAAAGTTGCCTTTTTGATTTAAGAGCACCCTTAAGCTGGCCACTAATGGTACGTTTAGCTTATATAATCAAAGTGAATTCTTTAGGCATTTTTTAAATCCCAATATTACAGATAATAATATTCGATAGATCCGATTTGCCAGATGTGGTACACGGTACAGAGATGATTTAAGGCTTTGCTAAAAATATATATATACAGTTTTTGGAATTTTCACTAACACTTTAATAACGATTAGATAAATGTCCTTAAGCTGCCCACTAATGGTACTATTGATTATATAATCAAGGTGATTTCCTTAGGTATTTTTTAAATTCTAATATTACAGGTAACAACGTCTTCTTTTTCATATCATTTGATATAAATTAATACAGTTACGTCATATTCAACAACCAAATTTTTTTTTTAGTATTTTTCACAGTATTTAACAATTTAAACATGAATGATTTGATATTTTATGATACGAAGTTACTTAATAAAACATGCATTCATTATACAATATAGTATAAATTTCAAATGAAATATTTCATATGAAAACTTGAACAGAAAATTCGAATTGCAAATCGAATTGCAGATTCAAATTGCAGAATCGATTCTAATTGACTGCAATTTGAATTGCAACCAATCTTTATAGAAAATGTCGGTTAAATTGCAATCCATTCAAAAAATTATCATTAAAGTATGACGTAACATAATTTATTTTCCGAACGACCATGGCTTAAAGGGCAGAAAAATACTTTAAATTTCAAAACATGTTTAAACCGGTTCTGAAATTGAAACTATCATAAAATGAAAAATATATAGGCAAAATCGAAAAAGTAAAAACCTGTTGTAGGTCGTCCTCAAGCTACACTATGCAAAAAAATCATGTGAAAATATTAAAATTTAAGCGATATATTTGAAATTAATGTCCCCATAGACTTAACATTATCATCCGGGTCTTTTTCTGTGACTAGTGTTTCACCTTAAGAGCATACACTAGTCACGCGGTAAAAACCGAACGCTAATGATAAGTCTATGGGAGCGTTCTTTTCAAATATTTCGCTCAAATTTTAATATTTTTACATGATTTTTTTTGCATAGGATAGCTGAGAACGATCCTCAACTGGCCTAGTTTTTACTTTTTCGATTTTGCTTATATATTTTTTATATTACGATAGTTTCAATTTCAAAACTGGTTTAAACCGGTTTTGAAAGTTAAAGTAATTAAAAAAAAATCTGAAACCATAATTGAAAAAGTAAAAACTAGGCCGGTTGAGGATCGTCTTCAGCTATCCTATGCAAAAAAAATCGTGTAAAAATATAAAAATTTTGGCGAGATATTTGAAAACAACGCTCCCATAGACTTATCATTAGCGCTCGGTTTTTACCGCGTGACTAGTGTGTGCTCTTAAAGGGGCAGAAAGTACTATTAAACTTGACATCGTACATGTACTTAAAAAAAAGATTTATAAATAAGAAAAGTTTTTCTAATAATTTCGTAATTTTATGATTAATGGGTTACAATTTCTAAAAGGGAGTTTTGGATAAGGGAGAATACGTGAGAAATATTGATGAAGTTTTGAACGCGATTAAGTACTTGCCAGTTATTGATAAAATATTGCTTTTCTCATTGACTACAAATCTAGAAAACTGGCTTAGAAAAATACATATTCTTTGATTATTTTGAAGTAATTAATTCTACATTAAATTTTTCTACATTTGATTCTATATTCTACACACTCTACATTAAATTTATCTACATTTAAAAAAAAAAATTGTAAAATATTGATTCTAAAAAAAAATATAGCACATTTGGCAAGCTGAATAGAATTTTTGGCACTCTGTCAGATATATTTCACTGGATGGCGCCGTGGGTACGGCGTTACCATGTAAGTATGTGAGTATAAACAACTCCTTCATTTCGTTATTTCTTGTTCCCATGTTCAGTTGTGTGTAAGTTTTATCATTCAACGAAATGAATTGTCGCGTCTTATAAAGATTACACCAATTGGTGCATGAATAACCTATTGGGTCCTTCTTTTTTTAAATATTACGCTCTTAAGTAATATTTTATCTTACTGCTGCATGGGTTAGTATTTCTAATTTCTTAAGGTCCCACAGTAGTCACTGAAAAAGCCCCGGATGATAATGTAAATTCTAAGGGAGCGTTCTTTTCAAATATCTCGCTCAAACTTTATATTTTTACATGATTTTTTTTTTTTTTTTTTTTTTTTTGCATAGAATAGCTGAGCAAGATCTACAAGCGGACTAGTTTTTTCTTTTTCGATTTTGCTTATATATTTTTTATATTATAATTGTTTCAATTTCATAACCGGTTTAAATCAATTTTGAAATTTAAAGTATTTTTTTTTAATATGAAACCAAAATTTCTCCCACAGACTTTACATTATCATCCGGGTCTTTTTCTTTGACTAGTGTTGCGCCTTAAAGAGCACGCTACCTGTCATGATGATTCTTGCCCACTGGTCACTCAGTCTCGTCTCTCGGCTCAGTTTGTTGTGAACTTGGCATCTGTACTGGTGGTCGGAGTCCGATTCGTCGACATTTCGGACGTGCAACTCCCCGGTCGGAAAAACTGCATACTTACCTGGAATAGCAAAAGAGTTCAAAATATTAGGTTAAAACATACCATTACAGAGACTTGGAACGAAAATGTACAATTCGAACTAATTACTATTTCCAAAAGAGTTCTCTATCTTTACAAACCTGCAAAGTCAATACAACTTTGAATATCTGAACAAAACTTATAAAATCACTATTTGGCTTTTTTACCATGAATTTAATTTAATGTTTTCGAATATGTTTTATAGCGTATTATTCAATTTTTAGCAATGGGATTACGTATTTTAGGAAGCTCAAGTAAACTTTCAAAGTCATATAACTGATATTATTGATTCAAGTGTCAGATATCTATATTATAAAGCCCGTGCGTTAAGTTAACGTTTTTTGCTAAAACCAACACTTGACGAAATTTTGGTTTTCCAATTTTTGCTTCTAATATTCAGTGACGCACTCCCACAGATAAATATTTTTCCGGACATGCAATGATATCTAATCTTCAATTTTTTGTTAGGATATTTTTTACTACTGCACACACAGACATTTTTATATATTTCAAGTAACATAATGTACTATTGCAGATTCTGCATATGCTCACATTTTTCGTATATATATATATATATATATATATATATATGTAATGAAATCTAATCTTTAAATTTTTGAAATTATTCCGCATTTAGACTATATATACTCATTTAATATACTTTTTCTTATGACTGAACACACACATTTTTTTAGCACTTGGAATAAAATACAACATTTAAGTATTTGTCCTACTGCTAATTAAGACAATATACATTAATATATTTTTAATGGCACACTTCTTAGTGGATTACACTTTGTACACATACAATCTCATTTTTTCGTATAAATGTAAGAGAATTTAGTCTTTGAACATTTGTTAATACGCTATATTTGAACAATGTATACAGACATATTTGTTCAATGTACGGCGCATATTTTTCCGTACTTGCAAACGATTCTAATATGAAGTTTTTTTAAATAATTATCTTCATTCGATTTTTTGAAATAGTTGTCGAAATACAACATTTATTTAAAAAAATGTCTGATAATCGAAAAGTTTTAATATTAATAGTTATTATTATTAGAGCTTTGAGGAGTAGGTGCTGCAGCAAAGTGCCGGATAAAATTTGAGACACTTTTTAAGTAAAATGTATTTGCTGCATTTAAGAATTTCATATGGAGCAGTGTACTTAATTATAAAGTATGCAATTTTTCCTTTTACTTTAATAATAAACAACTATCAATAACAAACCAACAATAATATATACTTGTCTATGCCGAGTGACTTACATTTTAAAAACATAACTATCTTTAATGTTACAAAATAAACAAAAATCATTTACAAAAAAATCCCATCAAACTTCATGTTATAGTATATATTTACTAAGACAGATACACTCGCAGCGATATTACATTTCATATTTAACCTTTGAAAAAAAATACCAGAGAAATTCATTCTCTCAAATGCACTTACCATTATTGTCATTTAATGAGATCGTAAGCCCGTCGTCTCTCATCCATGAAGTCACAAAGACGTACTCTTTCCCGCTGCCCGTGATTTCGCACCGGAGGAGGGCGACATTGCCCTTGATGACGAATTCTGCGTCATAGATTATCACTTTGTAGTCCTGAAGCACTGCGAAAGAACAGTTGGAATGAATGTATCATATTGTATAAGTCTAAATGAATCAAATTGATACATATTATGCATTATTTTTAAAGACAAAGTACGAACGGTTTAAGACCCCATTTTCTGATTTTTTTTCTTAAAATAACTCTTAATTAATATATAAACTTATAAATTTAAAAATTTAATGTAAATCATATCTATGATAAATCATGTTTAATTAAACTAATTGAACAAAACAGTGGTAATTTGATGTGATAGAAAAGTATTAATAAGACCAGATAAAACAACACAGAATAAACTTGTTGGTAAATCGAAAATATCATCTTGTCGAAATGAAAATAATTAGTAAAATAATTTTAAAAGGATATAATAGTATTATGTTAGCAACACTGCACTTAAATTTAAAAGAGATTCTACATCGATAGTTCAAATTTTCGAGTTTTTTTCATAGCTTTCCTGTGTAGATTGTTGCCATGATGCATTTGATTTGTCAAAGCTTTAAAACATTTTTGCTGAATGAACGTAATGTTGCAGGATTCCTGCATGCATGTCTACGCTAATTGCATCCCTAGACCATGTCGAAAACAAAAGACTCCTGACAAAATTTACAAAAAAAAAAAATTAATAATAATCACAAATCTATGCAGAAAACTGTGACAAAAAACTTCTGAAATCCAACTCGAAAGCTTCGCAAAAACATGTTTCTCAAAAAGAAAGACTATTTTTCAGCAACATTTCCCGATATCTCCCATTTTGTTTGAGATTTTATAAAGAAAAAGCGAAAAATGAACATATTTTGTTTAAATGACCGTTATTTTCACAAAATACTTCTGTTGTAACAAATCTTAATATAACTCGACAGATATTAGTGTCGGAATTTGGAACTTATTTCATATTCCTTTCCTTATGCTGCCGAACAAGGCTTAGGACTTTTGGAGACCCGATACCCCGACTTTCTCGAGAAATTGGAATTTTGGAGGTAAGAATTTTTTATGTCTTACCTAATTTTCATAATATGAATTTTTTAGAATCAACGTGTAATGTTGATAATTCTTTTTGAGGCAGCTCTGGCTATGATTATCTAATTTAGGCAGTCGGAGTTGTCACATAAAAGTGGCATCCCCTGCTGGGATCGGGTGCTTCGTATTTTAGTGAATAACAAATTAGAAATTTTTTTTTATTTAGAATTATGGAAAAATTACGAAAGTTAAGAACGCCAGTGAACATATTTTGTTTAAATGACCGTTATTTTCACAAAATACTTCTTTTGTAATAAATCTTAATATAACTCGACAGATATTAGTGTCGGAATTTGGAACTTATTTCATATTCCTTTCATCCAAACCACCTGTCAGGCTAAAAACTATTGCGCAATATGAAAATTGAAACACTGTTATTCTCTCTTACGTAAAGGTGTGGCGCATGCGCCGAACTTTTTTATTCCACTAAGAACATTTTTTTGTTTATTAACTTTATTCTTTTTTTTTCTGTTTTGTAGTTCAGTTAGAAATGTTGTAGAACCAAGATGTAATATTGAAATTGTCACGGCCAACTCTGTAAATATTTATGTTGTGTGTGCCTTTTTTGTGAATCGTGATGTACTTCGTCCTTATTAAAATATGAAAACTAAAGAAGAATTATTGTTTTTGAGTTAAAATAGTCTTCAATACTTATGCTGCCGAACAAGGCTTAGGACTTTTGGAGACCCGATACCCCGACTTTCTCGAGAAATTGGAATTTTGGAGGTAAGAATTTTTTATGTCTTACCTAATTTTCATAATATGATTTTTTTAGAATCAACGTGTAATGTTGATAATTCTTTTTGGGGCAGCTCTGGCTATGATTATCTAATTTAGGCAGTCGGAGTTGTCACATAAAAGTGGCATCCCCTGCTGGGATCGGGTGCTCCGTAGTTTAGTGAATAAGAAATTAGAAATTTTTTTTTATTTAGAATTATGGAAAAAGAAAGTTAACAACGCCAGTGCGTTCAAATTTCACAAAATTAACTAAAGAAATTGAAGACCTTATACAGGCTAATTGTGATGATTTAGATAGCTTGTCTTCAATTTTAATTAGATTAGAAGCAAAACAAAACGAACTTGAGAATTTAGATAAACAAATTCTTGATAATTTGTCTGAAGACCCAAGCTGTAAGCAAGATGCTTTTGATACTGAATATGATTCTATCGATAAATATAACACGATTTTTTATGAAACAAAAAACAAATTATCGCGTTATATACAAAAATTAGAAAGAGGTCTTAATCCAGATAGTTCTTTAATATTAGATGGCATGGCGACAAGAAGAAAATTCAAGTTACCTAAATTAGAGCTCCAGCCTTTCAACGGTGAAATAAAAAACTGGTTAACTTTTTGGGGGCAATTTGAAAAATTAACGAAGATAGGGACATAGCAAATGAAGACAAAATGCAATACCTTATAATGGCTACACAGAAAGGATCGCGAGCCAGAGAAATAGTAGATTCCTTTCCCCCCACAGCCGAGAGCTATCCAGAAGCGATAGAATCGTTGAAAGCACGGTTTGGTATGACAGATGTTTTAATTGTAGTATATATACGTGAAGTCTTAGGATTAGTTATTAATAATTCCTTGGGACAAGGGCAAAAACTGTCGCTTGTTAAATTATATGATAAAATCGAAACTTATCTTCGGTCATTAAAAATGTTAGGAGTATCGAGCGAAAATTATTCGTCGATTTTATATCCATTGGTCGAATCGGCATTGCCTTCAGATGTTCTTAAATTATGGGAAAGACATCTTGGCACTTTGACTGTTAAGGATAATGATAAAAATCAGGGAATTAATAAATTAGATATTTTAATGCAATTTTTATAGATTGAAGTTGAGATGGAGCAAAAGGTTAAATTAGCTAAGAGTGGGTTTTCTTTCGATAAATATGTTTCAGTAAACAGAGAAACAAAATTCGATAGAAAAGTTAAACATTTTTCTTTTCCTACGGCGGCCGAACTGTATAATGCGGATGGTAAAAAATCGGAAGAACAGTGTGTTTTTGCGAAAACAAACACCGTAGTCAAAATTGTAGAGCGGTATGGAAAATGACACTGTCGAAATGAAAAGATACTTTATTAAGAAAAGGAGCATGCTTTCGTTGCTTTAATGTCAACCACTTAGCAAAAGTTTGTAAAACTAAAACTAACTGTTCTCATTGCGGGAAAAATCACATCCAGTTCATGTGCATAGAAAAGAGTAAAATTAATTTAGGCGAAAATTCTAAACAGGATTCAACTACTAATAAAGATTGTACGCTTGCGAATACAACTTCTAGAAAACGAGTTTTGCTCCAAACATTGGTTGTACGTGTATACAATGGGGATATCGTACGAAATGTTAGAATTTTATATGATACGGGTTCGCAGCGATCGTACATATCGAAATTTGCTGCTAAAATGTTAGGATATAGTAGCATAAGTAAAGAGAGAATAGTGCATAGCTCATTTGGGGGGCGACAATGTGAAGAACTACACGATAGATATTTGATTAATTTGGGAAATATGGATAATAGTTTCCGATGTAAATTTGAGGTATTAGATCAACGAAAAATTTGCTCTGAAATTTCACCTATACCGGAAGGTATAGGTGTACCGCTTTATTAAAGAAATAAAGCGGTATGGAATAGTTTTGACTGATAGAGTCACTAAAGTTAATGATTTATTATATGAATTTTCTCCTGATGAGATACATGTGTTGATTGGTGCAGATGTCGCCGGGAAATTATTTACCGGACATTTAAAACAATTACAGGTCGGATTGGCTTGCATGGATACTCGTTTAAGTTGGACAATTCTTGGGAAAACTGAAGGTTATGAAAATAAGAATATGAAAAATTTAATTTTTTCGCAGCATGTCAAAGAGGCAAAAATTACCGAGTTATGGCAACTTGACACTTTAGGAATTCGCGATCCTGGGAAGAAAAAGAGTAGAGAGGAAATAGAATTAGCGACTAAAGAACATTTTCTCAGTAATATTAGAGTAGATGACGAGGTTGGTATGAAGTTAGTCTTCCATGGATACAGGGCCACCCTCGTTTACCCAGCTACGAAAATATCGCTCGGCGTAGATTAAAAACATGCGTCGATTCGTTAAAAAGGGTAGGAAAATTAAGTGATTATAATCAAGTATTCGATGACTGGTTAGACGAGAAAATAAAAGAAAAAGTTGATCAGAGAAAAACATTGGGTATTGAGCATTTCCTTCCTCATAGAGCGGTGTTTAAAGAAAATTCCACTACAAAGGTGCGGCCAGTTTTCGACGGTTCAGCTCGGGTAAAGCATTCACCATTTATAAATGACTGAATTCAAAAAGGGGCCTAACCTCGTAGATCTGATTCCTTCTATATTAAATAGATTTAGATTAGGAAAAATTGGGGTAATTGCTGACATAAAAAAGTAAAAAAGGCTTTTTTGCAAATTGGCATTACAGAAAAAGATCGCTCATTCTTGAAATTCCTGTGGTATGAGGAAGGGACAATCAAAAAATGATAACGCTTCAACATAAAAGAGTAGTATTTGGCATTTTTTGTAGCCCCTATCTTTTAGATGCCACGTTAGAATATCATTTAAAAAACGCACCGGAACAATTTAAAAACACTGCGCTTAAATTGTTAGAATCATTTTATGTAGACAACTGTATTACGAGTGTTGATAGTAAGGAACAACTGAACAGATTTGTCGAAGAGTCAAAAACCCTTCTTAGCGATGCAAAATTCGAGCTTCACGGGTGGGAGCATAGTTTTCGGGAAGTTTTGACTGGGGAAAAAGTCCCTGTTTTGGGTCTAATGTGGGATTTTAGTAGGGACACCTTAGCAGTTGATTTAAAGGAAATTTCCGAAGACGAACGCAAAGTAACCAAAAGAAACATTTTATCGGCTGTACACAAAATATTTGACCCTATTGGATACACGTGTCCTGTAACATTAGAACCTAAAATATTATTACAAGAGTGTTGGAAAGCTAAGGTGACATGGGATACGGAATTACCTATTTCTATCAAGAGAAAATTTGAAAAATGGAAAAAACAATTAGAAAAATTAGGGACTATTGAAATACCTAGGTGTTTTTCTCGGGATGCAGATAAACTGCACTCTTTGCACGTTTTTTGTGACGCTAGCAAAATAGCGTATACTACGTGTATATTTATACGGTTTGAAAATGAGAATGACAATTTCTGTCAATTGGTTCAAGCAAGAAGCCGAGTTGCTCCTATGAAAACAATTTCCATTCCGAGGTTGGAATTGTTGGCTTGCAATATTGGGGCTAGATTAGCAAATAGTGTCAAAACTGATTTAAAATTAGATGATATTGACATTTTTTATTGGACTGATTCAGCCAATGCACTTTATTGGATAAAAGGAAATGAAAATTGGGCGCCTTTTGTTTATAACCGTGTATCAGAAATCCGGTCTTTAAGTGATTCTTCAAAATGGCATTTTATTCCCGGCCATTTAAATCCTGCGGACCTGCCTTCAAGGGGTTGTGCCGCTGAGGTTTTAGCCCGAGACAAATGGTGGGAGGGACCACAGTGGCTAAAGAACCAATTAACGAGTGGCCAAAATCAGAAATATTTCCAGATTTTGAAATTATAGATGCCGAAAGAAGAAAAACGATCATTAGCGCTAACAATTTAGATAATCACAATGAACAAATTTTTACAAAATTTTCATCGTATGAAAAATTGGATATACAGATTTTACCAAAACTGCAAGAAAGCTAAAAGAAATAGAGAATATAGTAATCTAACTGTAAAAGAGAAGAATGAAGCTGAAAATAAATTATTGAAATTAGTTCAAGAACAATCGTTTAGTGGCCCCCTAGATAATCGATTAAAATCGTTCCAGATTACCACGGATTCCGCTGGAGTTCTAAGGCTGAAATCACATATACTATTGAGAGAAGATACGATGAATTTTCGATACCCTGTCATACTTCCCCATGACCATCCCGTAGTTGAAAAAATAATTAGATCTAGACACCTAAAACTAGGACATGCCGGGGTACAAATTTTAATGTCTAATTTGAGGGAAGAATTTTGGATCTTAAAATTTCGAAAAACTGTAAGAAAATTATTAGAAGCTGTGTAATATGCAGAAGATACGATTTTAAGCCACAAGAAATATCCACTCCTCCCTTACCTGTAGATAGAGTTCGAGAAGCTGCCATTTTTGAAATCGCTAGTCTGGATTATGCCAGCCCGCTTATTCTTAAAGAAAATAGGAAAATATGGCTAGTAATTTACACATGTGCAATTTTCAGAGTGGCTCATTTTGAGTAGCCACCTCTTTATCAACCGAAAACTTTCTATTAACTTTGAGAAGATTTATCACCCGTAGAGGTAGGCCTTCTATTATCTACACCGACAATGGGTCGAATTTCGTAGGAACCGAAAATTTGTTGAAAGAAATAGATTGGAATTCAGTACAAAATCATAGTATATCCAGAAAAATTACTTGGAAATTTATTCCACCTTCAGCTCCATGGTGGGGAGGGTGGTGGGAGCGATTATTTGAAATGACCAAAATAATACTCAGAAAAGTTTTAGGAAAAAGTTCGTTAAATTATGAAGAAATGCACACCGTTATGTGTGACATCGAAACCGTAATCAACAGCCGCCCACTTACATATGTTTCCGAAGACAACAACGATCTTGTACCCCTCACTCCATCCATGTTTCTGCAAGAAGTAAAAGGTAGTGGAACACCTGATATGGATATTTTGGATGCCGAATCGTTGAATAAAAGGCATGCCTACCAACAAAAACTAAGAGAAGACCTTCGTAAAATATTTCGATCAGAATATTTAGGTCAATTGCGAAAGCCAAATAAAAGTAACAAAAAAGAGAAACCTTTTGCAATAGGCGACGTCGTGATTGTAACTAGTGACAATAACAAAATAATCGATTGGCCTCTGGCCAAAATAACTGAAATTTTCCCATCTAAGGATGGACAAGTACGCCTTGTAAAATTAAAAATGAAAAGTGGTGAATTCATCAGAACAACAAATAGATTAATACCGTTAGAGGTATCATAAAATAATGAAATCATGAGAAGTCATTCACAACGACATGAAAAATTCACGTTCTTCGGACGAACAATCCAATGATCCTCCCAGTGGTTCGGTCATGAACCGAAATTCCGACTCTTTAGTTCATCGCTCAAGATATGGACGCATCATAAAACCGATAGTTAAGTGGAAAATTTGAGGTCCAGCTGAACCCCTGAAACTCAAAGGTGGGAGGATGTCGGGATTTGGAACTTATTTCATATTCCTTTCATCCAAACCACCTGTCAGGCTAAAAACTATTGCGCAATATGAAAATTGAAACACTGTTATTCTCTCTTACGTAAAGGTGCGGCGCATGCGCCGAACTTTTTTATTCCACTAAGAACATTTTTTTGTTTATTAATTTTATTCTCTTTTTTTCTGTTTTGTAGTTCAGTTAGAAATGTTGTAGAACCAAGATGTAATATTGAAATTGTCACGGCCAACTCTGTAAATATTTATGTTGTGTGTGCCTTTTTTGTGAATCGTGATGTACTTCGTCCTTATTAAAATATGAAAACTAAAGAAGAATTATTGTTTTTGAGTTAAAATAGTCTTCAATACTTATGCTGCCGAACAAGGCTTAGGACTTTTGGAGACCCGATACCCCGACTTTCTCGAGAAATTGGAATTTTGGAGGTAAGAATTTTTTATGTCTTACCTAATTTTCATAATATGAATTTTTTAGAATCAACGTGTAATGTTGATAATTCTTTTTGAGGCACTCTGGTTGTGATTATCTAATTTAGGCAGTCGGAGTTGTCACAATTAGTGCCATTTCTCTAATTGGACTATCCAATTTTTTTCAGATGCTTGCGATAGGGGAAAAACGGTTGTCCAATTGGAAGTTTATTTCGCACAGCTATCGGTTCAATTTTATTCAGTTTTTCACTCATAAAAATCTAAATATATATGAGAAATCTTGATAAATATCATGCAGAAAATCCGAAAATACTTTTTTTTTTCACTTTGAAGAAGAAAATAAATTGTAAGAATAAGAAAGTCCTTTCAACTCTAAAAAATAAATAAGGAGTGAAAAAGTAAGCTTTTTACTGATTTTTAATTGAATGTAAGAACAGAATAGGGCTTAAACAAACACAAGATAAAGTACTTCTAGTCTTACATGTTTGTCATTTTTCGAGTACATATATCTTTTTTATAGCAGCAAATAAATTTGTAAAAAATGAGGGGACATTTTCTTATTTGATATGTTAATGAGCTGTTATTTGAAACAAATATCATCTTGAGTTCCACATAATAACAGTCTTAATAAACGAATACTAAACGAATTCATTGTAAAAATTTAAAAAATGTATTTTTGTCATTTAAAAGTCAACAATCACTTTAAGTTTTTACTTTGTAAAATTATACTTATTTTTATCTAAAAAAGGGGTATGTAGAAAATATAATGCAAATAATGAGTTTTAATTTGACCAGGCCCTTTTTAAAGCACGTTCGTGAGAACTGTAATTTTTTATACTAAGAAACATCTGTCATTTTTTTCAATGTAGTGAACACCAATTCTTGACAGAAGATTAGACTGTGATATTAATGTTCTGTGATATTAATGTGATATAAAAATTTTTTGACAACCAATTGTCAATTAAGTAAACGAAATCGGTGTAGATGTTGTGTGATTTTTTATTACCATTCTGTTTTCATGTTCATTAAGATTTACACATTGAGAAAATTAGTATCAAAAATATAAATGATTCTCTGTAAATTAATATTAACATTATATTAAATATGATATGTCATTATATGATATATTATATGATCATATAATATGATATATTATATGATCATTGATATTATTTTTAATATTGAAAAATAAAATAACTTGAATCAGTAATCGTCGTCCGATTATCAGAATAAAACTAAAAACAAATTAAAAAACACAAAATATAAATCATTTCTAGAAAATTTTAAATAATGTTTTTAATTTTTCTTAAACAAGACTTAAATAAAGAAAAATTGATTATTTTAACCTGACAGTGCCATCTATCGCCTGAAATATACTCGTTTATAAGCAAAAAATTTGGTATTTTTAAAATTTTTAAATATGTAATTGATTAAAAAACATTGAGACTTTTTTCCTACATAATTGTCAAATAATTTACTGTCCAATTTCACAAGTAATATCTAGTTTTTCTTTTATTTTTAATCTATCGTTTAAAACTTATTTGTACATAGCTGCCAACTTTTACGCATTTTTCCTACCACAAAAATTTTATAATAAATATTGTATTGTTTAATCGTTTAAATATGATTAAGCAAATGGAAAATCTGTGTACAATTTTAGGGATAGCAAAAATGCGTAACAGTAGGCAGCTTAAACTAAACTCCTTTAAATTAAACTCCTTTCAATAAAACAAGGATTTTATTGAATATAATAAATATGTATTCCTGCTAATATCAGGAATGTTTCCATTTATAAAAGTTACAAAATACTGGATTTGACAAAAAATTCATTAAAAAATTAGTTTTTAGAACTTAAAAAATATTTTAAGAAAAGAACTATAAAGCAATTCTAATATTCTAATTTTTTTTCTTATTTTTTTTTTTCACAAATTACAAATAACCATACTTAGACCGTTAAAATTTTAGGAAATATAAATAAATAACTGTAAAAAAAGTATTTTCATTTGTCTGAGTCATCTGAATAAAAAAATGAAATTTGCTCCTTGAAATAATATTTTTCCTCTTTATCAATCGGTTCCTACTTTATTCTAAGAAACGGATTTTTTCCCTTTCTCCTTGGAGAAAGTTCTAATGGTCATACCCCTTTTGAATTGCACTTCAAGTTCTTTCCGAAGAGTTTCTTCTTTTTATAAAATGGAAATATAAAGAAAATCAAATTTATTGAAAAACTTCTTCCAAATTCTTAAAAAAAAAAAACACTTTTATTCATTAATTATTAAGAATATATAGTAATTCGAATTTAACAGAGCTATTCCGTGAATTAAAAATAACACACTCCAACAGTAATCCTGTCGAATACTCAAATGAAAAATGGAACCTGTATGCATATATTTTAATGAAATTGTGACATTGATTTTATGTTATACTCAAAACATACACTTTAAAAAATTGATAACGGAAATATAATATAACTTCTTCGCAGATACTCAGACTTCCTAAACACGTTTATTATCTTGAGAAATTTTACAGACAAATATATTTTCAAGATTTGATAAAGTATTTACTGAAACAATGTTTCTTTTGCTGACATTGATTTTCGGAAATGTTTTCGAGTAGATTTTATAATATATTAATAATTTAAAAAAATCGAATTGTAGGTTTACAATTTTTTGGCATTTTAATATGAATCCTATCTATTTTCAATAAATCACATTTTAAACTTACTAATTGAATTCTTACATGTTAGAAAGCACAAATATATAAATATTAATGTTAGTGTCAATGTTGATAATCTACCATGTTTGTTGAGCATGAACATGTTTACTTAGGAATTAATAGAATTCTAAAATGTTTAATATATTTAAAAAGGTAATTGTGTTGCATTCAATGTTGAAATTTGCATGTTTGCATCCGCATGATTAATTAACAGTAGACTCCCTCAAATCCGCACATAATTTACGGATGTAAACAATGAAACATTCAGTTTAGATGTAGGGGCAAAATTTGACTTTTTTATATATATATAATTTTTGTTAAGGTTATTAAATTCATGTTTTTTCATGAAGAAAGAATAATTTATTTTTGAAAAAAAAAATCAAGATATTGCTGATATGATTGGTAATCAAAATCTTATCAAATATATTTATGTATTAATCAAGTTTGTTAGCTATTAAGTCTGGGTAAACCTGAAATAAAGTTTATGATCCTGATGTGAATTAGTAATGTACTTTTATGAGGCAAATTTCATTGAATAATTTAGGAAAAACACATTTCATCTTTATAATGAATATTTAATTACACATTATTAATCATTAACTTGACCTTTGCTTTTAGATTTTTAATCATTTAAAAAATTTATCTAAATATTTATTATTTTATTTTATTATTAATTTTAATATTTTATTATATTTTAAGCACTCTTTATAATCTTCATTGCATTAATTATTACATTCAAATTGCTGTTTAAAAAATTAACAAAGCAATCATCAGAAATCTGCAAAATTCTAAAATCCGCACAACCTCTGGTCCCAAGCTGTGCGAATTTGAGAGAGTCTACTGTATTAATAATATCGCCTGTATCTGAATATTAATAGTTTAACACAGCACTTTAGAGAGACCCAGTGTTCGACCGCACTGGAGAAAGATCAGAAATAGATTTCGGTTCGGTTTCGACCTGAAAATCGGCTTCAGTGGCCGCCATAGAAAATTTTCTCTTATTAAAATATAACGATGAATATTGATATATGTTTCATGAGTTAGCAGTTTTTTTATTTAATTAGATCAAAATTTATTTTTTGTATTTATAGAGATAAATTTAGGGTAGCAGAGCTTAACAATGATCTCTTATATTTTATTTTTTTTTCCTTTCTTTTTTTGGTACTATTCTGTTATCACGTCGACCAATTTCGCCAAATTATACAAATCGCCAGACTAATAGCCATTTTATATATAATGACGTAATTTTTTATTTTAAATAATGAAAAAACAAATAATTAGCAGAATATTAATAAAAATACAAATAAAAAGTCGAAATAAAAAGTGACATTTCAAATACGTGAATCGTAATTAATGCCATTGAATGTGACATTCACGATCATCCATTATTGGCATTTAATCTTATAATTTGGCGATAGTATTTTGGTCGACGGGATAGCAGAGTAGTACCATTTAGGATGGTAGAGCTTAACAATGACCTTTTTTCTTTTATTTTTTCCTTTCTCTGTTTTTCTTTTCAAAATTAAAGTTTAGATTTGAATATAAATTTTAAATTAATTATTCACAAACAACCAAATATTTATGAATAGTCCCTTGAGAAGTTTTTGAATTAAATATTATACAGGAGAGAAAGTTGGTGCATTGAAATTTATAACTGCAGAAGGAAAAAAATGCGAAATTAAAGTAAAAGATTATTTCCACCGACAATGGTAATACCTGAGCTCAGATCTGAGCTGATTATTTTAAGATTAGTATCAGAAGCAAATCCAGTTAAATGTCTCTATAATCGAAGATTTTTTATTACAAATTAAAACACGTATTAATTTATAATTATAATTATAAAATTTACTAAGTGACGGAAGAAACTTAAAGAGAATGTTTACAGAGAAGGAATTCCTTAATTAAATAGTATAACTTATTCGTCAGGAGTTTCATAAGAGAATTACTATTTAAAGCAAACCTATAATTTTTACATAAACAAAACTCTTTTAACTTCACCTATTAGACTCTTTTTAAATGTCTAAAAAAACGCACCAATCTTAAATATCCTTTTTTACCATAGAATTACTTTTTAAAATGTTATTCTTTTACTAGTTTGTAAAATACCTCAGTAAATCTTCTTTTCACACATTTCATTTATAATTTACAATTTCTGTAAAACTTTTTTTAAAAATCCCTATAAAATTTTACAAAAGATGGAACTAATTATAATTTTATAGAGGGCTATTCATGTTATTAAACAAAAACATGATTTGCAGAACAAATTAAAAAAACAAAATTGATCCCGATCGTTGTCTAGTCAAAAATTCGCACTTTGAAGTAAAACGATCGCGTATCGGTATAAGAGTAATGGCTTGAAAAATGAACGCTTCTAATTGGACGACTGCTTCAAAAAGAATTTTAATTTTTAAAGTTTTTGTTTTTTAAAAAGTTCTACTCGTCAGAATTTGATGAAATTGAAATGGGACCACACGGGCTGCTTACACTTTCAAACAAAAAAAATATCAAAATCGGTTCATATTTAAGGAAGTTATGAGTGAATAAGAAATACACTGTAAAAAATGTGTCCCTTTTGCTGCATCATCATTCGCCTGCTTTTATAGAATATCTCGCATTTGACCCATGAGAATGCTCCATAATAGGCCGAATTAATCGTTTTCTATATAAGCGGTGGAGTGACGATGCAGCAAAAGGGTCAAATTTTTAACAGTATACATACAGGTCGAAATCGTAACCTCCTTCTTGAAGTCGGTAAAAAGAAAAAAAAATCAATATTATTTTTCATTTTGAAATCACGTAAAAATGATTAAATGCTACAAAAATCCATTGACCTCTAGATTTTATTTATTTATTTATTTATTTATTTATTTATTTATTTTTATTTTATTTATTTATTTATTTTTTTTGATTGGATGAAATTAATTTTTACACAGTTAGTATTTTCGAAGAAAAATTGTGGAAGCGCGTACAAAATGTGGGAAGATGTCTAGTAAATAATTCGTTTAATGTTAAATTCCGTATTAAAGTAACGTTACGGACTCGCACTGGAAATAAATAAAGCCTAGTGCACTGTTGTGCTATGCTTTAATAAAGTTCGAATTATAATAATGAAATTATAAAGCATGTTTTATCATTTTTATTTTTGAATAACTAAATTTATTTAAACTTATGATTTGTTATCGATAGAATTCGATAATTAATGATTTCAATAAAATTTTAAATATAAATCGTTTCTTTTTTCAAATGTATTTAGTAGTTTTACAAGTATCTTCATCGTGCATATTTTAATTACAAAATTTTGCATAGATCCATTTTTAAAATATGTCTCTAATTATATTTTATTTTATAAAAAAAATATTTTTTATCTTTATAACACGATAGTAATATTTATTTTAAAGCTAATTATTTGATATTTATTGATAAAATTCGATAACAATTGTTTAAAAGACCACTTTAACTATTTATACTATATCCTCAAAATGAGCTATTTCTGATACGCTGTTTGAATTACATAGTTAAAAATAGAATTTTAAATTTATAATTACAAAATTAAAATATTATTTTTTAAATTTATTATCCGACTGAATTTGGCTAATGATTTCGAAAATGAACGGTTTATTTTAAAGATTTCAATAATAATGTAAGAATAATTCGTTTTAAAAATATAATAAAGGCCTTTTGAAAATATTTTAAACTTCATTTTTTAATAAAAAAAATTAAAAACGTCCTTAATTATAAAATATATCTCTAATTCTTATTTCATAATGTATTATTTCTTTACCAATATCAGAATAACGTAATATTTATTTTAAATTTTTTTTTTATTTTTCCCCATTACAAATGCATCAAATGATCATCAAAATCATAAAAAAAAATTAAAAACGTCCTTAATTATAAAATATATCGCTAATTGTAATTTCATAATGTGTTATTTATTTACCATTATCAGAATAACATAATATTTATTTTAAAATTTATTTTTATTTTTTCTTCATTACAAATGCATCAAATGCTATTGTAAATTTACATAAAAGAAAAAGACATCCGTGGCTTTAGACGATGAAACTGATTATATAAATATCAATAAATATAAAAAGGCAATAAAAAATCCATTAAATATGTGTGTTAATATTTATGATAAGCTTAAAGTATAAAAACTCAATAAAGCCAAAAATTTTATTTTAAAGAGAATAATGCTTACGAAAGGAAGATGATAACGACTTTCTGAAAACTCATAAAAAATGGATACAACTTTTTTTATTCTTCTTTTTATCTTTCTTTTATAAGCATTATTTTTATTTACTTCTTTCTAAAGAAGAAAGTAATGTAATAAAAATTTAAATCGATGGTTTTATACGTTTTATTTGCTAGAGACTCCGAAAAAACATGTTTATATAAAACGTTTGTCTGTCCATTCGTGTATGTGTTTGTCCGTGGATACATATACAGGGTGATTAAAAAAAGCGTGGACAAATTGATATGGCAAATCAAGCATACGAAAAGGATAAAAAATCACATAGGAACATAGGGCCGCAAACCACTTATTGAGTCACAAATACAGGGTGTTTCATCATAATTCAGTTAAGGTTGACAGTAATAAATTTCAGAAAACTGAAGTATACTATAATAAAACATTTAACAGACATTCTCACCTTTGTTTTAAGTGTGATTACACCAAACAAAAGTGGTAGAAGTTTGCATTATGCGCACCAGCAGTATGCACTTAGCACCTCGCATTTTGGATTGTCATAATCAGTTTATGCGGTATCATCGATTGCTTGAGCAATACGTTTTCCGAGATCTATTCGTAAGGTTATCACATTTCTAACAAAATAAGGTACATATCGTTGCATTTTCATTACAATATTTTTATTTTTCTCGAAATTATTACTTTCAAACCGGGTGTAGCTGGAATGAAACACCTTGTATTTGTGACTCAATAAGTAGTTTGCGACCCTATGTTCCTATGTGATTTTTGATCCTTGTTGTATGCTTGATTAGTCATATCATTTTGTCCACTTTATATATCAAAAATATAAGAATTTATGCATAAAATTTAATTAAATTTTTGCGCATGCTTTTGGATACAGCCAGGGAGCCATTTTAAATACAGAAATACTCCTTTAGAAGAGGGCGCTGTAATAGCGATTCTTGTGCCATTTTGATTATTGTAGTATCCATTAGTTGATGAAGTTATGCATAGAATAAAACAAATACAAAGCGTACTTTTTTAGCTATGACCAGCAGCTTCTCTTTGAATTTAGATAAATTCTGCACAAAAGACGGCCCTGTAATATAGACTCTCCTCGATTTTACGAGGCTCTTTTATACATTCGCCGCTCCTGCAGCGACTTGCAATTCGCATCCAGCTACGATTTTCAACCAGCTAATGTACAACAGAATAATGGACAATATCGAATTTAATAAGTATTATGATCGAAATTAACTCGTCTTTACCCATTAATTGTCTTTACCCATGACCACCGAATAAAAGGACAAAATTGTCATGTTTTTTTCTCTGAAATTTATTTTAAATGTTAATAAAAGGGGATTTTCTAGCGTGGTATAATTTTTTTGTCACGTATATGCTTATAAGCCTTGAAAGTGTCAATCATAACTTAATTTCTTATAACTGGATTATATTTGTACATTAATTTAACTACAGGCTTCAACTGCAGTGAAACCTGCAGAAGGAAGTAGAAACTTAAGATGGAAATCGAATTTGGTGGAGTATTAAAGCAACAATTCTGAAGGATTACCATGGGTAGCATGTTATTCGGATTTACTATGGCTTGTTCAATATTCAAAATGAACTGTGCGGCAAATTGCGACCGTAAATTGCAAACTTACTATTCGTTTACAGAGATGCTTAAAAATTTCCATGCATTACAATCTAATAGTAAAAATCATACGAAGTTCATTTTATTGGTATTACAGTATCTTTAATATTTAAAAATAAATATATTTTGGTGATGAATATAAAAAATGCATAATGTCGAATAGTGTGAGTATAGAATTTTTTGTACATTTACATGGACACAGAAAAGAACTTGGCTACACTTTGTCAATGCACAGTAATTGATGAACTTTTTCAGTTGTTGTACACATGCTTAAATATAACTGCTTTTTTCATCTTAGTGCAAAAATTCTACATATTATGTGCAGGTCTTCCCAAAAATTTACAAACATAGCCGTTGGAATAAAGTAAACTTTTCCTATTATTTTACCAAACGACATAAAATAAAGTTTATTTTTAAATAACGTTTATAAAAATGCTTAGAAATCAATCCACATATTAAAAAAATCCCAAATTTTGTTTTGTTTTTTAATCAGTAACACTGAAGTTTAAAATATTTATGAAATTCTATACCCTTCAATTAACATTAAAAAAAATTTCATGAAATTCCTACGATTAGTTTTAGAGAAATTAATTATTTTAAAATGAACCTATATTAGAGATTGTATCGAAATTGATAATCGATTATTGCAATCCTACAGAATGACATGTCTCGTCTATTAAACATAATATCTCTTGACCATTTCACTCGCTTAATCTGTTTTAGCTACTGACAGATTAAATGTTTCAATATATTGAGTAATATACATACATATTTTTCAGATTAAGCTTTTCTGTTTATCATAGACGACCTTTAAAACATAATTTTGACATTTTTATATCATGATTCAAAAAGTACTTCAAAAAAATAATTGAGAATTTATATAAAGCAGGACATAATTAATTTCAATATATACAAATAAATGTACGTTGCAATTCCTATTTTTTTTTCGAATAAAGATTTCATAATTCCCATTATTAAAAAAATCAATAAAAATTTTTATGTATTTATAGTTGGATTTTTCAGTAATTATAGTTACACAAAAGAATATCACATTAGGGTTATAATTACAGGAAATAGTTATAATAATATGAAAATGCAATTTAATATTAGAAGATCTAAATTTTGAATGCTTATAATTCAAAAACGTATCATACAATTGGCTTGAAATTTAGTTTCTAGAGATACTTTGAATCGAAAAATTACAATATTGTGCCAAAATAGGTTGTTTCCATAGAAAACAAAACAAGTCAAGTTTGGTATGGTCTTGATTTGTAGATGCCCCCCTAAGTAAATTTTATCAGCATAATTCAAAAGCATACATAATTTCCAATCGTTTAGCACCAATAACTTTCTTCTCATAATTTGATGCAGGGATAGTAAGGAATGTTAATTTTTTCCCCCACAACTGTGCATATTCATTTATTGACCGGAATTAATGTCCAGAAATTTTCGACTCTGCTAGGGTTTTAACTCAACTAATTTTTAGCATAATATGCGGTATACATAGAAATCTACAGAACATTTACAGGACTACACAAAAAATTCGGATATTTTAAAGAATAATGATTGTAATTGATTGCAGAAATTAGAATTTAAATCTATCATGCGTTCTCCAAATTTTCATTTAGACACCATCTGGCACAATATGATACAGTGAAGTTTTATTAGAGAGTTCTGAATGTGCTGGAAGGTGTTTCACAATGTATTCTGAAAGCATGGTTATCCATTCTTTTTTAAATATTGCAATAGAAATGTAAATTTTATTTTCTAATTGTAATAAATGTCAATTTTTTGTTTAGTTATGGTAAATAATTTGCATTATTTGTATGTAAATACTTTTGTTTAAATTATAGCATATAAAATAGTTTTTCATAATAATTTTTAGTTTACGGTTCTTGCAAAATATGCAAACTATTATTATTTGCAAAGTATTTTTTGATAGAACACATTTTAGGAAAACATTTATTTAAAAAGGCCTTAAATGATTAGATTTTACCCCTTAGCTTTCGATATTTTCTCCTTATCTGCCAAATAAAACGCAGAATAAATAATAATCTACAAAGAACATAAATGTATATTTCCTGTAAAAATAAAATCTGGCATTTTCACTTCATGATGCCATTTACTTGATATGGGTTCTCTAATTAGCTTTAAAATGTTTTCCAATCAATGCATTTGTTAATGGTTTATCTAAAAATATATCTATAAATGGCTTATCTATAATGGTTTATCTATAATGGTTTATATATCTAATGGGTTATCTATAACACAGGCCTACAAAAAAAATTTTCTTTTTGATGCCTGAGATTTTACAACTAATTTTGTTTATTTTTAGGACGCTGAATCCAAATATGAAATCAGTTTTTCTCTATCAGCTCTACTTTTTTAGATATGCAAAGATAACTAAATATTTTTTAGAACTAAAGTGACCTTGAACTCTTAAACTGACCTTCTGATACATAACCCTGTAACGATGCTCAAGGCGATTTGAAGGACGTTGAAATGCCATAAGATCTTGAAAAAACAGATGTGCAAGCAAAACTGAGGATCTGCGCATGCTTATGATTTCGCGACGCTCATCCATAAAGCCAAATGTAAAAGCCTCCAAGAGATGAGATTAGTTTCAGAGTTCGCTCCATGGAAACAAAACTGGCTTTCTTTAATGTATAGAATTGAAGCTGGTGTAATACACAATTGAAATGAAAAAAACTTCTTTAAACACCATGAAATAAGTTAACTGCGCAAGGCCTTTCGAAAGAACTTAGTCTTTCTTCGACAGGCGCAAAAAAGACGTGCGTCCACAATGAATGTAGCGGCACGACTGAAGGGGAATGAGGGAGGGAAAGGGAGCAAGCAGAAGGAACAGCCAATAGGAAAGAAGAAGGCAACAGCCAATCACGGAAGAGCATAAACAAAACTAGATAGACAATGAAGGAGAGGAAAGGAAGAAGGGGGGAAGGGAAATGGGAAAAAAGCGGGGTAAATTAAAAAATTAACTAAAAGGAGAGATTAAAATGAAATAAAATGTACGCAAAAAATATATAAATTAGCAAAAAAAAAAAAAAAAAAAAAATTAAAATTAAAATACATAAAAATAAAAAATAGTTTACAATTAAAACACACATGAATAAAAATTGTATACATAATATATATATATAAAAAATAATAATAATAATAATAATTAAATAATAAACTTAATTATGAAGCAGTGCTGAAAAGATTCTTCCAGGCAACGGAGAGGGTTTTAGAATCAGATTTATCATTAACAATAATATCACGATTAATATAAATAGCTAAATTTTCAAGAAAGTCTAACTCAGAGGAACTATTGGCATTAAAAATAATTTTAGCAGTTTGAAAATTGAAACTATGGCCGGAATCCCAAGAGTGTTTAGCAACAGAAGATTTAGAAATTTCTTGATTAATGACATACCGAGAGTGTTCTTTTAGGCGTTTTTTGAGATTTCTTTTGGTTTGACCAATATACGATAAATCACAGCCATTACAAGGAACATTATAAATACCCCATTTTTAGAGGTCAGGGACAGGACATTTCATAGAAGGAAATTTTAATTTATTGACTGGTTTAAAGATAACATTAAAATTGAAACGTCTTAAAACTTTAGCTAATTTAAAACATAAAGAAGGATAAAAAGGGAGGACGACCAAATTATCAGGTTTACTTTTATCAATATTAGAAAGAGTGGAATTGTTAGGGGGTCTATTGAATTTGCTCACAGCAGTATTAATGATAGAAGGATTGAATCCACGTTTTACAGCAACAGATTTTAAGTAATTGAGTTCATTCTTAAGAGATGCAAAATCGGAACAAATTTTGAGAGCACGATAAACATAAGTATAAAAAACACCGACCTTTTGATTGACAGGATGATTTGAGAGAGCATGGGGTGGATTAGAGACAGAAAAAGGTTTTCTATAAACACAAGTTTTGAAAGAAGAATCACATTTGGTAACTAAAACATCAAGGAAAGGAAGTTTATTACAATTTTCTAACTCAAAAGTAAACTGAATATGAGGATCAATAGAATTGACAGTTTGAAGAATTGTAGAAAAATCAAATGGATTATCCAATAGGACGAAAGTATCATCAACATAACGTATCCAACATTTAAAATTGATCAGATTTAATAATTTATCTTCAAAGTAATGCATATAAATATCACAAAGAATGGGAGATAAAGGATTACCCATACTTAAGCCTTCTAACTGTTTGAAAAATTTATTATCGAATTGAAAAGTAGTAAGAGTTAAGCAAATTTTAGTTAAATTAACATAATCTTTGACCTCAATATCCGAGAAATGAAATTCACGTAATCTTTTTTCCAAGCAAGAAAGAGCGCCTTCAATCGGGACATTAGTAAATAAAGATTTGACATCAAGAGAAAGCATAGGCCAATTCGATGGATTAATACTTTTTAATTTATTAACGAAATCATAAGAATTTTTTACAGTATGAGAATTAGCAATGCATAAAGGCGAGAATATGGAAGCTAAAAATTTGGCAAGAGGATAAGTAACAGTACCAATATTAGAGACAATAGGTCTTAAGGAAATATTGGTTTTGTGAACTTTGGGTAAAGCATAAAAACGAGCACAAATGGGTGCAGAAGGAATAACACAATGTTTAGTGTTGTCATTTAGAACAACAGAATTCTTAACAGCTTTAGTGAGAGTGGCAAGATGCGAATTAGTGGGATCTTTTTTAACTTCAATATAAGGACCTTCAGATAAGAGAGCATGAACTTTATCAGAATAATCATTTTTATCCATAAAAACAATTTGACCCCCCTTATCAGCTTTAGTAATAATAAGATTATCATTGGACTTAAGCTCATTCAGAGCAATATGTTGAGGACGTGAGAGATTAGGTTTATATTTAGAAACATTAGAAGAAATAGTATCAGCAAGAATGTGACGAAGGAGATTACGTGAATTTCATTTCTCGGATATTGAGGTCAAAGATTATGTTAATTTAACTAAAATTTGCTTAACTCTTACTACTTTTCAATTCGATAATAAATTTTTCAAACAGTTAGAAGGCTTAAGTATGGGTAATCCTTTATCTCCCATTCTTTGTGATATTTATATGCATTACTTTGAAGATAAATTATTAAATCTGATCAATTTTAAATGTTGGATACGTTATGTTGATGATACTTTCGTCCTATTGGATAATCCATTTGATTTTTCTACAATTCTTCAAACTGTCAATTCTATTGATCCTCATATTCAGTTTACTTTTGAGTTAGAAAATTGTAATAAACTTCCTTTCCTTGATGTTTAGTTACCAAATGTGATTCTTATTTCAAAACTTGTGTTTATAGAAAACCTTTTTCTGTCTCTAATCCACCCCATGCTCTCTCAAATCATCCTGTCAATCAAAAGGTCGGTGTTTTTTATACTTATGTTTATCGTGTTCTCAAAATTTGTTCCGATTTTGCATCTCTTAAGAATGAACTCAATTACTTAAAATCTGTTGCTGTAAAACGTGGATTCAATCCTTCTATCATTAATACTGCTGTGAGCAAATTCAATAGACCCCCTAACAATTCCACTCTTTCTAACATTGATAAAAGTAAACCTGATAATTTGGTCGTCCTCCCTTTTTATCCTCCTTTATGTTTTAAATTAGCTAAAGTTTTAAGACGTTTCAATTTTAATGTTATCTTTAAACCAGTCAATAAATTAAAATTTCCTTCTATGAAATGTCCTGTCGCTGACCTCCAAAAATGGGGTATTTATAATGTTCCTTGTAATGGCTGTGATTTATCGTATATTGGTCAAACTAAAAGAAATCTCAAAAAACGCCTAAAAGAACACTCTCGGTATGTCATTAATCAAGAAATTTCTAAATCTTCTGTTGCTAAATACTCTTGGGATTCCGGCCATAGTTTCAATTTTCAAACTGCTAAAATTATTTTTAATGCCAATAGTTCCTCTGAGTTAGACTTTCTTGAAAATTTAGCTATTTATATTAATCGTGATATTATTGTTAATGATAAATCTGATTCTAAAACCCTCTCCGTTGCCTGGAAGAATCTTTTCAGCACTGCTTCATAATTAAGTTTATTATTTAATTATTATTATTATTGTTATTATTTTTTATATATATATTATGTATACAATTTTTATTCATGTGTGTTTTAATTGTAAACTATTTTTTATTTTTATGTATTTTAATTTTAATTTTTTTTTTTTTTTTTTTTTTTTTTTTTTTTTTTTTTTTTTGCTAATTTATATATTTTTTGCGTACATTTTATTTCATTTTAATCTCTCCTTTTAGTTAATTTTTTAATTTACCCCGCTTTTTTCCCATTTCCCTTCCCCCCTTCTTCCTTTCCTCTCCTTCATTGTCTATCTAGTTTTGTTTATGCTCTTCCGTGATTGGCTGTTGCCTTCTTCTTTCCTATTGGCTGTTCCTTCTGCTTGCTCCCTCTCCCTCCCGCATTCCCCTTCAGTCGTGCCGCTACATTCATTGTGGACGCACGTCTTTTTTGCGCCTGACGAAGAAAGACTAAGTTCTTTCGAAAGGCCTTGCGCAGTTAACTTATTTTATGGTGTTTAAAGAAGTTTTTTTCATTTCAATGGCTTTCTTTGACATTCTAAAGTTGTTGAACTTGCATGACATTTGCGTTTAAGGTAGAATTTGTATAAATTTAACGTAAAACGCGTTGTGTTTTAGATTGTTGTGTTTGTGTTGTAGAAAAGAATTTAAATGATTTCAAATAGAAGAAGTTGTATAAATCATCCAGATGAGTTTTGCTACATATGCGGAGAATACAAGTTAAAAGAGCACAGAAAAAATGTTACTGACTTTTTAAAGAGAGCTTATGTTGGATACTTTGTGGTTAGATTTGATGATCAGGATGAAATCTGGGCACCGGAACAGGTCTGTCAAACCTGTACAGAACATTTATAACAGTAGGCTGACGAAAAGTCTCAAATTCGTCATAACAATGGTTTGGAGAGAACCCCAAAACCATTTCGATGACTGTGCCTAGCACTGGAATACTATACCAATTAATCGAATCAATTGTATTAAGTAAAGTTATCCTGATTTAGTCTCGTCGAGACGTCCGGTTCCTCACTCAGAGGAACTACTGATCCCAATGTTTTATCAGCTACCAGAACTTAGTGAGGATTAATATTGCCCTCCTGATCATCTTTCAGATAGCTATGAAGGTGAGAGTGATTATGAGGAGACGTCATTAATGCCTAAATGTTTCAAATAGGATGATTTAAATGATTTCAAAAGAAGCTTCTGAATTACTGGCTTCAACATTAAAAGACAAAAATTTATTAGAACAAAGAGTCAAAGTTACCTTTTATCGCACAAGACAAAAGAGTCTACTACCTTTCTTCTCCCAAGAAAACAATTTTGTATTTTGTCACGAATTTAGAGGACTGTTGGAAAAAATGAGTCTTCCTGAATTCTTTCCAGATGATTGTGCTTGGACAGCAAAAAATTTGCACCAAATACCCTTGTTTTTATGATAGCAGGGATAAAACACACCACTAGATTGGAAAAGAGAGGCCTAAGAGAAAAAAACGTGGATGTTGTGGAAAGGAAAGGCATAAATAACACTTTAGTTGGGGGAAAGAAAATTATACCTCCTCCACTGCATATCAAGCTCTGTCGTATCAAGCAGTTCGTAAAGGTTCTTCATAAGAATGGGCCATTCTTTGCATATATAAGGTAAAAACGCTCCAATTGAGTTAATAAGATATTAAAGCAGGAATTTTTGACGGACAACAAATAAGACAACTTATTAAGTATCCTGTCTTCGTAAATTCAACGAATGAGGCTGAACAAAAAGTTTGGACTTCTTTTGCAGCAGTTCACAAAAACATTCCGGGCAATCGCAAAGCAGGAAACTATGTAGAACTAGTAAATGAAAATCACAATAGTTTTAAATCTCTTGGCTGTACAACGAGCATTAAAGTGCACTAATTACATTGCCACTTCTTGCATTTTCTTGAAAATTTAGAAGACACAAATGATAAACACAGTAAAAGATTCCACCACAATATCAAGACTATGGAGGGCCGCTACCAAAAAAGAGGACAAATTAAAAAAGGGACTGTTCTAAAATATATTCTAGAATGTCACGGAAAAGAGGATTCCGAAGCATTCTGTGAGAATCGGTTTCATACGTGACGTTTTTCTCTATCTTTGTGAGAAAAACGTTTTTTGTATGATAAAATTTTAAAAATTATTATTTTATTATGTGTGTATCATAATAATAATTATTACCATTTGTATATTATAAAAATAAAAATTTTATGGTTTATTTTATTTATATGTAAAATTTTTAATACATGGATTTGCCTTAAAATAATGCAACATATATTTCACAAATAGTTGTTTATCTTAAAAATTTGAGCTGCTAGGGAAAAACTAATGCTATGTTTGAATTCAGGACATCAAATCAGCTAAAAATACCTAAGCACCAAAACAGCTGTCGACTAGTGTAATATATTAATAAAATCTGACATTTTCACTTCATAATACTATTTACTTGATATGGGTTCTGTTATTAGCTTTAAAACGTTTTCCAATCAATGTATATGTAAATGGTTTATTAAATTAATCCCCGAGAATTTATTTACATGAAAGAATACGATTTTATTGAATAATAAATTTTTCCATTAAAAGAGACACTGTAAAAAGCTTGTTTATAAGATTAATTTCTCACTCACCATAAAAGAAATTTATTTTTCTTATACGAAATCAAAGAACATTTTAATGTGTTTTTTTAACTTTATATCTTATAAAACAAACTTCTGAAAAATAAGCATAAGCTATATCTCAAGAATGAAAAAGAAATCCTGCATGAAAAAAAATCCATTCTTGTAATTCAATAAAGAATCATTATTAGGCAGTAAATAAAGTCCAATAAAATGTAGAAAAGTGTAACTTCATTAACAACTGCATATTCGCATTTGCTTGTCTAAACAAAAGTTTTCTGAAGATCTGATAGAGCAATAATGAAAAGCATAAATCAATTATGAAAAAAAAAATGCATTTGATGTAAAAATACATAAAGAAAACAAATAAGAAAAAACGTTTAATAAAATTTGGGGATGGGATGGTATTGCACTGACAAATATGTAAAAGAATTCAAAAAATATATATGGTTATTTTACATTATATGAAGACAATTTTTAAAAAATAATTCTGCTTTATTTGAAATTTTTAAAATCTTTTTTTTTAATTTATTCCAATTTATGGCAATTAAGTAGATATTTGGAGTAATATAATTTAATCAGAAAGTTCGGAAGTTCTTAATTTGTTCAGAAACGTATGGATAAGGGGATTCTCTAAACATACTTTTATATGTCAACTTAATTATTTTGAAGCGTTTAATATTTATGACATATTATATATATAGTTATTATTTTAGAGGCGAGGGTTTGGTACATGATATCGTAATATATCTGTAAATGGAGGAATTGTCTTTTGATATCGTCATGATGTTTCATCCATTTTGGTGTAATTTGATTTTTAGATTAAAATAGTGTGCTATCTATTTTTTACTATGTTGTCTATTCTAATTAAAGTACAAAATTATTATTAAAATTATTAAATGATTATAAAGTTATTTAATTCCAAAATATGGAACACTCCAACTTTTGCACTCCTATTCATCCGTAATACGTGTATGTATATAAATAATCCGCTGCTCCACAAAACCATACATTCTTTTTGAAATGATACTCGTGTTTACCTGTAGATAAAAGAAAAATAATGTTGTCGAAATGAAGTTATGTCTGCTCCACCCCGAGCATAGCCATTAAAAAGATATTCTTATTGTTGAAAACATTAGCTAACAAAAATCTGTTATTAAATGCTTTTAAATAACTATTTATTTTAAGTGTTGGTATATAAACTTATTTTTTATTAACTTTTTTTCATTTGCTTCAATAAAGTATACGAAAAATAAATGTAACCCCTATTTGTATATCATTAAAACGAAAATTTTTTTTCTAAAAATCTAAAGAATTTTTATACAATACTAACGAAATCATGAATGGGGGCTGGGGGTCGGAGGATGATAATAGAAGGAGGACAGGATACAAAATTATAAAAAATATTGATGACGTTTTATTTGCACAGTTCTTATTCGAATTATTTCCTTTATTCCATATTTCCTTTATTCCCTTATTGTCTTCTTATCTGTACTTCTAAAAATATGCAGTGTAAAAGAAATGCATTTTTGTTTTAAGCACTATAAGAAATTTAAAAACCAATGTAACCCATTATTAAGTTCTTTTTGCGTCATTCGTAGAACGTGATAGCTTGCAAATAGAATTTCTGCATCGGTAGAAGATCCTCCATATTCTATAAAAAAAAAAAAAGAAAAAAAAAACAGAAAGAAAAGTCGACGATTGAACGCGAGAAGTACGTTTCCATCTATTCTATGTGAAAAAATGCGAAATTTCTAAAAAAGTTCTCAGGTTTAAAAGCGAAAAAAAGAAATAACTTTCAGCATAGTTATTTCTCATAATGAGCAGAAAGATAAAAGCAATGCATCGAATTTCTAAAAAAGAAAAAAAACTGCAAAAATCTCATGATAAATACATTAAATTCCTATTGTAACTTTCTGAAGTATCGAAAGGGCTTTTGCAACGGTATTAACTTTTGTCCTATGAAATATGAATTTAATGATCTGTTAAAATAAGGACTCTTATTGTTTTTTTTTAAATCTCAATTTTTTAACAGAAATATTATATTGCGTATGATTTAAAATAGGAACTCAAAAAATAAACCTAGGGTTATTATAGAAAAAAAACTTACACTGATTTCGCATTTAAAAGATATGTACTTTCATAAAAGTATTCATTCATAAAATAATGTCATTTTAAATTTTAAGATAGATAATATTGCTCAAGTCATACTTTTTAAATTTATCTATTGCAGTAACTGAAAATATATTGCTTATTTTACTTTATATCAAAATATAATACGCTGCGAACTTTGTGGTGAAATGAAATGATTCTCTAATTTTGAACATGGGTTTTATTGTAAAATTGTGGAAATATTACCCTGCGATTGATTTCACATTTTCACTATTATTTTATGAGAATCATTGAAAACTAAGTGTAATTCAATTTAAAATGAAAGAAAATCTATCGAAAACTTCTGCTTTGGGAATTGTTATCTGTATTTTTGTTATTATATTAGTTATTGATTAAATGTACCAATTCTTCGTCAAAAGAAGTTTATTAACAAATCCAGAATTAACCGATTTTAAAACCTCACCATAAAATACTTTGTTATACTTGTTAATTGAACATAACTAAAGTTAATCTTTTTAAAGAAAAATGTTAATCTTTCACATTTTGACACATTAAAAAACACTACATTGATACAGAATTAATACAAAATGATGTAAAGTTCTCGTATATGTACTATAACAAAACTAAAGAAAAAAATCGATGATTCAAAGCCTTAAGAACATTTTCAACTTTGGGACGAATAGAGAAAATATTACAAAAGTTCTCAACTTTAAGGGAGAAAAAAAAATTGCATACTTTTTTTTTTACATAATGAAAAGAATGTATCGAGTTTCAAAGTAGTAATAGAATAAAGCATGCGGAAGACATTATAGTATTACTGTAACTTTTTTAATAATTAAAAAGAGCTTTTAGCGGTGATATTTTTAGACCTATTTTTCTATGAATTATGAACTTAATTATTTTTTTTTTAGAATATGAACTTATCATTTGTTAGAATAAGAACTCTTTTTTTTTACTCTCAAATCCAACTTTTATTAACTGAAAAACCGTATTGTGCAAGGTTTAATATTAAAATTTAAAAGTCAAACCCATGTTATTATAGAAATAAAAATTACATTATTGCCCTTAAATCTCTAGACTTTCATAAAAGAGTTAATTTACAAGCTGGTGTTCCATAACCAATAGATTGATATTTCTAGACATTTGGTTTGAGAAAAAAGCTTAATGATTTGTTGGAATAAGGACAATCTTTTTTTTTAAATCAAAGCTAACATTTTTTACAATTTCTAACACCAGCTAGCCTAATCTAATCTGTAATCTAGCATTTAAAACTCTACTATGAATGATTTAATATAAGAATGTAATAAATAAATCTATATTATTACATAAGTAAAAATGACATTAATTTCTATTTAGATAAAGGCTATAGACTGTCATTAAAGAGATTTTTTGCATACGGGTGTACTATTATCAAATAATCATTAACCTTTTAAATGTTTAGATACACAGTACTATTCGAGTCATTAAAAAAATAGATGCTACAGTAAATAAGATCTTTTACAGTAGAATAAATTATAATACACAGAAAATTTTATGGTGAAATTAAAAATATTCTTTATTGCAAAAACATGCACTATTAAAAAACTGTGCAAAAGAACAGAAATTGATTTCTGCTATTGATTTCTGATTTTTTTTTTTTTTTTTTTTTTTTTTTTTGACTTTTTGACTTTTTATGAGAATTTATGAAATTGAAATATAGTTTAGTAAAAAAAAGAAAATGTATAGAAAATTCTATTTTGTATTACGTTAGTTAATAATTTAATGTATCAATTCTTTATAAAAAGACGATTATTAAAAAATCCAATATTATACAATTTAAGAACCCTTATATAAAATACTGTATTATAATTATTAATTAATTATAATTTATAACTATGCTAACTAAAGCAGCGAAAGTTTAATCTTTATGCAAATACGAATACAATGATATAGACTTTCACTAGTATGTACTACAACAAAACAAGAGAAAGAAAAAGTCGATGATTTAAAGCCATTGGTACATTTCTACCTATGTGAATAATCATGGAAACTCCAGAAAAGTTCTCTACTTTTACAAAAGGCGAAAAAAAAATAATTTACATAATGAACAGAAGGAAAAAAACTGGGTATCGAGTTTCTAAAAAGAAACTGGAAAAGATACGCGAAAGAAATTATTCCTCTTGTAACTTTTTAAAGTATTGAAAAGGTTGCGGTGAAATTTTCACAACTTTTGTTCTATGATATATGAAGTTAATGATTTATTCGAATGAAGGTTTTTTTTAATACTCACTTTTTTAAAAGAGAAACTAGGTTACTATGAAAATAAAATGAATTTCCTCTCAAGTGTTGCTACTGAAAGCTACTCAAGCTACTGATTTTCATAAATCCAGGGCTTCCAAATGGTCTGAGAACTGAACATCAATATTTTAAACAGAAATTTTCATAATCAGATTTCACAGAATTTGCGTTGGAATTAACTTCCGAAAGTGATTTCTTGGCAGTTTACAAGAAAAATGTAAAAGGAGAATTTCTCTAACAAAATTTTCATGTTTAGTTGACGGGAGCGCTGTAAATGATTTTTTTATTAAAGAATATTATATAGCCATGAAACATTATGATTTTTAAATTTGAAATAAATAGCATTATTCTGGACACATTTTAAACAATTAAGCTGAATAGTATTGAGAAACACCGAAATCACTGGCGATAAATTTATAAATAAGCTAAAAAAATTGTAAAATCACCATAAAAAGAAAATTAAACAGGACGCGTTTCGAGCTTCAAAAATACAGCTCGTCATCAGCTAATCCAAACACGTGTCACAAGGGAAGTGGTTTATCTCCACTCTGTCTCTTGTGACACGTGTTTGGATTAGCTGATGACGAGCTGTATTTTTGAAGCTCGAAACGCGTCCTGTTTAATTTTCTTTTTACGGTGATTTTACAAAGTTTTATTAGCTTATTTATAAGCTGAATAGTATTGTTGTGAACGCATTGAAAAAAAAAATGCGATGCATAAATAATAGTATTTTACATTGTCACATGCAATACAAATTCAATACAATGGAATACAATGTATAACATTTTAATTTAATACACTATAATAAACATGCATTCAACACACATACATAATAAATGTAACTACGCAATGTGAATTTTGTTGTGAAATAAAGTATTTTTAGAATTGCGATTGTGAACATTGCTGACCAGCTGTGGAAAGTATTGAACGTAATAAGAAGTACTTGAAAGTCATTTTTCAACTTTTTGTCTTAGTATAAGATAAAATTAGCATCCTGATATTCCTTCACAAATAAATTTTATTTGTTTTAAATATAATAATAAACTTGAAAGGCTATATAAACCGTAAATTTTTAAAATAACAATTTAAAAAATATTATTTTTTATCCAAATTCAGCATTAGGATTTTTTTTTTTTTTTAATTTTTGCGATATTACTCATTCAACAATTTATCTTAGAAATTGGGGCCAGGAAAAACTGAAAAAAAAAATTTTAATTTCAAAAACAACCTTGATTGGCAAGTTTACTTACTACAATATCTATGTCGAAAATGATATCACATTTAATATATATTTACCTAATGTAGCATCTCACTAGCATTGTAAAATAAAAAGTAGAAACGACTCGAATTTGTAAATTTGCTAAATAGGAATTAAAAAAAAATCCATCCAAATTTAAAATCTCTATTAGCTATCACTGTTTGTATTTTTTTCGAAAAAATATGCATCTAATATATTTTTGAAAACATTTTGTTCGTTTCCTGAAAGATACATTTATCATTCTCTAGTCTATAAATGCAAATACTAAAAAAAAAGTAACATCATTTAATTAGATTCATTAAAATCTTTAGTATTTATAAGCCACTTTAAAATATTGAGTGTTCTGAATTTTATAATGTTATTTTGTTTTACGTAATTATTGAAAATAAATTGTCGTTCGGAAAAGCCCGAAAATGATAAAATGTAACATTTAAAAATAACTAAATCTTCAATTTTATGCAAACTTAATTTAATTTATGGTGATACAGCATGTTAATTAAAAACCCTTGACATTTGAAAAATACGTAGGTTTAAATTAAGCAAAATTAACTTGATATGTTCAGTAAATTTAATGTTAAGATTTTAAAAAAAAGGTAAAACTAATATATATATATTCAAAATGACTAATTAAATTATTTCAGACAGATTAATTAAATTATTAATTTGTTAGATAATGTTTCACAAATCAAATAGTTGGTTTACTTATTGAATATATAAAGTTATTTTTAATATTTTATTTTAGTTAACAGTTTTTTTAAATGTATGGTTCAGAATAAAAAAAATGATTTTTATTGAGATATGTATAAATGATGAGATGTACCTTCTCTTCATTTATTTTAAGTAAATTTATCATTATGTTGTTTTATTTTTGTATAGGCATTTAATTAATATTTTTAATATAAATAAGAATTTTACTTAGTTTTTTTAGAAAAATAACTATCACTTATTTTTGCTTTCTTCCTTGCCGTGTTATTTTATAAATTAATTTGTCTATTATTTAAAATTTTTAGACGATCATGTTTAGAAAAATGCTCGTTAATTTATTCACAGATGAACCCCCCCCCCCTCAAACAAACAAAAAAATAGTTAATGCTTGTAATTTATTAATCATTCAGTGCATGATTTTTTTTTTTTTCCTTAAAACATCTCTATTTAAAACTATACTACGTGTAAATTACTTAAAAATGACAAAAAATACTTTAAAAGTTCTTAAATTACTTTTAATCCTAAGAGCTTTCAACTGCAAACACAAATAGTATTAACATCTTAATTTTCAAATGTCACATAATTTAAATGATTACAACAAAAATTAAGATGTTAATACTATTTGTGTTTGTATTTTATTTTATATTCTCGGCAAATGGCTGTATTTGCAGCTAAAGGTATTAAGGATTAAAAGCAAATTGTCATCTTTAAGTAATTTACACAGTTTAGTTTTAAGTTTTATTTTTTAAAAGATGAATATAGCACTCTACTTATTTATTTGCTAAGAATATATTTGATTCCTTATTTGGCATACATTTAAAAAATATATTGAAAAATTATCATGCTAATATTTTGATTTTTTTAAAAATGGTTACCAAATTGCAAATAGTGCATTAATCGCATGCATACAATATTTGTTGCAAGAAACCTTGCTGGATATTATTTTAAATAATTTATAAAATATACATTCTTTGAAAAAGATTTTTTAATGAAATTTTATATTTTAAATATTTTTTTTATTTTTTAATTTTGTTAAGAATTTATCTATGACTAAGAAAATAGAAGACTTCAAAAGTTCCGTTAATTTGTAATTCATAAACAAATATTAAACTTGTGGTATTTGTAGTGGGTTGAACCGAAATATAAGGTCAAAATAAGTACTTAAAGCATAAAATTACTAAGAGAAGATGATAAATAATCAAAAAGGTGAGAAAAATTAAATTGTTACCAATTGGCAACATTATGCGCTAGAACAGCGGTTATCAATCTCTTTTGGTACGCGACCCACTTTTAAGCAAAAAAATGCTTTGTGATACACCAAATATGGGTGTATATGCATATTAGCATGGAAATTTTATATGACCTCTACAAGCTACCCACTATCCTATCTTGTGTCAAATCCAAATTTTCCTTTGAACGATGTACTGTCAACAAAACCAAGAACTCATAATTCCAATGTTGAAAATTTTAAACAAAATCATTAATTGCAATTAAGTGCAAAAATTAATCACAAGTTAATTTAAACAAAAAATATAAAGAAAATACATTTAATTATCTATAAAACAAAACTTTACAATTAGTGAGATATCTGACTCTGTGAGTTTACCATTGGGCATCCATATCAGAGCTGAAACTGGTTAATATAAACATTCGGTGACTTTCTGCACGCAAATTTCTTTTGAATTACTGTTCAGAAACAGAAAATTAAAAAAAAAAAAAAAAAAAAAAAAAAAAAAAAAAAACATTTGCGCAAGTATATCGAGTTGAACCTGATCAAGAACCTAAAAGATGATTTAGATATTTCTGAATATTCTGCTCCTATGTTCATCCAGAAAAAAAATTGAGGATTTTTCCAGGGTTGCCATAACAACTGCGCGACTACTGACATGTCTCACAATGAAGCCATAGCAAAATGATAACTGACTGTTTAACACCTTTAAAGGCAAGCATTAATGCCTCTGTAATATTAAATTTGCACCAGATAAATCGAAAAATATTGTTTTAACGTAAGAAAAGCCGATATTTCAACATTTTGCCACCAAAGTTAAAAAAATATGTAGGAAATCTCCTTTACTATTAGACCTGCATATAATCTTCTACGCATTGCAACTCCGATGACAAAGGCTCTCAGCGAGGCAGACGATTCAAGCAAGAGCGATAATTGCTACGCAGCCAGACGAAATGCCGCAAAAAAGAACTGAACTGAAGGCAACGTTTTGATGGAATGTTTTTAGTTTTTGGTTGTTGTAAGAAGAATGTAAGATAGAGATGACGAATTAACTAGAGTTTATGAATATTCGAATTGTAAATAGCTTTATGTAAATAATCTTCTTTTTGTAAATAGTTAATGTTTTAATATAAGTTTTTTAAGAAGGAAGAATTCCACAAATATGTAAATTTCATTAAGAATTTCTGGCGATAATCTCGTTTAACTTAGGGGGATAAAATGCATCCCATCGCCCATCAATGGGTTAAGAAAACACTATCTTGTCACAATGTTTTAGTTTAAGCTAATATATATTTAATGATTATTAAATTTGTAAAATATCGTACTTGTTATATATTTTTCAAACAGATGAAGTAAAATACATATTTTTGTGGCAACATTTCCTTGCGGCAAATAGTTTGGGAACCACTGCGGTAGAGGGTTAATTAGTTCTGTATGTTTGAAGTTTAAATGATTAGTTATTTGAGTTATTTGATTAGTTATACCTTTTTTTTCAAAAACTAGTGTAAATGAGAAATTACAATTTGTAGCCATCTGCATTCGGCATCTGTCAATATTAATAACACTGTTTGTTAAGCAATCACGCTAGAAAACCTGTACATAGACTAAAAAGAACAATGTTATTTTATATTTTAAGTTATCTAAATAGTCAAGTGTACTTAGAAATAGTTATTTTTCCGAAATTTACAAATAGACGCTCGAATTTCATATAATATCGATCACTATATAATTAATTTTTTTAGTCCAGTGCAGCGGTTCCCAAATTATGGGTCGCGGAAACAACCTAGGTTTATCATAAAAATATTTTTTGTACTTCATCTGTTAGAAAAATTTAACAATTCCAATAGCAAATAATAAAGGGAAATTAATTAAATGTACGAGCAGACTATCCAGAAACATTCAAATGAGCTTTGAATTCCTTGATAGATACAACATACTCATGTTTCAACACAACATACTCATGTAAATATGCTTTTTTACTTGGCTGTTTTTGAAAAACAAGTATAGAAAAAAACTGTGTGTCGAAAGTGGATTAAGATTGAAATGGATAAGTTTTAACCCTGATATAGATGATTTCATCGGTAAAAACCAGCGCCAGAAAGCACACTGATTTTAAAGCTATGTTTTGAAAGTAGTCAAATGTATTTTTAAGTATCTTTCTAGTTTGTGTGTTGCGTTAATTATTATTCCATACTGAAATTACTGATTGCTATAGTGTATTTTACATACGATTTTTTTTTTGTTTGTAAAATAGGATAGCCAATAAGTTTCAGATCTCACATAGCAATTCCTATTCTGATATACACCATTATACTAAGCTGGTCGTGAAATTTTTCTTTATTTCGAAGTGGGTCGCGTACCTATAAAGTTTGGGAACTGCGGGTCTAGTGTAATGTTTGTTTCTATCCCACACTTTTCTTTTTAATTTTTTCGCCTGTTGTTATAGCGCAAAATGATATTACATGCATTGGGTTTTACTTAAAAAATACTGATGAATGGAGGATATTCCATCTACGTCATGATCACGTGGTCAAGGCAAAAAATTCTATCATAAAGAAGGGAAATCTCAGTTAGACGCGATGTAAATCCCCGCCACCAAATGGAATAGCTTATGGGAAAAGGAGTAGCAGCCTCCCTTCTTATCAGTTAGAAATACCACGTGACTTTTTATAGCCACTAACGCAAGTTTAGAATATCCTCCATTTACAAATCAGTTGCTATATGTGTTGTTCATAGATTATTTCGCTTGAAAAACTCTACATAACTGCATTAAATTAACTGTTTTTAAACATTAATAGATTTCAACTAAATGTTTGCTAAATGTTTGTTTTGCTAAATACATGAATATTCGAAAACAACTATTATAATAAGAAAGTCTGGGATTATTATTTTTTTTTTTTTTTTGTTATTTTTAAAGTTTAGTTTATGAGTTTTACACTTGATAATTTTAAAAAATAGCTTAAAATAAACTACTTTTCATTACTCTTGATTCAGGTATGGGGAAAAAATTGAGGAGGTTGTAAGTAACACGGGTATTTAGAGATTCATATACAGTCGGCTCTCGTTAATTCGAACTCGTCGGGACTACAAGAAATGTTCGAATTATCCGAAGCTCGAATTATGGAACATATGAAATGAAAACATGTTTAATATGGTGCTATTACAAATAAATTAATGTTATTGTGTTTTTTAATTTATTTACTCTTATCATTAGAATCTTTATTATCTTTATTTCGTCATTAGCATTAAAATATGACTTACTATTGAATTAGAATGTATAAATGCATAAACTAATTAAAATATTAGAAACAAGCACAAGGGATGAAAAATCCCTGTCGGCTGGGCCTATAGGCGGAGGTAGATTTCGAAGAGTGCTCATTTCAACATATATATATATATATATATATATATATATATATATATATATATATATATATATGATTATATACATACATACATATATATATATATGATTAGAGATAAACCCAGTTTAATAACTTCATTTGGCCGTTTATAAAAAAATTTTAATTTCATTTTTCTACAAAAACTGGTTTTATCAGAATCATCTTAAGAAAAATTCAGCTCAAATGCCCATTTTGACAACATATTTTGAAATAAATTCTGAATTTATTAAAAAATCGACCAAAACAGTACATTATACTGTTCCTAAATAACAAAAAACTGTCAGTTGAATGCATTTGAGAAAAAAATTGAATTTAAAAATGAGTCATAAAATAACCGATTTGTTGTTTGAATACATCCTTAATTCTTTAATCATGATTGCTTCGGAAATGTTTGTGCGAAATACTCACTTTGACAGCATTTTTAAAAATATATTCTATCTTTATCAAAAAACTGGCCAATGAGTAACAGTATATAGTTCCTAAATAAGAGGATCTGTGAATTGGATGAGTTTGAGAGCGAATATGGATTTTAAAACAAGTCATAAAAAACGCAATTTGCTATGTGAAAACTTCCATAAATTTTCAAATCGCGAAGACTTCAGGAAATTCTGTTCAAAATACCCTTTTTGGTAGCGTTTTTCAAAATATATTCTGTCTTTATCAAAAAATCGATCAATGCATCACATTATATAGTTCCTAAATAAGAGGATCTGTAAATTGGATGAGTTTGAGAGCAAAAATGGATTCAAAACGAGTCAGAAAAAAACACAATTTCTTATTTGAACACTTCCTTAAATTTTCAGTCACGATGATTTCGGAAAATTCTGTTCAAAATACCCTTTTTGGTAGCCTTTTTTGAAATACATTCCGTCTTTATCAAAAAACTGACCAATGAATCACATTATATAGTTCCTAAATAAGAGGATCTGTAAATTGGATGCGTTTGAGAACAAAAATGGATTTAAAAAAGAGTCAGAAAAAAAAACGCAATTTCTTATTTGAATACTTCCTTAAACTTTCAGTCCCGATGACTTTGGGAAATTCTGTTCAAAATACCCTTTTTGGTAGCCTTTTTTGAAATATATTCTATCTTTATCAGAAAAATGACCAATGCGTCACTTTATACAGTTTCTAAATAAGAGGATCTACCATTTGGATGCGTTTAAAATCAAAAATGAATTTAAAAATGAGTCAGAATATAAGCAGTTTGGATTTGAGGTTTTTTCTCCAACTAATATTTCTGTTTAATTTCTTTTTGCTATACGAATTGGTCCTATTAAAAACTTGTCAATATAAAAGTTGTAGATATTTTTGAGAAGATGTAAAATAAATTTAATCAGATTTGATATCTTAAAAATTGATGGAGTTATGGATTTTTCTCTTTTTTCACCGCCCTTTTTCTTTTTGTTTTTAATTTTTTTCATCGATAAAAGTTGGTCTTATCAAAAACTTGTAAGTACTAAAGTTTTAGAAAATTTTAAGAACATTTACAAAAAATTTAGTTGGACTTGATATCTTGAAAATTGACGATGTTATGAATTTTTTTTCTCTCAAAACCCCTGTTTTTTCCGCTCCTTGAGCCCACTTCTAAATTTATCAAAAATCTGTCATGCATAAACTTTTGGCCCATTTTTAAGAAGTAATATAAACTTTAAACCGATACGATATTTACTTTAATTAAAAAGTTATGGCGTTTTTTCGGTTTTCACAAAATGCCCCCTATTCCGACCCCCTTGGTCCGATTTTGCCCATTAACGAACTTAGCCGAGATTTTAACCCCTTTGATTTTATGTACCAGTTTGGTGGAGATTGGTGAAGAATTATAGAAGTTATCGTGTCCATAAAAAAGTGAGATATATATATATATATATAAACTGGTGCGATTGCAATAGGTAGTATTTCATACGAAATCTACCTAAAATTTAAAGCATCACTGATGGACAGACGGGACCCTAAGAAAGTGGACATCAGATTCATGGGATTACATGTATACTCGTTCGAAACATTTTTCACAAAAATCAAAGAAAGAAAGTTCTTCAAATGATCTGAAATCCGTGAGAAAGAAAAGAAAAAAGAAAAATCTGAATTCTAGTTAGTTAGTATTAAACGAAGTCAAGAGAAAATGTACTCGAATTAAGGAAAATTTTTAACTTTATTCTACTATTGAAAATTTCGGGACTTTATGTTGAGTTCGAATTAAGCGAAGATTCGAATTATCCCATTTCGAATTAACGAGAGTCGACAGTACTTGCTTTTAGCAGCCTAAAAATTCAGCCAAAAATAAATACCTAACAATAGTTCAATTATTTAAAATTAAGTACAAATTTTAAGAACTTATATCTTAATAGATATAGGTATTCATGTAAGTGTCACGTGCAGCATATTTGTTCTGATCATTCATTTCATGTAATATCCTTGAAAATTGCCAGATTGCATAAATATATATACAATAAACTAAAAAATCTGAAATTCACAGATACATTTTCCTAAATTTCACAGAAAAAGTCCCTTTTCACAACAAAAGAGCATTTTCCGTTAAAAATCAGGATACTCCAACATCCCGTAAAGCATGGTGACGACACTGCAACGTCGTTGTGAAGTCACATTGTGACTTTGTGACCATCGATTGTCGATGTGACCTCGCATGACGTCGATGTGAAGTCACAGTGACTAAAATGTGAAGTCGTTATGGCCGTTTTAGAGCTCTTTTGTGACGTTTCACAAAGTGGTCATAATGTGACATATTTGTGAAGAATGTGTCATTTGTGACTAATTTGACATTAACATTGTGACGAAACTGTGACAAAAGCGACGATATTTAAATTGCCAGAAACATGTTTTTTTTTAAAGTAAATAACATATTTTGAAGGATATTTATAAATTTCTAAAGATTTTTAAGAAAGTCACATCTCAGTCACAATGTGACGGCACTGAGAGGCGGCATTTTATTCACAGATGTGATGTGACCAAAGTGACTCACATTGATGTCACTGTGACCATGCATGCTATTAGGGATATTTCCTGAACATAACGAGACGGATGGAGAAAGAGAGAAAGAACGGAGACACGCCGTTATCTGGGGGTCTTCGTTGCCGAGTGATCAATGCACCCCGCCGGTAATCGTCTGCGATCATAGATTGTGCGTTCGAATCCCACTGGCGCCGTTGCACACACTCTTGGTGCAATATATTAATTTTTAAAAAACATATCACACAGACTGACTAAAATAATGAAAACATAAAAAGAATTTTTAAATGACTTTTTTTCTGTTTATTTTTCTCTTATTTCTTATTTAAAGAAACTTTTAACTAATAAGCATCCCCCCCCCCAAAAAAAAAAAATAAATAAATAGTGTGCGACAATTTCCGAAAATTCTCTATAACATTATTTTTGTAAAAAATGAATTAAAAAATCTTTCATTCATTCGAAAAAGAAAAAAAAAAACAATGATTTTAAACAGAGATTTTTTTAAAATTTAAACTAGTTAAACAATTAAAATTGATTTTAAAAATAATAAGTATTATGAATCAGTCTAAAATAATATAAAAACCGTTTACTAATATACTAATGAATATATTTAAAAGGAAATCTTTGAAACGCATAACAGATTCTCCCACAAACTCATAAAAGACATAAGGTGGTCTGGTGTAATAACGCCAGGCGGGGTAATAACGCCAAGTTCTAATATTTTGCATAATTATGAAATAATCTGGTAAATGACACCCATGTGCTCTGCGCAGAAAGGCTTTGAGTAATATAAATCGCAAAAAACAGTTTCAAGTTAATTTGTTTCACTTTTAGGTCTTATTGTTTTTACAAGCAACTTAAATTAACGCTTGATCTAAAATTTGCGAGATACGTTTTGTGATGTGAAGATTTTTTTTTATCCGGAAATTCTTTGTTAATTACATAAATTTGTAGTACATTTCATGGACTTTCAAAAAGTTGTGGAAGATTTTGGATGTCTTCTTGGGATAATTTGTAATTTAAAATGTACAGCGCAATAACTATAACGGGGGAATAACGCCAATCCTTGGCATTAATACCCCGGTTGATTCCCTACAGTGGCCGAGCTACATCCTAAATCCTGATTCAAATAAACACAGTTAAAACTGTGCAATATTTCTAATAATTCTATTTAAGCGGTCCTTTTTAAGCAAAAAGAAGCTCACGGTTTGATATTCTTTTGCCTCATCCCCCCCCCCCTCACACCACACCTTTATTTTTCTTACACTTTTACAAAAAATTGAACATTTTCAATAGCTTAGAATGCAATTTGTCAATTTCTAAGTTTGTAGAGTTTTGTATTTTTAGAATTGGGCAATCTACATGCAATTATTCCATCTTATTTCATAGTTTTGTTTGCATGGCGTTATTACCCATATAGGTGGGTAATAACGCCAAATAGCATTGGTCAAGAAATCACGCCATCACATTTTATGAATAGATATCTGTTAAAGTATTTTTTTTTTATATAGATAGTCAATGAGTTGCTGTATCAAATCATATATTTGTTTGAAAAATACAAACTAAAACTGAGCCGTGAAAATTGGTAGAACCTTAACTTGGCGTTATTACTCCAGGGTACCTTACTTTGTATAAAACGGCACCAGCAACTTTGTCTCAGTCAGTAAGGTCTTATTACACTGCCAAAAGTTCTAAAGTGCGATCCTCAGGACGGCTTGAAGTGAATTACACGAAAAAAGTTAAATTAAATTAAATAATATAGCAGCTCAAAATCATGCGGAAAGTTCGAGCTCTTTCATGGTTGATCGATTCATTAATTTTAAAAATTAAATTAATTTGTTATCATTAAAAATCAAACCTTGTTACAGAAAGTTACCACTTTTCCAAACGGAATTATTCTTTCTTTTGTTTCCTAAAATGGAATGGTAAATGTCTGGCAACTTTGCTGCCAGTAATTTTACTGTAAATTCACAGTTTTCTTTTTTTGTTTTTTTGTTTTTTTTTTAACAGTGTAGGATTTTAACCCTTTCCGGCGCATTACACTTTAAAGTTGGAATTTAAAGAAAAAAAAATTAGGCAATCTATTTAGGTCTAGAGGAGTACACAAGTATTGTTTTGTAAAGATTGCACTAACCATTTTAATTATATAGCTATTGCCGAAGAAGTAACTTCCGATAAGTAAAGCATTGACAAGCGCAGTGAGAAGAGCGTTGCTGTGAAGCGCGTATTACAGTTAAGCATTTTACCTATTATTTAAAAACTGCAGAGTTTGATCTCTGTGGTGGATCTCTCCATCTAGAAATCCTAAGAAAGATTTAAAGTAGCCATTAGAGTAGTTTTTGAAATATTCACGAAGTTTTTGGGTCTCTAAACAGGGGAAGTTTAGGTGTTGCCGACCCGGCAACACTGCGTGTTAAGGGGTTAACTATGGGTATTTTTAAGCCTTTTTAAAGAAGGGTAGAATACTTCATTGTAGGTTAAAAATACGAAAATTTGTAGACCTATAAAAAAGGCATTCGATATCAAGTGTGGCGAGGCTTTTCTACGAAATAATGCTGTTTTAGAACCCTCTGACAGTCCTGCAAAACTGTAAAGTTATACAGTAATTTACTCTGACATTTTATATTAAATGCTAAAAAAGATTGCTCTTTACACATCATCTAAAAAAAAAGAATTATTACGAATATAAATGTAATCTTTGGGAACATTAATCACTGTTAAATAAATTAAATATCCGTTAATTCAATAGAATTATATTACTTTAAATATTTTTTCTATTGCAATGAAACCTCGAGCTTAGTAAACGTATTAATACGGGCTGCTCAGTAAGAGGATAAACAAAGCTGTTATAGCAACTAATTTAACTATGATGATATAAATATTTACATTAGTAAAAATCTTGAACTAGTTTTAACCAAATTTTGGTGCTCTGTACACTGTTAAAAATCTTGTTCTAGTTTGAATCAAAAATGTTTGTTTTTTGGTGCTCAATAGCTGCCATCGTAAGATGGTGAAATCTTGAACCAAAATTTGGAGCTCCCATTGAAGCATAGTTCCAATACTTGGAACGACGTTGAACTAGGAAGCTCCAAATGTTGGTTACGAGATTTCACCATCTTATGGTGGCAGCTAGTGAGCACCAAAAAACAAACATTTTTGATTCAAACTAGAACAAGATTTTTAACAGTGTAGTTGCCACCATAAGATGGTGAAATCTCGTAACCAACATTTAGAGCTTCCTACTTCAATAACGTTCCAAGTATTGGAACTATGCTTCAACAAGAGCTCCAAATATTGGTTCAAGATCTCACCATCTTACAGTGGCAACTATTGAGCACCAAAATTTGGTTCAAACTAGTTCAAAATTTTTAACAGTGAAGAAGTTTTTGTTATTTTTAATGTGTAGTATATATTTTAACAACTTATATGTTAATGTATGTAGATATTTATGCATGCGTCACATAAGAACATTTTGACAGTTTTTTATGGAATGTCCTTACGGAATGATAACTCGTTTAAAGTATTGTGTTTTATGTTCAAAAAATAATCATCAAAAGGGTTAATTCAAAAGTATCAAGATCAAGTGAATCTTACTTCTAATATGTAAATCACAAATAATCAATTCGAAAAATTCTAAAATAAACTGTGTTGTCTGGCGAATAAAACAACAAGAAGAAAAAATGCGTATCAGAGTCAAATCGAAACTGAGTAAATCTTCGCCGAAAGTTTTTTTAACATTGTTTACAGTCCTATGTACATATTTAGAAACTTTAAATCATTATTGGGAGACACAATGCTCCACTTTCATATCGATATTTGACAATAACAGCCACATCTTTTATCATAACAAAATCAATCTAATTTAAGTAGCATACAGTTGCATTCCTTCTGTTTACAAAGTCCAGAGTGTTCTGATAGTGGAAGTTGAAGTAATGAAATTGCACAGCACGCAGCGCCAATCTAACTGCAATTATATATTTTTTTCAATGTGTCCATAGAAAAAGAAATGTAGACATAGGAAATAATATCCTCTCAGATTCTATCCCTCTCAGATCTTAATCAATCCCTCTCAGATTTTAACTTCTCTAATGCCCAGTTTACCAGCGGCATTGGAGGCTATATGCTTTTATATGGTACCGTGTATTTCCTTTCAGTATTGAAGTGGCGAGAAGGGCGCGAAAACGAGCGGACCATCCGGGCGAATGTGCTGTGTGTAGTTAATATTTTTAGAGATTAAAAATTAATGCATATACGCTGTAAAAGCTGCTGCAGTAATTTTACTGCAGCGTAGATTCAGGGAGTGTCCGTAACAAAATGTTCCTAAATTAACGGACTTATCCTTTTTCCCGTAAATCATAATTTTTTTTTGGAAGTTGGCCATTTATGTTTAAAAAGTGACATTTTCGTAAATTTACTAGCGTAAATCACAGTAATGTACAGTAAATTGACATTTTTTTACAGTATCGATATTTATGTAGGTCATATGTAGAACATCTTTACCGTTTTTCATGGAATGGCCCTAGGGAATCAGAACTCATTTTGTGATTTGTATGTCCATCGAAAAATGAAGGTTGACATAGGAAATGTGTAGTTAATATTTTAACGACATATTATTTAAAAGATATAGATATTTATACAAGTGTAATATAATATTATCCATGCTATGTACTCACTAGCTATGACTTTAACTTCTCTACTGCCCACTTTGTCAACGGCGTTAGAGGCTATGCACCTGTAGATGGTATCGCTCTATCGAATGAGCTACGCCCACGTAAAAATGGCTTTGCAAAGTAAGTACTTAAGTTGTATTATAATATTTGACCCCCTCCCCCTGTTTCTCGAGAACTAAGGAGCATTGTGTAAAATCAGGTGAACCTCAAACTAAGGGACTTCTACCTTACAACATATGTCAAGATAATCAAAATCTGTGATTATCAATGTTGGCTCTCTCCTTGTTAGTTTATTTTATTCAATATTTTAATAGATTTTTAAATTCAGACGTTAAATGCATATGGTTCGCAAACTTATTTAACGTTTTGTATGTCCGTATAAAAAAGAATGCTGACGTAGGAAACAGTGTAAAGACCGGGGATGTCTCTCACGACGCAAACGTTTTTGGTCTCACACCACGAGTCCAATATGGGCTGATGTTTGGCGGAGTTATTAATTTTTTGTAGTTTTAATACTTTTTTGTCATTGTGGCAGCAGAAGTATGTCAGATAAATCTCAGATTTATCTATTCTTGTCCGAGAACAACAACCATTTTCCAAATGATTAAAAAGGGGAAATAATCGCTAAAAATATATTTAAAATTTTTGATTTTTTTTACTCCAATCGTTCATAAGGGCCCCTATCAGTAACCTGTGTGCCAAATTTCGTAGCCCTGCGCCCTGTGGTCACGGAGTTTTTGAGCGTATAAAGATACGCGAAGATATTTTAATAGAGTAGATATTTATGCAAGTGTTCAATGAAGGACATATTAGCCGTTTTTCATGGAATGCCGTTATGAAATAATACATTTAACATTTTGTGTTTTGTATATCTATAGAAAGAGGAATGTTGACAAAGGAAATAATCTGCATGCTGTATACTCACCAGCTCTGACTTTTACTTCTCTACTGCCCAGTTTTCCGGCGGCGTTGGAGGCTATACACCTGTATATCGTATCGTGTATTTCCCTTCTGTACTGAAGGGGCGAGAAGGGTGCAAAGACGAGCGAACCGTCCGGCCGAATGTGCTGCAAACCGGGGATGTCTCTCACGACGGAACCGTTTTTGGTTTCCCACCACGTGACTGGGATGGGCTGACCTTTGGCGGAACATCGGATGGCTGCTCCCGTGGAGTTGTCGAAATCCACTCTAGAAGGCGGTTCGTAATCGAACAGTGGACCTCGCACTGGAAAGAAAAAAAATTACTGGAAATCATGATGCAATATATTTAATGTCAATTATGTTTTAATAGTCATAATTACATATTTAATATTTGATATTGATTATTATACAGTCAAAGTTCTATAATCCGCACACCCATAATTCGAAATTTTCTATGATTCGCGTTTTTTTACGAATGTAAACAATGAAATAAACAGTTAAGAAAATTTACAAATTAATGATCCAGAAACGATTTTTTAAAAACAAATAATAAAAAAAAAATGAAAAAAAATCATAATAAAACATTTTTTAAATATAACTCTTTTATTTTATTAACAGTAAAAAACAAACTGGATTGCAGAACCTATCTAATTATTTTTATTTAAATGCACATAATTTTTCTAATAAAATTACTTTAAAAACGCATTTTTGAGATAGCCTATAAGATTAATTTTTAGATTTCATATTTATTTGTTCATATCATACTGGTTATAAAATTAAAACATTGTCTTGGAATAATAAAATGAGGCATAATCCATAATGCTCAATAGTCCTCAATATTCCATAATCCGCACAACCTTTGGCCCCAACTTGTGCGGATTATAGAACTTTGACTGTAATAATTACCTATATTTTCGTTTGGCAAATTTCTTGCCATTAGCAATTTTGTTTTTCTAAGTGACCGCCGACATAGTTTTTGAAAAAATTGAAACTCTGAAACCAATACAAGAATAATATCGACCAAGAAACTCGTGCTTGACTTTCGAAACTTTTGAGTTTCTTTCCTGATACATTTTTAATTTTTAATTAATTGTATTTTCTTCAATCAAACAAATGGCTTTAAAGAAAGATGGGTATATTATATAAAAAGACTGTTCAATAACATATCATAAAAAACATCATTCATCGTTGCAAGTTTGTATGTGCAAAGAGAAAATGTTTATGACATCAGAAATAATATGTAAGAGGATACATAATCTAACAGTATAATAATAATACCTCATGATAAGTCAGACGTCTGCAACAAAATCCTATCTAATTTAATATATACATCATTCGTAGTTGTATTCTATACATTTTTTTTTTTAATTCAATATGCAATTTGATATGAGGGGAAAAAAAATAACAATACCTCATTTATCGTTTTACGCTGCATGATAGCTGAGAAAAAAAAGATTTTGACATCAGAAATATTTTATGAGATTTTTACAACCACAGATTTCACAAATAGGTACAAATAGAATAACTATGTGATAGTTAAAAACTCATTTCAAATTTTAGATACCTAACTTTAGCGATTAAAGTCAAGTGTATTATTTTGGTATAAACTACAATAGTAAAGGGAAAATTGTAGTAAATCTTTTATTTATTTATAATTAACTAACAGTTATTTATTATCAGCTTGTTGGCTTTCACAGGTCATTTCTTCGGACAAAGCTAGAATCATGCGAAATGTATCATCGATTTGGAAGTATGTTAAAAAGATTTGGCCGGGATCGACATTCAAATAGCTGAAAATAATTTGAATCATTTTTTTCTATCATATTTATAAACCTGTCAGAAAAAATAGGCTGCTAATGACCAATTCGTTTACTTAGTAAATTACAGAAGGATTTGATAATGAACAATAGAACTAAGTGCAACGTTTTGCAGTTATCGCCAAAAATAACAAGTCAAATCTATCTGTCCCAAAATATTCTCATACATATTAATATTTAAAAAAAGAATTCCACATACTAATACTTCAATCTTATTACTTCCATATTACACTAATATTGATTTCGCATTAAAATTCCGCTTAATTTTATCAACCTTCCGTCGGGCGCGCTGCTGTAAAAAGTTCAACACTCACTTTTTTTTCTTTAAAACAAAATTCAAGCAGCAGAGGGTGTTAATAACCATTTGTATTCGTTTATTGGATCTCTTTACCCAGTTTCTGAAAGTTATTTGTATTTCAGATCGAACAATTTGCTTCACCTGTCATTTTAATCTGTTAACAGTGCATGAAATGCGCATGTTTTATCTGCAAACAACCTTAAAAAAAACAAATCTTATGCTTGATATATGAGATGACTAATATAAATGAAATATAGGACTAATTCTGTAAATCCGAAATGACTTAATTTTTGTTTAATTATTCAATATTATTTTTTATTCTTTATGATTGTAATAGTAAGTAGCTTTTTATATACACAAACTTCTGCTTTAGTATGGTATAACAAAAAAAGTGTATTGCGAAATACTTTCATAATTTGTGAGAGATAACTTACATAATATTTGTAAGTTAAGGTATTTGTAAAAAAAAAAATAAATAAATAAACAAATAAACAGCAAAAATTGATTCTTTTTCGCCTGTTGTACAATTTACAACGCCCGCCCGCTCCATGTGATGAAAATTTGCGGGCCCGGCGAAAGGTTAAATGAATTTAAAACGATCTAATCTCGATCACTACCACAATATTTAATAAAATCAATATTTTTTGTTATTTAGATGTACATTAGGGACTTGAAAATTGCCAGATTAGCTGAATGCGAATGACCAATCGTAGCATGAACATCCAATATAAAACGGAACTATTAAAATCCAAAAAAATCGCTTTTACATCGTCCGCTTTCACGTATTTTTACAAATTTACATGGGACCTTTTGACTATTGCTTAAAACATATGCGTTAATTATGTTTCATTTTTATGCATAGCTCATACACTTTTCAAAATGTCAATCGAAAATGTCACAAAATTACTATTACAGTCCGGTAGACTATTTCCAAGTTCAACGAGGGCCTGCTGGCCATAGCCAAAAACAAACACAAAATATTTGGTTTAATTCTGTGCATACATAGCCTCATACATTTTTTGATGCACCATAACGAAACTGCTACAAAAATACCTATTACAAAGCCCTCTTCAGGCAGAAATTTTTCAATATGAGGAAAGACTTGTTAAAAATAGACAAAGTCATCTACAATATATAGGGTGTTTATAAAGTCCCGGACCAATTTTGATGTTTAATTACTCATAAAATAATAAAGATAGATTACAATTAATAACATAAATGGTTAGATACACTCAAAAAGTTCCATGATCCTTGTCAATGAACTTCCACGTGTGCCCCCTTCGTCGCACGGACACTATCAAGTCGATAGTCAATTTTATGCCAGGTAGCGGCAAGCATGTCGGCATCCACAGACTTCCGTATTCCATATTCCGTTATCCATATTCCATATTCCGTAATCCATCGATTTGGTATTCTCCGTGCGAAGAAAGGGGGCACACGTGGAAGTTCATTGACAAGGATCATGAAACTTTTTGAGTCTATCTAGCCATTTATGTTATTAATTTTAATCTACCTTTAATATTTTACGAGGTATTAAACATCAGAATGGGTCCGGAATTTTATAAAAATCCTGTATTTCTATTAAGTCTATGCATAACTTCATACGTTTTTCGATGGTACAATGATGAAAATGGTACAAAAAACTTTTGACGTCAAGAACGTCAAGAACTTTTTTTGGTGGCACAATAATGAAACTGATGCATAAATCTCTATTACAGCACCCGTTTTCGATATAATATTTCCCATTTCAAGTAGGCCATGCTGGCCATAGTAAAAAATATACACAAAAAATTGGTCTCAATTCCCATAAATAACTTCATATATTTTTTGATGATACAAAACGGACATATGGACACACAAACATTTTGTATAAACATGTTTTTCAAGATGTCTGACTCATAAAATGTGTCAATAATTTAATGAAAAAGAATGATGCCCAGTTAAACTGATGGCATAGAGCTCACAGGCTATGCAGACTAATTGTTTATTACAGTCTTATATAATAATGCCCTTCGAAAAAAAAGAACGACGGAAATACATCCCCCCCCCCCCCAATTTTCTTTCTTTGTACTTATCATTGAAGCCCTAAAACTAATCAGGGATACGCCTTATCATATAATAAACTTGTATATCCAAAATTTGAAGCAAGCAAAATAATTCTGCACAAAACCCTATTTATGTAATATAAGAAACGTTCCCTCTTCTTTAATTAATCATTAAACCTCCAAAACAGTTCAGAAATTCAACTTATCAGAAAAAACCTACATCCAAAATTTAAAGCAAATGGAATAACTCTGCATAAAACTCTATTTAGCTAACTTAAGGGGGAAATAATCGCCCGTACCTTCATTTATAATTAACAAAACAATACCAAAACAAATGAGCAAAGTTTCTTACTACTATGAACCTGTGTGCAAAATTTAAACAAATCGGTTAAATCTGTATGAAAAATCATTTAAAAAAATTATGAGGGGTAGTTTCCCCTATCCTTCCTTTATACTTATCCCGTGAATTCCATAAACAAATCAGGAAAGCGCCATTTGAGAATAAACCTTTATACAAAATTTGAAGCAAATATATAAATTTTACGTGAAAAACCTAAATTAAGACGGGGGGATTACCCCCCCCCCCTTTTCCCCTCTTTAAACTTATCCAGTGAACACCCAATACTAATCATGAAGGCACCTCATTAGCATGATCCTACATCTAAGATTTGAACGAAATCTACTAATTCTGCAGGGAAAACTCATATATATAAATTAAGGGGGGGGGGCAATAGCCTCCGTTCCCCTTCTTATACTAATCGAATGAACTCTCAAAACTAATCAGGGAAGCGTCTTATCATAATAAGCCTAAATCCAAAATTTCATGTAAATTGAATATTTTTATCATGAGTTATCGCGTTACGTACGTACGTACGCACGTACATGCATACAGATCGGGCGGGCACATAATCTCTCAGGCTTTGATAGCCTGTGAGCTAAAAACCAGATGTCGAAAAAAACCTGTATTACAATACTTTATTCTTTAGAATGAAGAAAGTAAACAATTTAATAATGCAATCAAAATCGTCCGCCATAAAGCTTATGCAAAGTATTATTTTTTCTAACCGATAATAGGATTTATCTCTTTACTAGCTGACCCGCCCGGCGTTGCTCGGGACCGTATTAACAATGTTAAACGAACTTGAAATTTGTATGATTTTATCATTAACTCGCTACATGCAGAAATGCATTGTCTGAAATACGTAGCCACTGACTGTGTGAAAAATCGGTTTTAAAAACAAAAACTAATATTAAGCTCTAAAAATACTCAAAATGAGCAATGAAAAACGCGGGAGGGAATATGTATCCAACGATTGGGTGATTTTCGTGTTAAAAAGTTGATATTTACCCGTAAAATGACTGTTAATTCACGTAACTAATTATTATTTTCACATACAAATCCCAATTGAAATATTTTGAATTTCACACTAATTATATCACTCTTAAATCCGACTATACCATGAATGAAATCTATACACGATAGTAGCTAAAAGATTGGTATATAGTATTATAATTTCAGAGCTATTTAACAAAAGTAAGTGTTATTTTTAATCAAATCTTACGTAATGTTCACTCTGTGTATAAATTCCTAACCTTAAATTTTTGTACCGTAACCAGAACCTGTCTGTAACCTAACAGCAACTTAACAGTACCCTACAGTAAATTAAATATAACAGAAATGTAACCTAGCCTTCACTTTATTATAACATATCCTTATTCTAATTCTAACCATAACATAAATGCAATTTAACTTTAACCTAACTTTAACCTAAATAATATAATAGAAAAAAACCTTTTTAAAAAATTACTATTTCTTCGTAAATTATACTTCAGCTGTAATTCATTTCTTTCAATTCGTTTTATTAATACAAAATTCCTTCCTCGTGCTTTTGTTTGAGACATTAAAATTTCAGCGATAAATGGTTTAATATTGCAAACCTTTTTTTCGGTTTACTTCGCCTCCACCTATCATTTTTTCCTCCATGGTGTACAGCAGCTGTGATTAAAAAAAAATCCTCACCTAAACTGACAGTTTGCCAGTCTATGAATTTTAAAGGTATGTCCCAACTTTTTTAATTATTTCTGCGAAAATTTTATGCAACCAATCAACCATAAGAAAATGAAAGGGAAAAAAAGCGAAAAAAGGCGATTTTTTTATGAGAGTGAGCTTTGGAATTTAATTAATTACTCAGTTAATAAATAGAATTTTGAAATTCTGAGCTTCAGGTGCATCAGGAGAGACATTGGGCTACTCTCAAAAAAATTTTGAGCTTCGTACGTGCTGTAGATTTTGGTAGCCATCGCAGACACTCAGACACACACACAGACAGACAGAGCGTTTTGTTCTTTTATTAGTATAGATAATAAGATTCTGAATATAGATGTTTTCCTGGAATAGAGGCCTGAAGAAATCTCTCTTATGCAACACAGTGCGTTAACGTGTTGTTACCGGATTTATTGAGTAATACGTAATAGCGTTTACAATCTTAGATTGCCTCTTTTCCAATTCATTTCTGTCTGATCATAGAACTTAATTTTCTTATAAAATATACTTAAAAAAATACTAACCGACTTCAAAAAAAGAATCAAGCTTGGTGACAACTTGGCTCTAACGCATATGAATGCTTAGTTTTAATAGGTTTATGATTTGATAACGGTTACAGCAATGAAAGATGATTTGCGCCAAATCATTATATTTTTAAAATTAAATTTACATGTTTTTATCAAAAAAAAATTCTAATTGTCAGAATTTAATGAAATTAAAATGGGACCACACGGGTATCTTATACTTTCAAACAAAAAAAAGAATTATCAAAATCGGTTCATATTTAAAGAATTTATGAGTGAACATGAAATACATACAGGTCGAATTCATAAACTTGAAGTCAGTTAAAAAGGGTTCCACTTTCATAAAAAGCCATGATTTTGTATGGCATTACTTTCTCATGCAAAAATCCAGTTATTATCCAAACAGGATGTTAAACCGTTTCTTAGAAGCAATGCTTATGAAGTAACGTTTACTAAAATAAAAAGTGTTTAATTTTTCGGAATCTTCTGTCAAAGCTAATTCCCATTCGATTAACTTCATTTAAGTAAAATTAATTGTTATTAAAAAATAATGTGTTTCATCATTGCGAACGTCCATTTTAGAGCATTTTACAGAAAATTTCGAGATTCTTCTAAAAATATTGGTATGACAAAAGTTAGGCAGCAGAGAAACACTGACATACCTATGATATTTTTACTTGATAAATTTACACATTTATGATTTTTTATTTTTATTTTTGCGTGTTACTGGTATATTTCGAGTCTAGACTCTGGCCAAGTGTCGATTGTTTGTGAAAATGGCAATTCCTTTAATGATTTGAACAACTAATTCAATTAAAGTTTTTTTTTTTTTTTTTTTTTTCGGCTATGCCAAACCTATTTCAAACATTATGTCATACCTAACCATACCTAATTCGTATGCAATTTACAACGAATTTATATATATTTTTCATTTACGCGATGTCGGACTTTTGATATCAAACTTCTTTTTAGGAGAATCTATGAAAAACAAATTTTCAAAATAATTATTAAACCTTCAGTTTTATCACATCGTTATACTGTTACATCATTTCAGTACTTTCTACAAAGAGAATTCTTAAATTTATCGCATTATTTAAACTAAAACTGTTTATTAAAAATTTCATGAAATCTTTTTAGCAGCCATCAATTAATGATTAATGCTGTAGTGAAGGCGAAGCGAGTGAAGGAAAATCCAATTCAATCCTAGTTACACGCGATTTCGAACAAACTGTCATTAAAAGTCTTACTTTGATTTTGGGCAAACTTCCGAAAGACACATTAAACAAGCAACTACCCTATACAGTAAATATTTAAAGACCTTTCGAAGAATGTGCAACTTTTGACGAAAGAATTTAAGTGCAGATCATAAACTTTCGTTTAAAACACACGTGATTTTTAACATTTGTTTCAGTTATAAAGAAAAGACATAACCTTTGAAATTTTTCATGACTGTTTATAAGGTTATTAACACTATACTTAAATCATTGTGTAAAAATACCCGTAAGGCATGGTGACGTCACTGCGACATCGTAGTGAAGTCACACTGTGACTTTGTGATCATCGATCGTCGATGCGAAGTTACAGTGACTGAAAGATGAAGTCGTTATGGCCGTTTTAGAACTCGTTTGTGACGTCACATTGTGACCACTTTGTGAAGTCACGGTGTGACGAATTTGTGAAAGATGTGTCATTGTCACCACTTTGTGAAATCACGGTGTGACGAATTTGTGAAAGATGTGTCATTGTGACTACTTTGACATTAACATCGTGACGAAACTGTAACAAAAGCGACGTTGTGACAAAAGTGTTTTTTGAAATAAATAACATGTTTTGAAGAATTTTTGTAATTTTCTAAAGATCCTTAAGAAAGTCACATCTCAATAACAATGTGACGTCACTAAGTGATGGCATTTTGGTCACAGATGGGATGTGACCACAGGGACTCACAGTGACGTCATTTTGACGACACTGTGACCATGCATGCTATGAGGGTAAGGGCTGGTATGCCTTGTGCGACTTCAGATGAATGCCTTTCTTTTCCGATCGGGCGGCCGTTCTTTTCCAGTCACAATTTTCTCAAACAATTTAAATCACATTGTAATCTGTGGAGCTTATAACAGCATTTATTTTAAAACATAGATTTAGGACAACTTGTTGTCAAATTGTGTCAACCTATTTTATTAAAATGTATTTTCTAATTAACTTATTCTATTAACTTTTTAATTCTTACTTTTTTTTAATAAATTACTACTTTTTTGGTTCGATATTTTTTTCACATTCATTAAAATATACAGCATAAAACTGTGTATGGATTTTAAGATACAGTCGACTCTCGTTAATTCGAACTCGTCGGGACCACAAGAAATGTTCGAATTATCCGAAGTTCGAATTATGGAAAATATGAATTGAGAACATGCTTAACATGATAGTATTACAAAGGAATTAATGTTATAGTGTTTTTTTTTAATTTATTATATCTGCTATCATCAGAATATGACTTAATATTAAATTAGAATGTAATTAAAGTAAAATGAAATAAGTAAAATGAATGTAAAGGAAAGTAATTAAAAGATTAGAAACAAATACAATGGAAGAAAAATTTGAAGCGTCACTGATGGACAGACTGCATTGTCAAATGCAGTGGATTATATGTATATTCGTTCGGAACAATTTTCACAAAAATCAAAGAAAGGAAGTTATTCAAATGATCTAATATCCGTGAGAAAGAAAGGAAGAATTAAAAATCGAAATTCTCATTAATTCGAATTAAACGAAGTCAAGAGAAAATGAGTTCGAATTAATGAAAAAGTTTAACGTTATTCTGACATTGAAAATTTCGGGACTTCATGTTTAGTTCGAATTAAGCGAATATTCAAATTATCCGATTTCGAATTAACGAGAATCAACTGTATATGGAACTAGATTTAAAAAAAAATATGTATGTATATGTTACAGGCCAAACCCGATTTTAGGCCAAACTAGATTGGCCTAGGCCAAACCAGTCTATCCTAACGCCCATCGGATAAACTAGTTTTTCCTAGGCTAAACCGGTCTATCCTAACACCCATCGGATAAACTAGTTTTTCCTAGGCCAAACAGGTTTATCCTAACGCCCATCGGATAAACTAGTTTTTCCTAGGCCAAGCTAGTCTATCCTAAGGCCCATAGGACAAACTAGATTTTCCTAGGCCAAACTAGTTTGGCCTAACTCTTGTAGGATAAACTAGTTTAGCCAGCTGTTTATTGATCTGAACTAGTTTGTCCTAGGCCGATTTAGTTTATCCTAGGCGAATTCAATTTGGCGTGATTTTATTGAATTCAATGACCGCCTCAGAGCCAACATTCTAGTTTGTCCTAGGCTGATCTAGTTTATCATAGGCCAATGTAATTTTACGTGTTTTTAGTCACAAGCATCAAAGCCTGAGAAATAATGGGCTCGCAGGTTCTATATGTGCGCATGTATGTACGTAGCGCGATAACTGTTGATAGAAATAATGTAATTTGACGTATTATTATCTCATCAGGCTATCAAAGCCTGAGAATTAATGTGCCCGTGGGTTCTCTATCTATGTATGTACGTAAGTACGTAACGCAATAATTCTTGATAGAAATTTGCATCAAACTTTCTATGTAGGTTTATTCTTATGAGGAGCTTTTCTGATTAATTTTGGGAGATCATTGGAGAAGAATAAGGGGGGGGGGGAGATCGAGAGGCTGATTCGTCCCTTCCCTATTATTCAAATAAATGGGTTTCGAAGCATTATTAGCGTATTTTATAAAGAAAATTAGATGTAGGCGCATTCTGATGAGGCGCCTCCATGATTAGTTGTGGGTGTTCATTTTTTAAGTATAAAGGGAGGGGGGGATAAAGATAGCTCCCCATAAATTATGCAAATGCTTTTTTAACGCAGAATTTGCTAATTAGCTTAAATTTTTGAAATAGATTCATTCTGGTAATTCTTCCCCAATTAGGGGAATTAGGTAATTCATTCCCTCATTAGTTTTGGGGGTTAATTAGTTAAGAACAAAGGGAAGAAAGAGAGGCTCCTACCTAAATTTGCCAAATGAGTTTTTCATGCAGAATTAACTGATTTGCTGCAAATCTTTGATTTGTTTATTCTGATGAAGCGTTTCACTGATTAATTTTGGTAGTTGTTTTGTTAAGTATAAAGGAGAAGCGTACAATTTCTTTCTCTCCTTAAATTAGATAAATTAGTTATAATACAGATTTGCCCAATTTGCTTAAAATTTTGGACATGAATTCATTTTGATGAGAAGCTTCTTTAAATTTTTTTGTTTGGGGGGGGGGGGGAGGGGGTTAATTATAATGGAATAGTGGACGATCTATCTTATCGCTTTCCTTAAATTAGACAAATGGGCTTTTATGCAGATTTATCCGATTTGCCGATTAAATTTTGAACATAGTTTGTTTTTTCTGTAAGGCGAATCCCTGAATAGTTTTGAGGGTTTAATGATTAAGTATAAAAAGAGAAATGGAGGATTACCCTCCTTAAATCAGATGAATGGTTTTTTGAGCAGAAGTATCTGATTTGCTTCAAATTTTGGATAATTGTTCAATTTTATAAAGCGGGGGGGGGGGTGACCTACATTGCCTTTTCTTTTACATTTAAACAATAAACATCCACAACTAAACCTTAGGCACCTTGTCAGAATGATCCTATGTCTAAATTTTTAAATGAAAAGTGATAATTCTGCATGAAAAATCCATTTCTCTAAATTAACTGTGGGGAATTAGCCTCCGGTTTGCCCCCTCTTATTCTTATCCAATAAATTCCCAAAACTAATCAGAAAAGTTGCCATATCAGAATAAAACTTCATCCAAAATTTGAAGCAAATCGGATATTTCTATCAAGAGTTATCGCGTTACTGTCTACGTACGTACATACGCACAAACATGCGTATATACATGCATACATACATGTATACATACATATATACAGAACCTGCGAGACCATTATTTCTCAGGGTTTGACGCATGTAAGCCAAAAACACGTAAAATTACATTGGCCTAGGTTAAACTAGATCAACCTAGGAGCTAGGACAAACTAGAATGTTGGCGCTGAAGCGGTCATTGAATTCAATAAAATCATGCCAAATTGAATTGGCCTAGGACAAACTAGTTCAGACCAATAAACAGCAGACTAAACTAGTTTATCCTATAAGAATTAGGCTAAACTAGTTTGGCCTAGGAAAATCTAGTTTGTCCTATGGGCCTTAGGATGGACTAGTTTGGCCTAGGAAAAACTAGTTTATCCGATGGGCGTTAGGATAAACCGGTTTGGCTTAGGAAAAACTAGTTTATCAGATGGACGTTAGGATAGACCGGTTTGGCCTAGGAAAAACTAGTTTATCCGAAGGGCGTTAGGATAGACCGGTTTGGCCTAGGCCAATCTAGTTTGGCCTATAATCGGGTTTGGCCTGTAACATATATATTAAAAAATATAAAACATAAAACATAAAAATATAAAAAAGTGTATATTAAAAAATAACTATAAACTTGAATATTAACTCCATGCAAAAAATATTAAATAAACCATGGAGAACAAGTAAAATAATTTCAAAACTCTATCTAAATTAACAAAAAAAGACTTAGTATTTATCTAACAAACAAGTTATAAAAAAGGAACTAGGAGAAAAATTAATTTAAACTTTTCTTTGTATGGGTCATTGCATTTGACAAAACTTACAAATTCTCGCGATATAATTTCTTGTATAGGTAAAAATGAGGTGTCAAAATATTCACAATTAAGAATCTTTGAATTAATATTACAAAACAATCGATATTTTGCTCTATTTTAAGGTAATCTGTCCCCTTAACCAAAGAAAATTATCCTTTTCGTAAAGTGTAAGGTCCATAAAATATATATATATATATATATATATATATATTAACTTTCTTTTTGGCAAAAAATGAAATTGGCACAATTGCTCTTCAAGAAAAAAAGAGTTTTCCAATTTCAAAAACAGGGTTTAAAGAAAAAGTAGAATTTTATAATATCATCACGTTCATTAATAAAAAGCGTTACATTCAATAACGAAAAGTTACTGAAATATCACAACGGCTTTACGGAAACTATCTATACACGTTAGGTGATGCAAAAAAGGATAAGAATATGATAATTTTGATCCAAAGAAATAAAATACCACATTATGTAGAAAACATGGAACTTACGATTAAAGAATTGGGGTGCATTGTTAAAATGTCTTTAGAAAAATTACATTTTGATAAAATAATAATTTGTATATACATAACATGGACAATTTTTTTTGAAATATGACTTTTAAAAAAAATGGATGTTGTGTAAAATTAAGGAAAAAAGTTAAAAAGTCAAATATAGGAAAAATTTAAATTAGAAACTTATGAAATGCAAAACCTATTAGATATTTGTTCACAACACAATTCTGTTTGCATTAATATAACTCAAGCCATTCAGTGGAAGTCATAAAAAAAATTGTGTGTGTTCATTATAAGAGCACAGTGCTTGATTAATGAATTCGTCCGAGATACTTTAAAGATCAATGCACTGCTCCTAAATTAAATTTGAATTACTTCAATACTTCGGATATTATACGAAAGACGAGTTTTGAACGTTTAAGTTTCTTTTCTCCCTGTAAAGTAGTACATATTAAAAACTTGGTTAACTAGCTCATTCACGATAAGTTCAAAACCATCTACTATACTTGTCAGGTTTGGTTTGTTTAAATAGATAAAAAGTTGTTATGAGGGAATTTTTTTAAATTTTTTGATTTTGTATGTTTTTATTAAAACAAAACCCTATAAATTGTACAATTTGTTAAAGAACAATGACAAAAGGAAGCTAAATACATTGCACTCATTCTATTTGTACTTATCTAATATTTCGGACATTATGGTGATGACAGAATTTGAAATACAGTCGACTCTCCTTAATTCGAAATCGGAAAATTCGAATCTTCGTTTAATTCAAACTAAACATGAAGTCCCGAAATTTTTAATAGTAGAATAAAAAAATTAATTAATTTTCAAGTAAAATAATTAATTTCAAATTTAAGTAAAATAATTAATTATAAGTTTTCAAATAATTAATTAAGTTAAAAATTTTCATTAATTCGAACTGATTTTCTCTTAGCTTCGTTTAATTCGAACTAACTAGAATTCTAAATTTTCATTTTTCCTTTCTTTCTCACGGATTTCAGATCATTTGAATAACTTTTTGTCTTTAATTTTTGTGAAAATTGTTCCGAAAGAGTATACATATAATCCAATGCATTTGATATCCACTTTTTTAGTGCCCTGTCTGTCCATCAGTGGCGCTTCAAATTTTTCTTCCATTGAGCTTGTTTCTAATCTTTTAATCAGTTTATGAAATTATACATTCTAATTTAATATTAATTCATATTCTAATAATAACAGACACAATAAATAAATAAAAAAAACACTATAACACTAATTCCTTTATAATAGCACCATATTAAGAATATTTTTATTTAATATTAATTCATTTATTATTAAATATTATATAATTTAATTTAATTTAATATTAATCATAATTCGAACTTCGGATAATTCGAACATTTCTTGTGGTCCCCATGAACCCAAATTAACGAGAGCCGAGTGTATATAGATTGGGATTATACTTTCGAAATAGGTGACTTTTAGTAAAAATACTAAAAACAAAAATACTATCATAAATGAACGGTACATATATGTATTTTTCGTTATTTTTCAAGACCCATAGAAAGAAGAAAAAATATCAGCATAGCAAGAAAATTTTAAAAGAGTTTAAGTGTTATTTATGTGTAAAATAATAAAAAGAGTGTTTTTAAATCTCTGGTTTGCTATCATCGGCTTCATTTTTATATTTTTTACCTCTAACAATGATATCCAGAAAATACTGAAACTGGTATAATTGTAAGTTCATACATTCAGGAGTTTTAATGTTGTTGTACATATTTTCTGAAATGTAAATTTATTATTTATTGTATTCGTAAATTATCAATTTTCTGCTCTCTTAATTTTGTTTTGTGTAGATCCCAGATAATTTATTCAAATTAAGCATCTGTAGTATATTTGCAGGGTAATGTTTAGAGCAATACAATCAGAGAGCATTAATTTTTTTCAGTTTCAAGCATAAATATTTTTTAATTATGAAAAACTAATTAAATTATTTAGTACTACTTGGTTATCCCGTCGACCAAAAAACTGTTGCCAAATTATAAGATTAAATACCAATAATGGATGATCGTGAATGTCACATTCAATGACAATTCAATGTTTAAAACGTCATTAAGTGATTTTATTTCGACTTTTTATTTGTACTAGATGTGACCACAATTAGCTGCTGTCCAAGCTTCACTACCTGCAGCGCTGTCCGTTTTTTAAATGAAACTAGCATACCCAGCCCGCTTCGCCGGGCTTAATTTGAAGGTTTATTTAATAATTTATGTGTATGGTACGCTTCTCTCTCAGCTGGCGACGGATCCCCCGGTGACTCTACGCTTCTCTCTCAGCTGGCGACGGATCCCCCGGTGACTCTCCCCGGACCATCGGCACTCCACGTGCGTCGGGTGAGCGTCAGAACAAACTTTCAGCATATACATATGGGTGGTTGTACTTGAATGCACAGACCTGCGCGTTTTTTTCTATCTTGCTTTTATACCTCTGGACCGAGTTGGCGCATTGCCAAGATTTGCTTCCTCTGGACCGAGTTGGCGCATTGCCAAGATTTGCTTTCCCCTGTGCCTCAATCAATTAATTAATTATCCTCAGAATTCCTTTTATTTATAGAGATTTTTTATTAATTTTCAACTAATTATTTGTACATACGTTATTTAAAATAAAAATTACTTCAATATGTATATACAGTGAAACCTCTGAATAAGGGACACCTATGGGACCAGAAAATTTGTCCCTTAAATAGAGGTGTCCCTTATTCGGAGTTTTTATTACATTGAAACTTCCAAATGGGGCCGGAACTTTTGTCCCTTAAATAGAGGTGCCCTTATTCGGAGTGTCCCTTATTTGGAAGTTTCACTGTATTGGCTACTAGTTTGATGATTTGTGTAATTTGGCGAAGTTGGTCGATAACCAAGTAGTACCAACTATTTTAAATTATTTTTACTTGTATGTCAAAACAATTTACAATAATATTTTTAGTTCACTGTTTTTATAAAATTAGTTTTATTAATAATTTATTTAATATTTCTAATAACATAAACGGCTGTTGTTACAAGTTAATCTATTGGCACTTAAACATTCGATGTTTATTAAGGAAACTTATTTATTTATTTATTCATTTTTTTGGTTTTCATACTCATTTACGTTAGTCAAGTATGGGAAAATCTTATTAAAATATTTTTAAAATAATTTTCGTATTTATTTTTTTACATATCTAAAATAGTTATATCTTTTTTTAAAAAGAAATTAAAATGAATTTGCTATGAAAAAATGATCTTCATGTAACAAGATAATTGTAACAGATCGACTTCATAAAAAAATCAACCTTATATATGCAACGTTCATACAAATCAAGGTCAAATTTAGTAGGTTTTAGGCCTTTTAGTACCAGTAATATTACATAACGTACTGGTAACTATGCCTAAAGATAGATTTTTTTTTAAAAATAAAGCAAATATTGCTTTGCAAAATTTCGGGTGAAATGCTCTTGAAAGTGCTTGAAGCCTACGAATCCTGATGTAATGTAAAGAAAACGGAAATTGCACTTCAAGCTTGCAAATGAAAGACGTTCGTACTATATCAAGGTTTAAAAAATATTCAGATCTTGGTGTAATAGCATACAGTACTTCAGATAAATTAACGGCCAAAATCTTTTGTGTGTGCTTGTAAATACTATCTGCTTTCTACTATACAGGTCGTACCTTTGTAATTAACCTCAGCAACGTACATTAATTTCTTAAAATGTGAAATAGTTTAATATAATTAAAACACGCCCCAAATAAAGTTTTCCCCGCATACCATTATGCAATGGAGTACTTTTGTGTGGTCCTGTAAATTAACAACAAATATTCTTTGCACCACAGATTGTACAGAATCTATAATTTAGCATATACTTGATGTATGCATATCAATTTTACTATTTTCGAAAGAGTAACATCATAATGCACCTGAATTTTTTTCCTATTAGCCGTAATCAAACGGAATACTTTTGATTGTTTCTGTAATTAAACTATACTTCGGATTTTCATAAAGCTTGAAATGACTGGATAAAATTAATTTAGTAACAATTATATATTTCAAATTTCAAACGACTGGATTGGGAAGTTTTTGCTCTGTTATATGCGGACGGACAGACGGATTGAACAACGACTATATGTTTTAAGTATTTACATAATTACGAAAGCATCAATAAATTATTTTCATGCACAGATTTTCAAAACAAACATTTAAGTAAAAATTTACAACGAATGCAAGAATACACTTATCGAGTAATTCTATAATAAAGATTTCACAAACCATTACAACAAATTTGGTTCAGTTAATGAGCGATTCAGCAGAAAGGCGAGCGAAAGGAAATCAGTTCAAAATTCCATACCTCTCAGAACAAACTGTCATTAAAAGCTTTTTTTAAGCTTTACGGTAAATTTCTTGAAAGACTTTTTAAATAAATAATGATTCCACGGAAGAAATATTTAAAGGCAGAGACACAACGTAAACATAATAGTGAAAGAACGTTTGATGATGTTAGTTTCTTTAAAATGCACTGAAACAAATGATGTTCTTTAATATATAAAAATACAAGTTGAAGAGCCCGGTATTCTCCGGGAGTTTAAGGAAGATTTTTTGGAAAAATCAACTCCAAAATTAAACTCCTCAAACATCTTTTTATTTAGTCAGATATATGAATATGTTTGTTTAAACTTTATATTTAATCTTTAAATGTATATATATATATGTGTGTATGCATACATATATATGTGTGAGTAACAATAACACTTTTTCGCCATTTTAGCTAAATTAAATTATTCCAAATTCGTATAATGTTTATTTTTTACCTCAGTATTTTAATAATATCTTAAGGGGTCTTAAGACTCTTAAAATCGAAAAAAATATTGAAAGAAAAGAATTATTTTCAACCTTTAATGTCTGAAAATTTATTTACTTTTAAGATTCAATTTTTATTTCATCCATTTACAAACTTTCAATCTGCGTCATTTACAGGGGGCTCCAATCTGTCAGTTATTTGACGAGCAGAAAATTGTCATAACAGGTTACGTGCAAGATTACAAAATAAATTTTGCAACTAGAACGAAAATTTTGGTACCTTATTATACTTCAGATTGTAATAATTTCCCTGAATTTAAATAAATTTGTATTTAAAGCGTTTTTGTGCTTTAAATACAAAACTATATAAAGCTAATGTGAAATTTAGAAAATGTCATAATCACCTAATTTTTTTTTTCTTTTGTACAATGAAAAAGAAAGTTTAGATTCAGATTATAAATACTAACGTTAAACATTTCGAAAGTTTATTGAAAAATATTCGGAAGTTTTTGAGAAATCGTGCGCGTTTGGGAAAAATGACTTCTAATCGGACTCGGAAATGCCGCTTTAACTATAGAAAACTAATTTCTGTTTTACAGAAACAATTATTTCAAAATGTTTAAAATAAGTAGGAATTTAATCTAAAAAAATTGAAATTTCAAAAATTTTAAAACTTTGAAAATCTTGAGATCTTGAACATGCCAGTAATCCCATGCCTTTAAAGAAGCATTCATTTAAATTGTTCTAAATTTACGGCTTATTCATTATTTCCTTAATTCTTAATAACATCTGTTATTTATTCCTATCTAATTTCTTAAAATAAAAACGCGTATATTAATCATTATTTTATTCGAATTCTTAATTTAAAACTTTTATTCCTTTCATAAATTTTTATCAACTTTCAAACCTATGGTATTTTTGAAGAAGGTACTTTTCCTTTTAGATTTTTTTAACAGTCATTTTTATTCTCATTTATATTCCAGCATTCCTTACGATTTACTTTCCCGCGAAACTATCTGGATTGGCCTTATTACTTCGAAATCACTCCGTCAGCCGATTTTAGAACTCTTTCCCTATTGTTCCCTGTTATCTGGGTCCATATACGTAGTCCTCCATTCTATCCTTTTCTCTTAATGATAATCAAATACCGGGTGATCCAAAAATCAGGACGAACTTTAAAAAGGAATAATTCGTAAATAGTCCAGGCATTTGGTAAAAAATAAATGCAAGTTTTGGTGTAGTTTTGATTTTTGGTTCCCTTTATGTTTTTTGGGTCGCTAACACGAATCTGGCATTATCCAACAAAATTTATCCCCGGAAACACGTTTTTTTTGGCAAAAAACGTGGCTTTTTTTTCGTTTTTTTCTAAATAACTTCAAAATTATGCATTTTACATAAAAGTCATCAATACATAAATTAAATTATTGAGCACAAACTTTCTTACATTTTATGTAATAAAAGTTTTTTTCTCTGATCAATAGTTTAGCCGTGAAAGAGCCGCAGAAATGGGTGTGAAAAGCAAAAATTTCTGAAAACATGAATTACAGCACCGTACGTCGATGAAACATGAAAAACAACCATTTTGCGCAAATTTTCCCCACTTATTAATACTAAATATATTATTATTGACTATATTTTATTAATCTGATGTTCACTGTTCCTTTTATAATTAAAAAATAAATTAAAATGTCTCTTATCTGTGATCAAAATCTTTATTTGCTATTACAAAATAATAATAGTAATAATTTCTTAATTTGACTTTTAAATATTGTGAATAAATTAACTAAAATAGGCTTTAACTGATCGCATCTGCACTTTCCCCCTTGACTGAAGGGATGCAAGTGTGAGATAATGTTGGTCAAGCCCCCGCATCCTATGTCCACGTTCAGCGGAATACTATTCCTACCCGCTTCACCACCAGTCTCGCCTCTATTAGAAATATGCGTCGCACAGATCACTAACTTATCAGGAGGACAAATTCCTCTCAGTTTCCATATGTAACTGCTTACTTATAATTTAGCAATTCACTGTTTGTGTCTTCGCGAATATAGTGAACATCTAAAGTGATTTTGCACCATATCGCTGTGTTTTACTTGTGACTCTCCTTTAGAAGAGGGGCCGTCAGTGAAAGTTAGTCGAGGAATTGCAGCGTTAATCAAGGCAAGTACAGAAAGAAAGGATGGAAGTTTTTCTAAAGGGGAAAACTTCAATAGATGTGTATGTTAAGTGTAGAACAGCATACGTAAATGAACGGATGATTACTGCTTATGTGAAGAAGATTGAGGAACAAAATGCTAGCACTTCTCAAATTTTAAGATCATCAACTCCTCAGTTTAATTTTCGAACTAATTGTTTTATATGTGGATTGTGCATTTCGGAAGAGTTCATTGCAACACAAACCAAAAATGCACCAAGCGAACACAATACTGCATACAGTGTGCGACACATCGGATTCAAAAGTACAATTCTGAAATTGGCAAGAGCTCGCAATGATGTTTATGGGTAGGCTATAAATTAGCGCATCAAACCAGTGAATGATTTAATCGCAGCAGATGCTCAATATCACATCAAATGTTTTAAATATATTTATGGGAGGTCGAAGGTCCAAGAACAGAAGAAAAGTGGTCCACTTGCCGAGGCAATCGACAGAGCAATGCAAAGTATATACGATTACCTTGAAAATCACGATGACGAGTGTCAATTCTCCATGGAAGATTTAATGAAACAGGTTACAGGGAGTTATCAACCTGATATGAGAACGGAAACTGTAAAGTTTAACCTCATTGAGAGATATGGAGACGACATATTCATAACAAAGAATCAGTAAAAAAAGGCCACTGTGTGTTCCAAGACTATAGGAGGGAAGATACTGACTAATGCATGGTATCAGCAAACATTTAAATCTGATCGAGATAAGAGGCTGCGAGTGGTTGAAGCAGCAGTAAAAATTATTTGCGAAGATATGAGATAGAAGATTTGCTTCGGGAAACTGTAACAACATCTCAGTTGTGTGTCAAGACGAAGAGGATGAGCTAGACTTTGAAGCCGATCTGGAAATGGATTCCCCACACAATGAATCAGTGAACCCAATGGAAGGGAAAATAGTCATGCCGCAAAGTATCAAATATTTACTATTAAAAAAAACTTTTATTTATATTATTGATAGTTATAAAAACACCCACTAATTCCATTCGTCTATTTTCTATTTTGTAGGTGTAGGTGAAAAGCAGGGACCCTCAAATAAAAGAAAGCGGAAATAGCACTTTGTTTTTTAAGTAAATGTACTTACTAATGTACATAATTATTTATAATTAAATAATAATTCATAATGAGTCATCGTTTTTATTGTTAGCAATTTCATTGTAAAATATAGTCGATCATAATATCTCCAGCATCATTTAAAGTCAATCTTTGCAAAAAATGGTTAGTTTTCATGTTAAATCTATGTACAGTGCCATAATTCATATTTTCCGGACTTTTTTTTATTTTCACACCCACATTTTGAACTTCAAGAACTTTAAGAACTAGAATTCGTGACAGCTATTATATGTTAAAGCCTGTTTTAGTTGTTTTATTTACATTAGTATTTAAAAATCAAATTAAAAAATTATTACTATTATTATTTTGTAATAGCAAATGAAGATTTTGATCACAAATATGCTCATTTTTATTTATTTTTCTGTTATGAAAGAAACAATGAACATCAGATTAATAAAATAAAGTCAATAATAATATATTTACTATTATTAAATGGGGAAAATTTGGTTAAAGGGTTGTTTTTCATGTTGCATCGACATACGGTGCAGTAATTCACGTTTTGCAGAATTTTTTGCTTTTCACGCCCATTTTTGCGGCTCTCTCGATCAGAGAAAAAAACTTTTATTACATAAAATGTAAGAAATTTTGTGCTCTTTAATTTATGTATTGATGACTGTTATGTAAAATGCATAATTTTGAAGTTATTTAGAAAATACGAGAAAAGGCCACGTTTTTTGCCAAAAAAACGTGTTTCCGGGGAAAAATATTGTTACATAATGCCAGATTGGTGTTCAGCGACCCAAAAAACATAAAGTTAGCCAAAAAATCAAAACTACACCAAAACTTGCATTTATTTGTCCTTTTTGAGCACTTAATGCGTGAACTAAAACGAATCAACATAAAAAGATACGGTTTGAACCAAACGGATGGGACAGAAACCGGGTTTTGAGAGGGCAGCAAAAGAATAATAATTCTGATGGCGACCAACAGATGGCTTTGTAGTGTTTTATTGTACCAAAAGATAATTTACAGATGAAAAAATTTTAACAACTTACAAGTCAGCTTAATTACATTTAATTAGTGCTGCAGTAAATGTTCAATGTGCTGTGCATCATTCAAAAGTACAGCTGTGAGACAAGGCCACATCTTTCACAGTATTCAATAGAATTTATTGCGTTATGGCAGACACATTTTGACGGGCGGCATCTTTCAGCGCTGATGATGATGCCGGTTGGTCGCGGTACGATTTTGACTTAATATTCTTGACAGCTAAATGCTTGACAGTCCAAATGCAGCGCACTTAACCCATTCGGGTCCGAATTTTTTTCCATTTTGAGAGCAAAATTATTATTACTTTAATATTTTTAGTCGTATCTATCGAAATAGACTTACTGATGTTTAAAGGTTACCTCGTAGTCTGAAATGCAACGCAAATACTTATTTTATGTGCTATTCAATACATATATGTATGATAACACGCTAATTAAAAGTTTTTGGAGAAGTTTCGAAAATATCGTATTGCAACAGGGTTTACAGATATTACAACTTTCTAATGTCTTTTGTGTTTCATCACGCATGATTCGTTCAGAAAAATATCCTATGTTGTAAATTTAAGGTCTAGACGAACAGCACTAGTTTTTATTACACTAAAAGAGCAATCAATCAATCATTGTTTTCGAACTGAACAAGGGTGAAACCTCGTTAAATGGTTTTTAAGGGACTGACCCTACCAATATGACAAAGGAAGGGGAACTTTTATCTAATCCATCTTCGGTCGTAAACCTGTCAACTGATATTCCTCTCCTGAAGTTCAGATTCAGTGCACTAGAAGTGCAATTTATACATCAAAGCGCCGAAACGAAAGATCAAAGATAGCGCAAGAAGTTAGTGCGAAAAACTGTGTGTGTGTGCCCGTAGCCAAGCGTGAAATATATGTATAAAATAAGGGAATCGTAAATGGTGCAAAGAGAAATAAGTAAACTTATTATTATTATTATTATTACTAAATGTCAAAACATAAGGAAGTCATAGACATTTCGATATGTAGAAGGTAACAAAATAATTGTCAATACAAAATGATAATTGGTGAAAAGACATGTACTATTAATAGTACACCAGACCCGAAAGGGTTAAACCTATATTCATTTTTTAAACTAAGCAGTGAACTTGAATAATCCTGTTATGCAGATTTAGCAAATTGTAACTACTACTTTCGTTCCATAAATGATGGATGCTGTGGAGAGGCGGGTAGAAATACTGTTCCCATATGTGCGCGTCTCTGAATTAACTGTCATTAAAGACGTACTTTAACTTTACTTCAAGCTAAAAGGTTTGCTGTAAATTTAAGGCGCAACACTAGGCACAGAAAAAGACCCGGATGATAATGGAAAGTCTATAGGGGCATTTTTTTCAAATATTTCGCCCAAATTCTAATATTTTTACATGATTTTTCTGCACAAGATAGCTGAGGACGATCCACAACCGGCCTAATTTTTACTTTTTCAGATTTGTTTAAAAAAAATTACTTTAACTTTCGAAACCGATTGAAACCGGCTCTGAAATTGAAAGTGTCGTAATATAAAAAATATATATAAGCAAAATCGAAAAAGTAAAAACTAGGCTGGTTGTGATTCGTCCTCAGCTATCTTGCGCAGAAAAAATGTAAAATTATTAGAATTTGGGCGAAATATTTGAAAAGAACGCCCCCATAGACTTTACATTATCATCCGGGGCTTTTTCTGTGCCTAGCATGAGGCCTTAAGTAATAAACAATTATCTCGATATAAAGAACAGTTTATAAGAAAACCCATAGAGATTGATGAACGAAAGTTTGTTGAATATTTTCTTTAACTTTTACAGCGTATATAATTTAATATTAAGCGCATTTCCGTTTTTTTTTTTTTCAGATTAAAACATTACTATAATTTAAGCAGGAATATGGAGGGTTAGTATAAACAAATGACTACATTTAAACCGGATGTGAGTAATGGAAATAGACTTTTCATAAAACATCATGCAGATAAATTATTTTTTAAACCTATATAAATAAATTAATTTCGATAACAAAAAAAAAATTACGATACAATTTTAAAAGAAGCTGCATTGCACTTTTTTAAAAATTTCGATACAATTTTTAAATTGTCTTACGACAAAATTTTTTAACAAGTTACGATAAAATTTTTATTCAAATTACAATATATCTTTTAAAGCTATCTCGGTATATTTTTAAAAAATTTAAATTTGAAAGTACATTTTTTTGCATATTTGACCTCATGGGGTCGAGCGACACGTATGTGTGCCTCAAAAATGCTTAAGAATACTTTTTTTTTTTTTAAATCCCCAACAGTAAAATTTTACTGTAAAATTTGGCTTACCTAAACGAAGCATTGTCTCGACTTAATGAGGCCAAATTTCTGATTTTAAAAACCGCTGATAAAACATTAAAAATTTTGTAGGCTCCCGTCGTGAAGGAGTTAAAAAGTGCATAACTTGAAAATCTGCATTGATAAGAAGTTTAATAAAAAAGTGAATATTACTCATCTGCTGTTGCCAGGATTCAGCTGATGTCAGAGTTACAGTTTTTATCTGGCTTTTACAATATAAATAGTTATACTATCACATGCACAATACATTATGCACCATGTTTTGTTATTGTACGTTTGTATACTCGAATGTATGTTGTATACTTAATTTACGTATAAATTTCTACAAAGATATGTGATATATTACTATATTTCTTCTTTTCAATGAAGAAACTAAAATTATACTTCAGCATCTTGAATTAAAAAAACCCCTGTCGGCTTGGCCTATAGGCGGAGGTAGATTTCGAAGAGTGCTCATTTCAACGACAACAAAAAAAATTATGATTAGAGATAAACCCAGTTTAATAACTTCATTTGGCCGCTTATGAAAAATTTTTAATTTCATTTTTCTGCAAGAACTGGTTTTATCAGAATCATCTTAAGCAAAATTCAGCTCAAATGCCTTTTTTGACAACATATTTTGAAATATATTCTGATTTTATTAAAAAATCGACCAAAACAGCACATTATAAAGTTCCTAAATAAAAAAAACTATCAATTGAATGCGTTTGAGAACAAAATTGAAATTAAAAATGAGTCATAACGTAACCGATTTGCTATTTGAATACATCCTTAATACTTTAATCATGATCGCTTCGGAAAATTTTGTGCGAAATGCCCAATTTGGCAGCATTTTTAAAAATATATTCTATCTTTATCGAAAAACTGGCCAACGCGTCACATTATATAGTTCCTAAATAAGAGGATCTGTAAATTGGATGCGTTTGAGAGCGAAAATAGATTTAAAAACGTGTCCGAAAAAACGCAGTCTGTTATTTTAATACTTCCTCAAATATTCAACCACGATGACTTCGGGAAATTTTGTTTAAAATACCCTTTTTGGCAACCTTTTTTGAAATATATTCTGTCTTTATCAAAAAACTCGCTAATGCGTCACATTATATAGTTCCTAAATAAGAGGATATGAAAATTGGATGCATTTGACAGTAAAAATGGGTTTGAAAGCGAGTCAGAAAAAAACGCAATTTTTTATTTGATTACTTCCTTAAATTTTCAGTCACGATGACTTCGGGAATTTCTGTTCAAAATACCCTTTTTGTTAGCCTTTTTTGAAATATATTCTGTTTTTATCAAAAAACTGACCAATGCGTCACTTTATACAGTTTCCAAGTAAGAGGATCTACCATTTGGATGCGTTTAAAATCAAAAATTAATTTAAAAATGAGTCAGAATATACGCACTTTGGATTTGAGGTTTTTTCGCCAACTTTTTTTTTTTTTTTTTTTTTTTTGCTATACGAATTGGTCCTATGAAAACTTTGTCAATATAAAAGTTGTAGATATTATTGAGAAGATGTAAAATAAATTTAATTAGATTTGATAGCTTAAAAATTGACAAAGTTATGGATTTTTGTTTCTTTTTTCACCCTCCCTTTTTCTTTTCGTTTTTATTTTATTTTTTTTTTCATTAGTAAAAGTTGGTCCTATCAAAAACTTGTAAAAACAAAAGTTTTAGATAATTTTAAGAAAATTTATACAAAATTTAGTTAGATTTAATATCTTGAGAATTGACGAAGTTATGAATTTTTTTCTCCCAAAAACCCTGTTTTCTTCGCCCCTTGAGCCCATTTCTAAATTTATCAAAAATCTGTCACGCATAAACTTTTGGCCTATTATTAAGAAGTAATATAAACTTTAAACCGATTCTATATCGATTTTAATTAAGGAGTTATGGCGTTTTTTCAATTTTCACAAAAACCCTCCCAATTTCCACCCCCTTGGTCCGATTTTGCCCATTAACGAACTCGACCAATATTTTATGCCCCTTGAATTTATGTGAAAGTTTGAAGAAGATCTGAGCATAATTATGGAAGTTATCGTGTCCAGAAGAAAGTGATATACACCGATAGATAGATAGATAGATAGATAGATGTATAAACTTTTTTACTGATGGTAGTTTTGGGGTCTAGGAGTCATGATCGGTGTAGATCTGCAAAAAATTTTCAGAAATTCCAACATGGGAGAGAATGCAATAGGTAGTATTTCATACGAAATCTACCTAAAACAGCTGACACTTACATCGGTCTCAATACGCATTCACTTTACATATTTAAATAAAAAGAGATAAAACATTAAATTTAAGAATAAAACACTAAACATTAATAAAAAGACTTCTTTAAATATATCCTAGTATTGCAATACTAAAATTTAATCATGTCGCTGCGTTGCAAATTTAATAAGATTAATGAAAATATTTTAATATGTTAAACCCATATTAGTTAGTCTTTAAAGTAACCTCTATTTTAACATGTCCTGGGCATTAAATAAAATTTGTGAATGGATTTTTGATTAGCTTAAATTTAAATGAGAAAACCACCTATATCCCATCTTTTTTACTGATGTCAAAAGTAAAGAAATATTTCAAATTGGAAAATTCAAGTTTCGTTACTTTAATCATCAGGTATGTTTCAAAACAGATTTTTTTCTTTAAAATAAATATTTATATTTGATTCTTTACTAATTTAATCTTAGGTTTCTTAATTTTTGCTCATTGAGCATGAAGTGAAAAATAAACGTTATCAAATCATATTTATTTCTGTGGGTATATCGACAATAACATTTATTTGAATTTTGATTTTTTTCTTTTTTATTCCCCTTTTTTAATGAATGGTTTGCCAGATTTTTACATTAAAAAAAAAAAAAAAAAAACATTAACCATGTTTGTAGATTACAGAACGAACATTAAAATGCAAAAATGCCCTTTAATTAGAAATATTGTGTATAGCTTACAAATCGTATTTTTTTGCTTTGAAAACTTTGATGACCATTATAATAATAATAATAACAATAATATATATATATGTTGTAGTTTGAAGTTTGTATAATTTATTGGTAATTCTGTTTTAAAAATAACTTCTCAGCTTTTCCAGAAAAATAAATTAACTATTTGTGTTATCCGATGTCTCAATTATATATATAATTAATTACCATAATGTAGGTGTATCCCACATTTTAGGGGCCTTAGTTTTGTGAACGTAAAATATTACATATTACAGTTTTAAAATCCTTTTTCACGTTCATTTTGCTCAAACTTTTATTCATTTTTAATTGTTCCAGTTTATTTCACTATGCTCATGTTCACGTGATTTATGTTTTTTCTGTTTATTTTTAATTTGAAGCTATTCTAGCGAAAATTTTCTTTTATCATTTTTTGTTTTAAAAAAAGTTGCCGTCAGAGCACACGAAACATGTAAAATTAAAGGTTTTTTTACCATTTTATTTTATTTCAATAGATCACTTATAGCATTTATAAATAATTTGGTATTTTAAAGTAATGTTTTATATTATACTAGCGGCCTTCGCCCGCTACGCTGGTCGGTTTATCTAAAGAAATCTTGAAGAAGTAGTTAGATAAGGTTCAGACATACATTAAAAAAAAAAAAAAAGCAAGTCGATCATTCAAAAAACGTTGGGAAATATCAAATATTTACTGTAATTTTTTAAGAAAAACAAAGTTTCGAAAAAAAAAATTAAATCGAAAAAAAAATTACACTTGAAGAATTTGAAATTAAAAATTTCAAATTCTTTTAATTGCTTATAGGCGTTAATGCCAACATAGTGAAAAAAAATTCCATGCTGGGAATCGAACCCGGGCCATCAGTATGGCGCACTGACGTTCTACCGACTAAACCACATGGAACGACAGCCAGCTTGAAACTTTCTCATACTTAAGTAGACTGGCGAAAACATAACGATAGCGCGTTTTAAAATCGCACAGTGACATCTATTGGATTTTATATGTACTAAAAAACGTTATGTACTAAAAAACGTGAGCAGCGCACCTAATAGTTTCTTTTGTTTCTTTTTGTTACTTTTTTGTCTGTTGTCCGATTTTGATGAAACAAAGCCTATACACTGCCCGGGAGTGTGCATTCTTCATTAGTGAAAACCGCATAAAAATCCATTCAGTAGTTACGAAGATAACCTCGAACAAACAGACAGACAGACAGACAGACAGACAGACAAAAAATTCAAAAAAATTTTTTTTGTGTTTCATTGGTTTTCTTTTATCGCCCTGACTCCATTTTTGTCAATTATCTTCAATGTACAGACACACCGGGTCCTACTGTTTTATTATATGTATAGATGTTCAGGTTAATTCACTGTAAAATTTTCTCATTGTGTAATTACAGTTATTTCTTTTTATTTATCAATTTATACACCAGAGTAACCCAAACTGCCATAAGTGATAATAAACATTTCACTTAATACACTCAGTCATTCATTTTCGGTCGTTTGATAACCGTTTTCACATAGTTCGAATATTGACAGCGGATTAAAAGGTATTGTGTGGAAATAATTAATGGGTAACAAGATATTTTTGTTTTATCGCTTGTAACATTCTTCCCCTTGTTTGTTGTCAAAGTAAATGATGTCAGTGTTATCCATCGGGGCGTCCGCAGTTACATGATTAAGATGAATGATTATAATTGACAAGCATTTAACGTTACAAAATATTCTTAGATATATAATTATGTATTTAAAAATTTTATTTTATTTAATTATATTTGCTTAAATTATATTTATTTTTTTAGTATATTCTTAGCTTTTAAAAGATTCGTTTTAAATCTACTACTAATTTTTGTCATTTCAATACGATATGAATGCTTAAAATGTATGATATTTATTAAAGTTATGCATTTATCTTCTCACTATTATATATTTAACGCCAGGGCCGTAACTAGAAGTGAACAATAGGGGGGGGGGCTCAACAGAATGTAGGGGGAGCTCATAATTTTTTTATCTCTTTCTCTGACGAAGAAAGATGAATTAGTGCCTATTCGCATTGTTGGTACTATGTCTCTTATTAAACTATTGTAATAACTTCATTTTATGCTAAGAGAGGTATAGGATGATGAAAATTTTCAGTGTATAACTGGTACAAAATTAAACATCATGTTAGCTTCATATGAACAAATAGGATGAATTAGTGTTGGAACATTTATTTTAGATACAATTTAGTATTTCTGCAAAACTCTGAAAGGATCTCAAAACTAAATTAGATGTTTGAACAGAATATCACTTGAATTTTCGGAACAGAAATTCATTGAATGACCTTCGAATCTTTTCCAAGAGGGCTCAAAATATTTTAGGGGGGGGGGGCTGAGCTGCCCATGGCACACCATTAGCTACGACCCTATTTAACACTGTGATGCAACAGTTACAAAACAGTGCTCCTCGATTTCGAAAGAGTTCTCATCAACTTTCTAGGACTTAACGATGCTCGAAAAAATGAAATAATATTAAAATGAAATAAATAGATTGATATTAATATTTTTTTTTTTTTTTTTTTTTTTACCGGATATGAGTCAGACACACTTTCTTTTTAAAGAACGCAATCTCTTTAGCATATTTTTCTTGCTTTACTATAAAGATTTTTTGTCAAAGCAAATGCCGTTAGTATTTATTTGTCCAATGTTCTCATTAACACGATTAATGTTAATTGTTCGAAAAAACAAGCAATCAAATGAGAATTATTTCATTCCGTACATTGTAAATGCACATAATTCTATTTTTTCTAGTAAAATACACAATCTTAACAATCTTCAAATTATCTAATTACACCTACACGTTACATAAGTCAAATTATACAAACGAATGATCTTCTTTCACATAAAGTATTAAATAATGCATTCATTGTTTTATTGTGGGTCAATTGATAACAGAATTACCATGGTTTCAATATTGAAAGCTGAGTAAAAAGCACTGTGTAGATATAATAAATGGTTGAAGGTTAATTTAATGTTATTGCTTGTGCTATATTATTACGGTTCTTCTCAGCGAAAAGGGCATTAATTTTATTATTTGGTATTATCAAAGTAAGATTATTAAAGGAATAATGCTAGTTGGAATAAGTTAGTTCTTTGTATGACTCTTAGGTTACATGCGACAGAAAAATAATTTATTTTAATGAAAAATGAATATATTTTATATCACGAATATACATTGAATTAATTGCAAAGATGTCAGAAAAATTTATTGTCTCCCCTGAGAATAATAACATTTTATTTCGACCTAAGTTTTATAAATATTGATGCACTCGCAGAGTTTTTTAAATTTTTATACGGTTACTTTGAAAATCCTTTTAGATTGTGTATTTACACACATGCATATTGCATATGTTATATTAACTATAGAATAACCTCGACTGTCAATAAATCTGTTTAAGCAGTTTAAATACATGGAATAATACCTTACTGATCGATTCCTAACCAAGTCAATGTCATTTCAATATTGACAGCAGAGTGAAAAGTCATTGTGTGGAAATAATTAGTGGATAAAGGATTACTTTCTTTCTCATCGCTTACATAACTCTTTCGCTTCAACACAAAGGATGCCGTCAGAATAAATGACATACATTTTATTCTTTAGAATGTTGACAAAGACGTGATTAAAATGAATAATTTAAGTTGAAAAGAAGTTTTCTCTACATATTACTGTTAGGTTGCAGTTTTATTTATATATTTTTTATTTCATTGTAGAATTAACTCAGTAATAAGATTTTCCAACATAGCTTAAAAGGGCTTATGACTTCCATTTGTCTGTCTATCTGTTTGTCGCCTGTCCTTAGTTTAAGTCACGTCAACATACTTCCAATATTATTAAATATTTTATGAGTAATGAGATTTACTAACATGTTCAGTATTAAAAATGAAGAACTTACCATTTATAGTTCATTTATTCGCACACCCATATTAAGTTGTCCATGAAAAAAAAATCGTTTATAATGTACTTATTGATGTCACCATACTTAAATATATGGACATCACATAAATGTATCACAAAAGCGTCTTTCTCTAGCGTCTGACGTTTATAGCATTTATTGTTCATTTACAAAGAGAAACAAAACAGTTCGAGTCCAATACTTTCTACGAGTGATAATAATAGGAAGTGTGGTTTAAAATGAGAAATGTGGTTTTAAATTCAAGTATTTTTTTCCTTATTACTTGTTGTGTATAAATTCCATAGATTCTACATAGAGTTTAAAAATTACTGAAGGGTAATTTTTAGTTCTGTTGGTCATTTCCAAGCATAAATGAATTTTTGTGTATTATGTACCAAATGTATAGATTATGCCAGCAAAAGTATAATTCGGATATTTATCCAACTACACATCGTAATTTCTGATATTCCGTTTTTTAAATTGTTTAAATGGATTAAATGGTCTTAATTAGACTGCATACTCTACCTAATAACACTTTGATTTCCAAAAATAAAACAATTGTGTCAAAAAACTACAACGACACATCTTACCGCAGCAAAATATTCATTAATTCGATGGGTTTTTTTTATGTTTAAAGCTTTTTAAGAATTTATATTTAAAAATACAAGTTTACAAATGAAAATCTTAATTTTATTGCATTAAGTGGATTTTACAAAATTTGAATTACATTTTACATGTTGGGTCCATTGGACAAATCTTGTAGGCAGAATCTTAAATACAAATTACTGTTTTTGCAGCATTGTTATAATAATTATGTTTTATTGCAGCAATCTGAATGTTATGGGAATAATCAGTCTTTGACACAGCGTAACTTACCTTTGAACCATGATTCTTCTTTCTTGTTTTGTCATAAACAAACATTTACGAATAAATTATTAACACCAGCTTAATTAACATATGTATACTTCCACTGAGTTTTGAATTAGCTCAGTTAGTACTGTTTTCGCAACCGAGTAATTTTATCATCCGTTTATCAGTATTTCTGCTGGTGTGAAATTAACACTTTTTAAAATATATCGGTTCAGAATTTAATATATATACTTTTTACGCTTATTACATTCAAAAACCACGAGAAAATTAAAATTTTTATTCGACGCCGGTAGAATTAGTGTTAATGATACCTAACGGATGTCCCAAAATGATCTGCCTGCTTAAAAAAATGCAATAACTTGCCAATAGGGTTATTAAAAAAAAAAGCAAGTGATTCATGTAAAATGTTAGAAATCTTTTTATTTCCATGTATTCCAATCTTTTTAGTTCCAAATAACATCGATAGATGGCGTTTTAATTATTAAGCTTGCAATCAAGAGCGATAACAGAAAACCCCGAGTATCGATAAAAAAGAAAAAGTTTAAACATATAAGTGAATATATACATGGAAGTGGATCTATGATTACATAGATAAATGAGACCCACTCCATATGTTTATCCACCTTCGTTGATATCAATGCTGACTTACTTAGGCTGCTTCCCAATTGAGCGGCTATTGCTTGCTGTGCCGTCTATTGATGCTATTTAGAACTAAAACCAGTAACCGTGGTAATAAAATTTCCGAGCTTCTTACTTATGTAAGAAGCTCGGAAATTTTATTTCATCCTGCAAGAATTTTTTAATAGTTTTATCAATTTGCATGTTATAAAATTTTAAAAAGTGCATTTTTGGTTACCCTACATATTCACTTTGAAATCAATTATTTGCATACTTCTTTTACATTTCATAAAAATGAACTGCTGCCCGATTTGAAAAATTTACGCTGAACAAAATGTACATTTTAAAATTAACGCTATATTAATAATAGTAAAAATATTTTTTTGTATAAACATTCTTCTTTTCTTGTAAAATCACTACCTTGAAAATTATTTCGTCATGTAATTGAGCACACAAATTATATTTATCGCATACTATGTACGAAAAACCATGGCTGCTACATATTGCGTTAAGCTGTGACATAATGTATACGGCAATTCATTTTGGATCGATTGATAACCCATTTAAAAAAGCTTCAATATTGACAGGGGGGGTTGAAAATCACTAGGCGGAAGTAGTAAATAGATGAAAGATGCATTTCTTTTTATCGCATACATAATTCTTGCGCTTTATCATAAATGTTGTACCTACTGTAAATAACATCCATTACAATCTTTACTATGTTGACAGTGACAAGATTAAAATGAATCATTCGAGTTTAACAAAGTTCGTGTTATAGATTACTTTGTGGTTTATCAGCTATTTTAAGAGTACTTTATTTTATTAAAAATGTCAGATATTGTACACCAAACATTGCAAATGAGATTCATTCTTGTTATAACTAGTTTTATAACATTCAGATTTTGGTGCAACAGTTGCTACATTCTTATGCAAAAATGCATGCATACAAGGCTTTAACGATTTTATAGATTAAATTCAGTCATACAGAAATAACAAGACTCCGTGTTAAATAGGATGTCGTCGCCGTGGCACCTTAGAATCGTTACGTGTCATGGAATATAAATAAATAAGTCAATAATAAATAATAATAAATATAAAAAAATCGCATATACACTGTAAAAAATTACGTATACTATACTTTTTCTTGTTAACTAAGATTCCTAGAATATTTGTATGCAATGCTAACGGAAAAAATTCCTGTAACCAAATCTCTTACATGATTTTTAGCTGTTACCGTTATATATATATATATATATATATATATAATAAATTTAATATGTTAAAAAAAATCTGGGAATCACAGTAATAGCTCAATAACTTTACATCTACAATGCAGGATTAATAGAATAATCACCATGGCAATCTAAAACCATTACCTATCATGAGATATCCTTCAATTAATTACTTATGATTGAATTTAATAGAATCACATCAATTTAAGATCTTTACCTATCTTGGGATACCATTGAATTAAATACATGTGATAGGATTTGATAAAATTAAGAAGACATTTATTAATAACTTTTTAAGTTTTGGTACGATTTTTATAAAATGAGAAATGACTCGAGAAAATTCTGCAACGATATTTTATGTTCAATTTCTAGCAATTCAGTTGGGTAGGTTTTCCGAACTTCTATGTAAGCAGAAAAAAGACACGAGTTGACGACTATAAGCACTACGTATCTATATTATAAAGGCCAAACGTTTATGTGCGTAACGCGTACGTCATTTTGCGAATGGCAGCACTTTCCTCTGCAATTTCGGTTTTGTAATTTTTGGTACTTTAAATTTTACATTTCTTAACATCGCACATTTTGAATTTTTACACCGTAGTACAGAGAAAAAAAATGTACTTTTAAATGCAATTTGTTTGAAAGCTGTATCTCAGTTTATTTTTGAGATATAATTTTTTTTATAATTTTTAGTACCAATTTTGTAATTGTGGCAACAGAATTTCTCCACTTTCTCTTAAAATTAAAAAAATAATAATTAAAATGCGTATATTTTAAAAGTATCAACTGTTATAAAATCCAGTGGATTTCGGTTTTATTTTGTTTAATAATTTGGATAATTTTATTTTATAGCAATTTGTTAATTTTAGCTTAGTAACATTTGTTTTAGAATTAGACTGAACATTGAACAATATATGATGTGTTTTTTACCGTAACTAATTATGTCGATTTATTGTAAATCAGTGAAACAGTTCTTACAGATTTTCTTTCGTCGAATTCCGACGGGTTCCATCTCGTTTATATAATTACGAACACATTTAAAGGCATGGTCTACAAGTTACTGGTATGTCATTAGATGTTTGATGAATATTTTATTTAACTGAAAAATTTCCTTTTTATCAACACTTTCCAACATAGCTGAAAAATGTTATGATTGCTTTGTATATGTATGCTCTAAATATAATAAATACTCTGCGACTGCACTGTAGTTTTTTAATATGTTATTAATATTTACTGCACTACGAGCGTATTAAAAAGATGTGAGTAGCGTTTATAGTTCATTTACAGGGGCTGCCAATAATGTGTTTCTTTCTATTCCGATCAATAGGTAAAAATCTTTTTAGGTGCAGTTTAATGATGTTACACCATTTCAAACTCAATGCAACTGATGTGAATTTATGGAGTACATTAAATCATGAATCCTACAGAATATGAGAAATGTTTATAGGGCCATGCGGAGGAACTCTTTTACGTAATCGTATAAGGAAAAAATTGCTTGCGGTGTATTTTAATTATGTTACACAGGTTCAAAATTCAATGCAACTGATGCGAATTATGAAGTGCCCTAAATCATGAATTCTGCTGAATATGGGATACATTTATAGGGCCATACTTTTGAAACTTCGTTACGTATACGAAAAAAAAACCTGTTTCCAGCGTATTTAAATTATGTTAAACTATCTCAAATGTCATGAAATAAATACGTGTTATTAAGGTTTGTATTAATATACTTGCTGTAAAATATCATGTACATAGCATTTATTGTTAATTTTTAAGGAGACACAAAAGATTTTGACTTCAATATTGCAATAACTGACTGTATTACGCTTTTAGATGTTAAAGTTAAATTTGAATTTAATACTGCGTTGTGCATAAACAAAAAAAAAAACAAGTTGGAAATTGCATGTGAAGCGTAGCAAATGAGGTGCGTTTGTACGATAATGAAGTTTTAAAAATATCAATCTCATAAAATTGTAAATAGTTAATTAGAATTAAAATGCGCAACAAACAATATTCACTCTATACTCATTATGTAATGGAATACTTTTGTGTGGCTTTGTAAATCAACAACAAAAGTTCTTTGCACAACAGATTGTGCAAAATCTATATTATAATATGTACTTTATAATGCATATCAATATTATTATGTTCGAATGAGTGTAATATTATTAAAATGCATTTGAAACTTTTTTTCCCATTGACTGTAATGTAACGGAGTACTTTTGATTATCCCTGTATTTGATCTATGCATCCTATTTTTAAAAAAATAGTGAAATGACTTGAAAAAATTATGTAATAAGTATGTAATTTAAATTTCAAACGATAAAAATGCATTTGCAACATTTTTCCCCATTGACCGTAATGTAACGGAATACTTTTGATCGTCCCTGTAATTGATCTATCCATCCGATTCTCATAAAATTTGAAATGACTCGACAAAATTATGTAATAATTATATATTTTAAATTTCAAAAGATTCGGTTGGGTAGTTTTTGCGTTGTTATATGCGCACAGACAGACAGACAGACGGACGGACAGACACACAGACAGACGGACGGACTGAATGACAACTATAGGTGCTACGTATTTATGTAATTACGAACGCACCTAAAAAGTGAGCATTATTTATGAATGTGAAAAATAACACTAGTAAGTCTTGATTACGTCCACTAATAACTATATCGTAATATTAATAATATATATTCTACATAAAAATATAAGAATTTATATATTATAAAAAAAACATTTTGCTTCTAAGACGTTGTAAATTAACAAAAACATTTAAAATATATTAAAACATTGTTATTTACATGTTTCAACTCTATAGAGTTGTAAACAGAGTTGTAATCTTTCTGTAAATCGTTCCAATACTATTTCGAGTATTTTACAAACGGTGTTTTTTACATAATGTTGTTTTGTAGCAATATTATTGTTGAAGCAATAACCTTTACAACAAGCAGGTCAAACACGTGGCCCGCAGGTCACAATTGGCCCACCAACAACTATTTTGTGGCCCGCCAAGCCACAAAAATATTGTATTTTCCATATGTTTGATTCCGTTCTTTTTTTATAAAGAAAATACATTTTACACGAACACACTTGCAGATGTTGTAAGTTTTTTCAAGTTAGAGAATGTATACATTCAAAATATTTAACAATATAACTGAATATTAATCTGCGCTACATTTAATAACAGAAGTTCCATGATTAAGTAAAGAGAAGTTTTGTAAAAAAACTAGTCTTTTGTACGGAATATTTTTTATTTTTGTTTTTACAGAATAAAAAATTGGAATTAATGAAATTGATATTATTTTCCATAATAAATAATTTAAATTTTATTTCTGGTGTGTATTTAAATTTTTTATTGATTATCATCTAAATTTTGCAGGGTTTTATTGATGTTGTTGTTTTTTTTAAACCAGGTTGCATTCTTAATGTAAAGATTTCCCTTTTTTGCAATAGTAAAATAAATAAATAAATAAAATAAATAATAATAATAATAATCTGCTTATTGATTTTCTGATAATGTGGCCCGCGGCTTCGTACACAATGCTTAATTCGGCCAGCGATAGTAATTGATTTTGACATGCCTGCTTGACAGCAATAGAACATTTTACTAAATTCAAATTATTTTCGATAGCATTCAGAATACTGTTAACAAAACAAAACTAGTCGTTGGGGGCCACCGTAATTACTTACCCATCATATATATGCATATATAATATATGAAAATAATACATTTGAAAACTATTTATAAAATGGATTGCAATTCCAAAACAAAATTTAAACGTGGATTTATATTTTTATTGTGCATAGTAATGCTGTATTAATGAGTTGCTGATGAATCTCTTTCGATAAATTATACAACACGCCTAACTACTCGAGTAGTACTGAATTGAGAAAAAGAAACATCCTTATAACTCCAAAAATAATAATCTTATTAACTAACAGTTTATTGCGTCGGATTAAGCGTCTCATCTCCAATTAAAATATATCTTTGAATTGAAATTTGAATGAAATACAGGGTCATGAAAAATCGAAGAATGTGGAAAACAGGACTACAGATATCTCGGCAACTAGTAATTCGATCAACTTCGTTCTTTATGCAAAATTTGTGTTATTTTATTGCTTTTTACGATCACTCCTTAAAATAAAAAAATTCGAACATTTTTATGTACCTTTCATCAGAACGAATTTTTCGAGAGTCCGAAAAAAATAGTTCCGGATAATCGAGGTTACTGATATTAAATAGGCTTCGTTCCATTCTTCCATACTAAGTACATACAAAATTTCAAGTCTCTATCTGAATTCGTTCGGGAGATAGAGCGTTTACAGACAGACAGACTGACAGACAGACAGACAGACGGCAAATTTTTTTCTCTAAAAATATGTTTTTCGAAATGTCCAGTGTCGAAAACGTATAAATCCGTAAAAAAAAAATTTTCGATTTTCAAAACGATTGCAAGACTTACCCTATACTACGTATGATGGGTAAGTAAAATGTTTAAATTTTTCCTACTTATATGGAGGAGAAGCGGGTTCAAGATATAAGTTTATTGAACACGCTCCCCCGTTTTGCAATGGCTCTAGGATGAACAACACATTTACTTTATCTAAAGTTAAAATTTTACCTAATTCCGTTTTCCATGTGTGAAAATAAGGCACTTCATACTTATAAAAGCCTCGAAAATATTTTAAGTTGTGACTTTTAATTATGACTATTCCTTCATTAACAGATTTTAGTAATAATTATATAAAAAAGTGCTCTAACCATCTAGTTTAGCAATTACATACACTCATTGCATATTGCAAATCACACGCTAGAATAATCACTTTGGCTAAGTAATTAATTGTTGCATGCTAATAATCATTCTTGGTCGATTAATCACCAAAATTATCTTGCAGTATAGATTAATGTATCAAGATGATTAAAAGACATTGTGTAAAAACAAAGGGTAAAATATTTATTTACTTTTTTTTATCGCTTACACATTTTTGGTACTTTATTATTAAAGCTGTTGCCAAAGGAAATTATTCTAGTTTTATTATTCTCTTGTTAAGTGTGAAATAATTTCAATGAAAAACTGGACAACAAGTTAGTTCCACTAGTTGTTGTTATGTTGCATTTTATTTTTGAAATAGTTTCTTTGATTTATAAACGAGCTAATTTTCTTTATACATTAGATAATATTCGAGATAATAAGTATTAATATAATAAGTATTCTTCATAATAAGTATTCTTCTTTCCCTTAAGCATTTGATTCATTCTAAAAATTGTACTATATATTATGCTGCGTATAACTTAGGTTTAATCTACTGTGAGAATATGAATTACAAACAGATTATGCTTTTTCATATGAGGACCGCAGAAACCAAGGGTGGTGTATAAATGACAAAATTGAAAAAAAAAAAATGAACGAAGCGCACAGACGACTTGGAAATATGCTGTCAGGTAACGAAATATAACTGTTTTTTTAATTGTATGCTGTGTTCTGGAGATAAACGGCTTTTGCCGATAAATAATCAATATTGAATCACTATAAATTAGAAGAAAATTGTACTCTATTTTTATTACGATTACAGAAGAATGAGTTCAAAGATCTCGAAGAAACCAGCAGCAGTGGCGTAGATGTCATATACGCACGACATTGGCGCAATTGCAAGAAAATGGCAATTCAATTCTATGCCTCACATAGTAACCCAACTATTGTTTATTTATTAATAAACTGTTTACTTACTTTTATTTTTCTTTTTTAATTATATAAATTGTTTTCTCCTATAATATTTAATTAAAATTTTTTTATTATTATTTTCTTTTTAAAATACTAGAAAATAATTTAAAAATATATATGTAATTGATAATTGAAACCGAACTTGCCGCGAAACTTGTGTCAGAAAAAAAAAATCGCGCTAATGTGGTGCGTATATGACATCGGTGCCGCGGCAGTTTATTATTTCAATTCAATCAATTATTATTGATGTTCCAATTTAGCGTCAATTATCCTTAAACTCAATTTTCTCTAAATCAAATGTTTGTGATTTGTATCCGTTCGATTCTGAGGTCGCCTTATACTCTCATATTATCCAAAAATAACTATCTTTTGACAGGAACGCCTAGACCATAGGTTCCCAACCTTTTTAGGACCGCCCCCCCCCCCTTTACACGAGAAAATAAATGCCAACGTCTCCCTTTTCCATAATAGTTAATTATACAAAATATCAAAATAACGTCAAAATGCGTGTTACCAATATTTAATCTATCTATATATATATTAAGAATCACAAAGTAGAATTTTATTAAAACGATCATCAAATGTAGTAAGAAATTATGTATTAGAAATTGAAAAATAACGCCAAAACAAATAAGAATTAAAAAAAATACCGAAATAGTTGGGGCTAATTTTAAAAATTTGCTCATGTCGGATTCCAATTTCTTTAACATAAGTCGCAAATTGTCAGTCTCAAAGGTTTCTGTTCCTTTTCTGTTCCTGTTAGATAGTAAATTAGCTACTGCTCAGAATCCATTCTCAGCGAATCTGATGAAAGAACAGCTATTAAAACTTTATGTACTATCACCCCCTACAATCATGGCTAGAAAGCTGTATTGGTTTTTTAAGCCGGATCTCTTGGTATCCAGTTCTAAGTTTTACTTTTAGTTCTCGTTTGCTGTGAATTCCGCAATTTTCTCGTTCAAATATGATAATACTGCCTATATCTGCTTTTGCGAAGTAAATATTTTTTACTTTCACAGACTGCGAATATTGTGGCAAAGTGGCTATATTCTCCAATACTTAGATTTCGTTTGAACTAAAGAAATGTATCCTCAGAAGCAGCTATGAGGCTTTTTTTTTTAATTAAATTCAACTCCTCATCTTGCAATCATTTCATGCCTTTTTAAAAATATTTAGAAACCTTAAATTGATATAATTAAAGATTTTAAACAGGTCTGTCAAATACTCGATGTTATTTTTTAAATGCAATCGGGTTTTAGAGTATTTTTACATTTCTGTTTACAATTAAGTGTAATACGGAATTAAATATATCGAAAAACAATTCAGACAAATGCATCAGGTAACTCTGACTCAAAATGATAGTGACAACTGCATTTCAGAGTGAAATAATTGTTCCACTTTGTTGTGAAATGATTTTCATTATAAAACTGGCTGTATTATATTTTCATTATAAAACCATTCAATGAATATCTTCTATTCTTATTGACTGCCTTGATATTGTAAAAAAGTGACATGTACAGGCGTCCATCAAAAACTTTTGAAACAAAATGTTGATAATGTGTAAAGAATGTACACAGGGTACAATTAGTACTGCTTGTTTCAAATGCTTTAATGAAACCCTTATGATGTCCCATCGAGGCTGGAGCAACATCAATAGCAAGTGACAATATATTATCAAAAGGGATTTATTTCTCTTGAACTGATTTCGTGGTTTTAAATATCGATTATTCCTTCGTATCAGCTTCCAACTTTTTAGCAAATAACAGTCTTTGATATATTTTTTTCTCTTTTGAGTTTTGTTATTTGGTAATGCTGATCCTTCGAGTTGAATGAAAAGTTTGGAAGTCTTTAAATAATGGCATAATGATATTTCAGCGCTTTCAGGGGTTATAAAAATATAATGTTATCAACGTTTTGGTGATTCTCCATTCCCTTCCCCCCTTTTGATATTATCCGTTATCATCCCTCGAACCTCCCCCCCCCCCCCCCCCGCCGTAATGATACCGTTATCAAAGTTTTTTGTAGAATTTAGTTCTTTTGTTTGGAGTAATATTCAAAACTAATTATATTTATTTTTCGTTTACTTTATGAATTCAAATGAAGGGAAGTTGATAAAATATCGCTTTTTTCAAATAAATCATAAAAGAAATAGTTACTATTTAAAGTATTTTATAATAGATTTTTGTTACAAAATGCATTCAGCAGTAATAAAGTCTTGTTGTACTTCCCCCAAATGGAGGAGGGATAGGGGGGGGGTGGAGATAGAAATTTATCAACGAATCAAGTCGACAGCATTCTTTCTCTATTATTTTATAGTAAATACAAGATTCCATTTAAAATTTACTTCAAATGTGTGATGCACATTATAATTAATATATGCATACACACATGAAGATGAACAGAAGTGTCAAACGTTGGAGTATCCATATTTTAGAATTGGATAATTTTATAATAATTTAGAGATTTTTTTTTGTATTTTCATAATAATAGATAACAGGTTAGACAAAAAATAATATACTATTTTGAACCAAAGACCATGCTACAAATAAAAAGAGACGATTTTGATTGGATCAAAAATTATATCGATATCAAAAGGCAACCCCCCCCCTTCCCCTAGATATATCTTACAATATTATATGCTAAACCGCACTCTCCCTAAATTGATAACGTTATATATGCACAGCCCCTTAGCCATCTAGTCCTGTTTGTATAGAATTATTACTCAGGACTTTTTTCTTATAATATCTGACGATTTCTTATGATGAAGAACAGTTTTTATTATCTCTCTGACTGCAGGCAAGATTAATTTATCGCTGATTGTGTGCGGTTTTCATATTTTTGTGATTAACAATACGTTATTATACGAGGCTCGTAGCCCGTCATCTTGTATTGAAAACAACTGAAAGAATTTGATATAGTTGACTGTTTTAAATTTTTCTATTCCAGTCTTTGAAAAATAGGACATATCTTTGTCTTTTCTATCAGCACGCATTTATTCAAATGCTCTTGTAGCCTAGAAAGTTTCATGGTTTCATATGATTTTTTTTTTTTTTTTTTTTTTTTTTTTTTTTTTTTTGACAAATTAAGCATATAGGTAATGATTTCTTTGTAGGAGAGTGCGTAGATCCATATTTCAAATACTCAATGTTATACTACCAGCATTTCTTCTTCGATTAAGATGTTTTGAAACATAAAATTTTCCTCTATTTAAGTTTAAATAAATTTATTTTTGAAAAAATATATGGATGTAATGATTTTTATCATTTTTACGAAGGAAAAACAAATTTCTTGAATTGATTCAAATCAGTGGTTCGTTTAAAAATCTGTTCAGGCGTATGTGGTCATACTTCAGATTTTTTCGAAATACAAGTTAATAAAAATATAATTTTATTTAAAACTTTTACGCAAATATTTATCGCGAATTTTGTAGGCCACAATTTTTGAATTCATAATGGTTTTTAATATGAGTCGTGTGATTCTTCATGTTCCGCTGTGACATTTTGACATTCAGGAAGGAATTGCAGCTACAATATTTTTAGCTTGATACAGAAAAATTTTGTTCGCTGCAACTTTAGCCCTTCTTTTTGTTCCACTGTGATTTTTTGACACTAGTAAAAAAATATCAGTCCCTAACCTCCTCTCCTCAACCTCAGATCTAGGCTCGTCTGTATAGATTTCCATTTAAAAGTGCAGTTAAGGTTTTTGTCACGAACCGGGAGTAATGAGATCAACTATTTTCAATATATTAATTCTTATATAGGTAGATAAGCCATGGCCACCCCCTTTGACTGTCCTAACCCCCCCTCCCCCCGTCCTAACGTTTTACTCTAGTCTCGCTACCGCCCCCCCCTGGAAGGCTCCAGCGCTCACTGGGGGGCGGTACCGCCCCCGTTGGAAACCTATGGTCCAGACACTTCTTTTCATTTTGAAAATTACGAAAAAAAATGTTCTTTGAATTCGAAAAAAAAAGTTTTAAAATATCCTTTTTAAATCAAAACACTTTGTAAAAAAGAAATTAACACAACACGGAAAATAAAATAAAAGCTACTCAGTTTTGTTGTTTTAAAATTATGCTTAAAAACGGCAAAATGATGTTTTGAGGGGGCGTCTACCATAGAACTGACCAGATATTTTGAAACTTCTTATGTTATCCTGTAATCTAGCAGTATTCAATAACTTCTTGAGTGGCACCCAAGAAGCTTTGATCAAGAAGGGAGCTTCCTCAGTCAACAATCGTGTACGAACTTCAATTTGGATACAACCCATAAAATATGCTCGTTTTAAAATACTTTCTCAGAAATGTGTCGCAGGTATTGCATAAAAACTTGTTTTTAATCTAATTGAAGTGATCAGACTTCATTTATTTTGTCAGAATTGGGTACTGCGATTGAAAAAAATAAATAAATCGTTTAATCTGTAAAAGCCCCACTAATGAAATTTTATATACATCATTTAAAAGTAGGCTTTATTTTCAATCGTTTGGTACTAGTAACTTTTTTCTACAATATTTTGTTGAAGAGTTTGTAGGGGGTGTTTATTTTTCTCACGATTGTACTATTATTATTATTATTACTAAATGGGTATATATAGTATTATTGATGATTTTATAAAATGTTATTTACAAATTTAAATGAAGAAGAGAAATAACAGAATGAAGGATAATGTGATCTTCAAAATAACAGGCTTATTTATTTCTCCGTAAGATATTATACTCATTAATAAAATGCAAATCAATTTCCGGTTCATCAAAATGATTACTAGTCAGCACTTTCCATAACTAAGTTCAACTATCATTTTAACAGAGTTCTGTTGAAGAATGTTCTATAAATTAACTTTATTCATTACTAGGTGTTCACCCCAGCGCTCGATTCTTTGAAAAAAACTGAAATTTGGATCGCAGGTGCATACAGTGAAGCTGGGTTAAAGACAATGCCAATTATCAGGGCCTGACTCATATCCATTTAAAAAGTTGTGTGAAGTCACAGGTTAGAGCTTTGAATTTTTCTTTGTCTCACACTTAAACTCTTTTACTGAAAATTAATTGGTGGATTCAACTGAAATTTAATTATGTTTTCAATATTTTAAATTTTTATTTAAAATATTTATATATTTCAACGAATTTAGCAATATTCAGCGAATGCATTTTCTAATACAATAAAGCCTGTTTATGTTGAAACCATACAATAAATTGAAAACAAAACTAGTTTCAGCTCTAGATCTTCCCCCCTCTAAAAATGCAGTTATGCTTTGTTCAATTGCAAATATAACAGCAAAGCCTTCTTATACTAGATAGGAACCGAAATATATATATGCATTTTTTTAAAATATATATTATTATAAACCACTGTCGTTAACCATTTATAAAAGCTGTCATTAAAATTATAAAATTTAAGTTCTAAAGACGAACGTGATAATAAAAAACAACAAGAATGAGAAACCATGCTTCAAGTATAGATTATGAAACACTTTCCACTGTATTTAGAATACTTTATCAAAACTTCTCAATTGAATGGGATTAAAATAAGATGATTAATTAAATAAATTAAAAAACCCATACTACATTTTAAACCCAATTTCTAAAATTGCCATGAATATTTGGAAACTATTCCAATTATTTTGTGAAACCTTGTATATTTTCTATAGTTCTCTCTATATACTTGAAAGTAGTTTAGTTCAGCAAGGGCAGAATAACACAAGTGAAAATTCCTTTTTAATCAATTTTCCTTTATAAACAGAAATACATCCTACATATATAGTACAGCGCCGTATGATTTAAACGATTTATGCACATTAAGTAATAAGCAAATAATTCGTTACATTTAAAAACTCCTATCCAATTGAAAACAAACTTTTAAAACGTATCTGCATTATCTCAAGACGCACAAAACATTCCGAAGCTATACTTAATTTATATATAATTTATTGAAGAAAAAATGCCAACAATTATGCCCTTCTTTTTATTATGGACGAATACTATGCACATCCTTTTCTATAATAAGAGTCTTTTAGAGATCAATACTTTTCAGGGATATATAACTTTTTCATCATTTTTGAATTAATGCAACAGGCACGTAAAATGATTTTTTCCTACAGACCGTAATGTAACGTATTATTTACATGTGCCCTTTTAAACTAACTGTAAATGCTACATAAGGTACCCTGGGGTAATAACGCCAGACGGGGTAATAACGCCAAGTGCTAATATTTTGCATAATTATGAAATAATCTCGTAAATGACATTCACGTGTTCTGCGCAGAAGGGTTTTGAGTCATATAAATCGCAAAAACAGCTTCAAGTTAATTTGTTTCATTTTTAGGTCTTATTGTTTTTACAAGCAGCTAAAATTAACGCTTGATCTAAAATTTGCGAGATACGTTTTGTGATGTGAAGACTATTTTTTTTATCCGGAAATACTTTGTTAATTACATAAATTTGTAGTACATTTCATGGCCTTTCAAAATGTTGTTGAAGATTTTGGATATCTTCTCGAGATAATTTGTTATTTAAAATGTACAGCGCAATAACTATAACGGGGTAATAACGCCAATCCTTGCAATTTTTATCCCGGTTGATTCCCTACAGTGGCAGAGCTATATCCTAAATACTGATTCAAATAAACACAGTTAAAACTGTGCAATGTTTCTAATAATTCTATTTAAACGCTCCTTTTTAAGCAAAAAGAAGCTCACGGTCTGATATTCTTTTGCCTCATCCCCCCCTCCCTACAAAACACCTTTATTTTTCTTATACTTTCACGAAAAAATGAACATTTTCAATAGCTTAGGATGCAATTTGTCAATTTCTAGAGCTGAGAGTTTGTATTTTTAGAATTGGGCAATCTACATGCAATTAATCCAACTTATTTCATTGTTTTGTTTGCATGGCGTTATTACCCATATAGGTGGGTAATAACGCCAAATAGCATTGGTCAAGAAATCACGCCATTACATTTTATGTATTCATATCTGTTAAATTATTTTTTTTTATATAGATAGTCAATGAGTTGCTGTATCAAATCATATATTTGTTTGAAAAATACAAACTAAAACTGAGCCGTGAAAATTGCTAGAACCTTAACGTGGCGTTATTACCCCAGGGTACCTTACTTCATTTTCAATAATGAACTTACTGTAGTAAATCTGAAGGCAGATGCATGAAATACAAGTATATTTATGCAAGTTAGAGAATGATAAGGCAGCAGACAGACGAACTGAACTAAAAATTATCTACATATTTCCAGACAAAGAATAGATAACAGTTATTCAGAAGTACAAATTTAAATTGAAATATGAAAATGTTTCGCAAACTTTGTACTCTCAAATTATTTACTTTATTTAAATTACACAAATTGGTTTCATTTATAGTACATTTATTTAATAAGTTTGAAACGAAACAAAATTTCAGGGTGTGGTTGCTTTACAAACGGTAAATATGAAAGACACATGAGTGTATTGTTTTAGAATTTGTAACGGATAGTTGTGTTGGACTTACATCGGCTTAGCCAATTTGCATAAAATATTTATGATAAAATATTCCAAAATATTTTCCATACTTTCACAAACGCCATTAGTTTATTCCCTACTAAGATTCCTGCATATTTAAGCTATTAGAGATTGATTTTTAAATGTAATGTATCAATGATTTCTAGATACAATATCAAACGCCGCATCTTTTTCCTCAGAATTTCAGTTTTATTTAAAATAAATTTCACCATTAAAATGGTTCAAACATTCATATAAAATTATTTTTATATTAACACTTATATTTCTATAAATGTGACACTTTATTTTAATTGTGTGTAATCCTTAATAATAGTAAAATGTTAAATAATTTAAGTTAATCTTAACTCAAAACTCTTGCTTTGTTATCAATCATTGTCTGTTCATGTTCTAACTGCCGATAATATGGTCTAATTGCCATGAAATTCATAGAGATTTTTTGATATCCTATGACATATGAAGTATTGAAAATGAGCTGTGTAGCATTCATGGTCCATTTACAAGGATACTCAAAAGAATTCTTTTATATGAAGAAGAAAAATCCTTTGAAGTGTATTTTAAGGATGTTACACTATTTTAAACATACTATTTATACTTAGATATGTAGTTTTGAACTAAACTCGGAGCTTCCTGTAGTTGCGCTTATTTATTTATTTATTTATTTTGCATGTACAAGAACATACAACAGAATTTCGTCACAGAAGAAATTAAACAACAATTGAACTTTGGTAGCCTGTGAATTAAGAAAAACAATAATTTTTGCTATTTTAAGAAAATAATGTTTTTCTATTAGATATTAAGTATTCATAACTAAGAACTTAAAATTTTGTGCTTTGAATAACCTTGAAACAAATTGATTTAACGAAGCAGCAGTTTTTTGATTTACAAAACTAAACAAAAGTTTGGGTGTGTCAGCTTGAAAGCAGGGTTCGAAAGACAGGCGAGCCTATTATTTTAGAATTTGTTATTGACAGTTGCGTAAAAGTTACACTGACTTGCGGTTAATTTGCATTAAATATTCATTGTAAACTTTTCACAGGTACTTCCTCTATTAGTTTAAACTCAGCTAGTTTATTTTGCATTAAGTCTGTTGTTTAAGTTAAGACATTGAAGATTCAATATTTATTGATTTATTAAATTCGTTTTCTATATTTATATAAATATATATATTTTATTTCTATTTCTATATTTATTTGTAAAAGTTTGAATTAATTCTTGTCTTAAACTTCTTTTTCATAATGCGTTTCTGTATTAATATAGCATCAGATGATATCACTTATCCTTTATACTTTTATTCGAAATATATATATCAATTATGCATATAAATCATTCCAAACGAGACAAAAAGAAAAACTATGAAACATTATTACTTATATTACAGGAAAATAATTTAAATTTGAAAATAATGTTATGTTTGGGTTTTAATTTTGTAACAACTTTTTAAATATTTATTAGTTACATCTATACAACTAAAAACGAAGTAAGTGTGTTATTTTAGTTATTTTAATTCACGGTTGTTTAGGTACTATACACTGATTTGCGGGTAGTTTTCATTGAATATTTATGGACAATTGTTCTCAAATATTTCTTATCCTTATAAAAATTACGCTAGTCACATTATGGCTACTGCACTGTAAAAAAAAAGTGTCGATCTACTAAAAAAACTTTAGGGATCCTTGTAATTACTAAAAAATTTTTAGTAATCTTAGTCGGTTACAAGAAAATCTGTAAGAATTACTAGAAAAAAGTTAGCAACGAATAGAGTTAATAATTTTATATTTTTAATAGCAACAACACACTACAACACACTACTAGCAACACACACACACTACTAGCTACAACTCACTTGGTGTGGCCTTGATAGCATAGTGGTTATAGTAACGGACTCCAGGCTAAAAGGTCTCGGGTTCGATACTGGCCACTGCCAAATACACCCCGAATGTACCTAGTGTAAGTACTCGTTAATAAAGGGATTATGAATATACTGTCGGAGCAGTAGCAATGTTTGGTGCTGCCATCTGTTGCGGTTTTGCCGAAAATCTTCCGCTTCAGAAGTCTGGATACAGCTCGAAGGAAACTCCTGCCCTTCGGGCCCACGTAATGGTTATTCAAAATAATTTTGGAGCTATTAGTAAAATTTACTTGGTGGCTCATACTAAAAATTTTTAAGTTAGTTATACAAAAAATTCTTTTGTTTAGTTTACAAAAGAAATGCTTGTTTCGCTTGCAAAAAAAGTTTGTAATGGTTACTAAAAAATTCTGTGGAATACAAATTTACTAAAAAAATTTTAGTAACCTCTTGAATTTTTTTTTACAGTGTGACTCAAACAATTCCTCATTTTGAACAAGATATATTATAAGTAACAAAATACATTTTAAAGAAAAGCATTCATTATCTCTGCATTAAAAAACTGTAACTCATGTTGTCATAGACGCAATAAATTAATTGTTTCTTAGCTCATTTTTTTAAATTATTGCATATAAAAATTAGCAGAAAAACGTTAGCGATACGCACAGATATACTTGTCTTTTATATTATAGATACAGGTATAAGAATCATCATCATGAAAGAATATCACAAAAAAAGATTGACTAAGAAACTCAAAATAATTACAGTGCGAATATTAATAAAAACTAAAATACTCCTAAAATGCGTTCATTTTAAATCTAGAAAAATTCTAGATTTTAATGTTAACAATCACCATAAGTGCCAGTTTCGTAAATTACATTATGTTCCTGTATATTTTTGCTTTTGAAATACCCAGATAACTGAGCAACATAATAACATTCCACAGCAGCAATAACATGAGAATAAAGAACGTGCAAGTGCTAATTAAGTAAAGTAGACATTATTTAAGCAGCTTACATAAAAACGAATGTCTCTTTTAAATCTAAAAAAGAGTAAAATATACACAAAATGAAAATTGAGATATTTGAGAAAAATGACAGTAAAAGTTACCTGGCTAAATGACATGAAATAATACGTATAAAAAGTTTTATTTATTTAAATTTCATACACATTACATTTGTAAAATTTATTTTTTGCATTCTAAAAATATTGTTCAGAGACCACAAATCATACAATTTTTCATGCAAAAACTGTGTAAAATTTACCTTTTGTTTCTCTCTATTCTAATAAAAAAATAACTAACGCCCCAGTAGCCAAACAATATTGTGACAGTGTTGGCTATATCTTGTAGCAATATTGGCACATTGGCGCAATATCGTCATGAAATATTGCTCCAATATTGGAGTGTTTACATTTTGCTCTTATTTAGCCAATATTTGCAGCCAATGTTATGTCAATATTGAGGTTTCATTGAGAATATTGTCAATAAAATGCCAATATTGGTTAAATATTGGGGTTTCCTTCGAAATATTTCCAGTGTAACGCCAACATTTTTACAATATTGGAAATTCATTGGAAATATTTCCAATGAAATACCAATATTTAACCAATATTAGCGTTTTATTGCCAATATTTTCAATAGATGAAATATAGCGCAACATCGGATACGCTGTCACCACCGCTGGGATTGAATTTTTTGTGACCGAATGTATTTCTTTGATAATAATAAAAAAGCTGTTTCATACAAAAATATAAAAATCGTTTGTGGTATTCGTTACACATATTCGTACATTTTCAGTGATTACAAAAGTGGCGAACATTCTTTTGTCAAGTGATTTTTCAAAAACTTCCTAAAAACTGTCCTTTAGAACAAAACTTAATATGCAGAAAAGTTCTCTCTTGCATAAAAATTGTGCGTGAAAGGCTGGAAATGTTTTTTTACAGAGTTCTAAGACGTTGGGTACTGATAATTTAATGATTGATTGAAAAATGCGATCCCTATACAGTAGAACCTCGATTATCCGAAATAATTGGGTCCCATTCTACTTCGGATAATCGAGAATTCATCAATAATCATCTTGTTTGATATGTAGTGTCGTCATTGAATCTGTTATTATGACTTATTTTAACAGTTAAATACTAAAATAAAATTATAAACGAAAATAAATTTATATCTGAAACAAAAACTTAACATGCTTTAAATTCTTTCCGGGTTCCTTGTAAGAAGTAATTCTAAAAAAGGAAATTCTAAAATATTTATCTGCGCTCATAGTTTGGAAAGGACGGCTTGCATACAAAAGGAATGTGGGGGGGGGACCCTTAAAAATGCATGCTTAAAAGAAAAATTTTAGATGATAGTAGAAAGTGAAAAAAAGTACAGAAGAAACTGATTTCGGTTAATCAAGGTTCAGATAATCGAGGTTCTACTGTACCTTCTTAATACACTTTATCCACAACTCAACAATTCGAATATTCGTTGTGACTGTCATTTTTTGGTAGCAAAATTTGAAGTATTAATAGGTATGAGATAGAAGTAAGTGTTAGGATTTCCTCATCGGTCTAGTTTATGATGTTATTAAAAAAACAAATTTGCCATTAATCGTTTAGCTCTTTTTTATTTTAATGAAATATAAATTTTTCTTGCTCTATCAGACTCTTATACGGAAGTTTTATTATTTTTATTATAAATTTAGCAACTTTTGCAATTGAAATAAATCTGTAACAAAATAATTTAATTTAAACAACTAGCGTGACGACAAACACTCTGAAAAAGCAGTTAATTAGGCAAAAGTAGAAATTATTAAACACCTTATATAATAGAAATGTCATTTGAATTCTAACAAAGCTCAAAATAAATATTAACCTTTCGCCGGGTGCGCAAATTTTGATCACATGAGCGGGCGCGCGTTCTAAATATTGTACAACAGCAAAAAACAATCAATTATTGCTGCTTTATTTTAATTTTACAAATAATTTAACTTACAAATATGATATAAAATATCTCTGATCATAATTTATGAAAGAATTCCGGACTACACCTATTTTGTTATAACATCCAAAAGCAGAAATTTAGATGTATAAAAAGCTACTTGCTACTACAATCACAAAGAATAAAAATTAATAATGAATTACTAAACATTTCTAAACAAAGTCATTTCGGTTTTACAGAATTAGTCCTATATTGCATATATATTCATCGCTTCCCATATCAAGCAAAAGATTTGCTTTTTTAAAGGATGTTTAGAGATAAACCTTACGCATTTCATGCACTGTTAACAGATTAAAATTACAGGTGCAGCTAATTGTGCAATCAGAAATGCAAATAAATTTCAGGAACTGGATGAAGAGATCCAATAAACGAATACAAACGGTTATTAAGACCCAATAATGCTTGAATTTTGCTTTTAAGAAAAAAGAATGTGAATGTTGTACTTTTTACAACGACGCACCCGACGGAAGGTTAAAGTCATTAACATAAAGCGACAAATACCAGCTACGTGACTGGAGACAAAACGCAACAGAAAGCAACATAATGTTTTTAAAATTTTGTTATGTCGTGTTGAATTTACATTTTGGTGTGAATTGTTTTGCAATTTTATTGTAGTATGTCATGAATATTGTTCTTTTATTTTAAAATTATTATAGATCATGTTTTATGTTTTTTCATTGAATGTATTATGAATTTTTCTTCAAGACAAATGATATTTTGAATTTTAATGTCTTCAGAAAACGTAACATAGTTATTTTAACATATTATGGTCAGGTGTTATTTAACAATGTTTTATTTTTTAATGTCAGTAATTCCATATAATGTTATTCATTTTATTTAATTTAAAAATTATACAATTAGACAAAACAATGTTAGGACTAATATATTTTGGTGCTGAAAAATGTATCAATATAAAAAAAATGCAAATCTGAGTCTGTTACATGAATGTTTGTTGCTGCCGTTACATAAACAATGTGCTAATCCATAATCAGTGTGCTAATATTCGAAAACAGATTATGTACATTAAAATAGCGGAAAACTATTGATTTCAATAATTATCCTGATTTAGATGAATTCATTTATACCCCGATTAATTGACTGAAAAAAATGTAAGATGAAAATCAAAGTTAATGTAATAATAATGAAATATCAACATTTGTAAGTAATTCTTGAAAACAATTAGATTTTTTTAGACTCGCACACTCAACTACATTTTTAAAAATAAATCCATGAAATCTCGGTATAACTACTGGCAGCAAAGTTGTCTGAATTTTTCCGTTTCGTTCATGGATTTTCTGTTTTGCGAAATAAAAGAAGGGTTTGAAGAAGCGGTAACTTTCCGTTATTAAATTGGTATTTTGTTTGTATTATAAAGTGGTTATAAAGTTGGTAAGAAATTAAATAGTCTTTAATCTGGATGACAGAAAACAATACAGTTGCAATTCAGCAGCACGATGCAAGTCTCACAAAAAAACAAGAATTCTTTCGTTAAGTTTTTTTTTTTTTTTTTTTTTTAATTAGTTTTTTTAGTAGAAAACTGCAAAATCTGAAATATATCTGAATCTTTTTATTGGTTTAATTCCGCGAATTTTTTAATCAATAGTGTGGGCGCTTAAAATATATTTACACAGCTTACATAACAGAAGTGTCGTTTAAATCAGTATTAAATAGGAACAAGGACATTCCCAGATAGCGACAAATAACAGTTAACGTGACTTGAGCAACATGAAGTTTGCAGCTATGGAATGTCGGGTTGTATTCACTATCAGGTGGTCAAATATCTCGTGCCTTTATTGTTTATCACGAATATTTTTCTGTTAATATTGCTGTAGGCAATAATTTGATATTTTTCTAGTTGAATGTACACTGAAAAAAAACTGCAGCAGAGATTCCAGACAATGTCCGTAAAAAAACGGACTTTATACCAATATCAAAAGACTTTACCATAACAATAACGGTTTTTATCCGTAAAATACAAATAATACGCGAATTGACCATTTATGTGAAAAAAAATGGCATATTTTGTAAATTTATTGGATAATTTACTGTAAAGTAATGCAAATTTACAATTTTTTACAGTGTAATAGAAGTTTTCTTAATTAAAAAAGTCATTCTGAATTGTTTTATTGAAAAAAAATTTTTTAACGGCACTTTCATCGTCTAAATCTTGACTGTCGATGATGTGTTTTCTCAAAAAATTCCGTTAAAACACATTCATTTGTCATGATCACCGAACTTGATTATAGAAAATTCACTGTCTTTTTATGCTTGAAAAAAAAGTGAATTTATTAAATAGTACAAAATAAAGTACTTCTTTTGTTCCTGCATGTTTAAGCAAAAATATATGTTTTCTAGGTTTAAGGGTATATTAGCACCAATTGATTTAAGCGTTGAATAACTATGTTTAGATAAATTCCAGAAAGTTAATCAGAATTCCAGAATGTTAATATGAAGCATATCACTTCGAAGACTGTAGGTTTTATCAAGTTATAAAATTCGTATTGAAATCTCAATTCGAATATTAAATTTTAATAACGCAGTAAATCTACAACAGTTTCAATAAAAGAATTTTAGATTTAAAACAAATATGTACACATTTATTTACAAAAAGAAATATTAATTATTACTCCCATTTTGAGAGTTCAATTTTTACCAAACAACTCGGTTCAAAAATATTCTACATCTAAGAGTAAAAAAATCGTCCGTCAAAAAACCAAGCAAACAAGTAACAAAAATTGGTTTGCGAAATCAAGTTGGCATTCGTAACAACATTCAATGCAGAAAAGCTTTAGAATTTAAGGGGTCTCAGGAGACTTCCTTTTTAATTGTTTTTGGAGTTTAGCAACCTGTCACATTAAATTTTTTTTCTCAGCCCCTATGAGACATAAATGCATGTTTTTGTGATATGAACAACTTAATATATCTTGCATTAAAAATAATTTTTACAATATCCTACATTGAAATTTTATTTGTTTTTTTATGCTTAATTTTGATTAAAAAATTCAAATTATTTCTTGACTCGCATCGACTGCGCGCAACATTCCTTAGAAACCAATAAAGCCATTTGCATGAAAATTTGGTAAATATCTTCATTTTAAATTAAATAATAACTTATTCTTCTAATTTTAACATTATAATTACATTTACTATTTAAAAATGGGAATTTTTCGATAAAAAAATTATTTTTTCGTAATTTTATAATTTAAATTTAAATTTAAATTAAAAAAAATAAATAAATAAATTGCTTTCAAATGAAGTATAAGTTCAAGATACATTAGTTTTGCGTGATTACCAATACTTTTTTTTTTTTTTGGGGGGGGGGGTTTAAAATTATAGTTTTGTTACAATCTTGCGCACAATGGATGCAAATCAAAAAACAATTTTAAAATATTTGTCAAAATTAACATTAAAAAATAAAATAAAATAAAATTTCAATGTAGAATATAATAAAATATATTTAAAATAGAAGAAATATAATATTGTCCAAATTAAAAAATTTATGGCTCTACGTTTAATATGGACTGAGAAAAAATTTAAAATGTGACATGTTGCTAAAATGCACTACCAAGTAACTACCAGGTACCGCGGACTACTGAGACGGCTTAAGCTTTTGTTTCTTTAAATTAGTCTATTAAAATTAAATCCCGAATTTGTATAAAAAAAACTAATTTAATCAATAAGACGTTTAAGATACTTTTGAAAAAAAATTAAGAAACATGAAGAAAAGGAAGAATAAAAAGAAATACGAAATCACTTTTATTTACGATTGAAAAACGTTTTAAAAAGAGAATACATAAAAAAAGAATGTATCACAAAAAATAAACAAGATTGGAGCGTCAACATATTTTATTAAAACAACCATATTAAAGTAATCAATCATTTTCATTTTATATGTAGCCGTTAAAAATAAAAATAAAAATTATTTTCTTGTTTTTATGTATCAGCTGGTGTAAGATTTTTTAAAGTGAAAATTAATTAATTAAATTTCTCTTTTTAAATTTATAGTTGTTTGTAATATAAATGAAAAATTTTATATTGTTTTTTTAATTCTTTCTATTCGAATGTTATAAAAATTAAGTTTTCAATTACGTTAAATAAATAATTTAATATATATGTAAAGTATATATTTTTTGTTGTTATTTCTTTTCATCAAATTTAGACTGAATGTAGCCTTATTAAAAAATGCAAGAAAATAAATTCAATTTCTTTCGACATCTAAATAATCCAAGCACAATTATTTACACTTATATTAATTATTCGTTTAAAATATATAACTTATTTTTTGTGAAGTATAACTCGACGTAGTATCAACTTGAAAGTGAAAAACTAAATCAATTTACATTAAAAGTTAATAAGTTTAATTAACTTCATTGTGCGATTTTTTTTAAAATAATTATTTAAGAATTTTAAATATGAGAACACAAACATACATTTTAGTTGAAAAGGAAAATTAATTTATATATATAAATCAAAACAATAAATTTCTTACACCTCCATTGTATTCTGATCATTTTGTTTATGTCAAACAATGGAGTTTTTATAAAAGTCTATAAATAAAATTTCTTTTGTAAAAATAATTTTTTAAAAAAGGCGGCATTATAGAAAATAAAGATCTTTATTTTCTTTTAGCGAAATATAACTTACTTGAACAATATTTTATAGACATTTTTATTTATCTTGTACGATGAAGCTTTTCAAAAAATTTCCGTACAACAAAGCATTTTGTGCTACACATTTAGCATACAATATTTTATATAACTTTGAAATATACTTTATCTAGCTTAAAAAAATATTTCTTGTTTTTGTAGTAAATATTTCCGAAAATGCAGTATTGCCATTTAAATAATTTTTACCCTTTATCTACCGTATTATGAATTAATGAAAATTTTACATTTTAAACATTTTACGCAAATTGTTTAAACTAAGTTAAAAGATTTATATAGCCATTTAATAAATATTTGAAGGATTTTAGAAGGATTAATTAAATTTGAATTTACAAGGATTTTGTGCAATTTTTATAACCCCCACTCAAATCTTTTATTTAAAAATGTTTTCATGGTATTTTTCAGAATTATAAAATGTACAAATAGGATGACTTACAATATAAATATAGAAATATTTCGGCATTGAAAAATGACCATCCCCTTACCGGAACACCAAGAAAGATTTAAAAAATATATCCTCTAAAAGTATTTTTGTTTTGTTTCACCAATAATGCGTTTAAAACAAGATAAAGTAATGTATCTGTAACTCATTCTAAACAGTATTACAACTGACTGACGTATTAAAAGTATTTTTATAATAAGTTATTTTAATGGTACTTATAAGTACCTTCTGTAAATAAAGGGTTAAATAACATAAAACTTTCAATAAAGAATTTTCATTTAGACATTTAAGAACACAGACGTGCGATTTCTCATTTTTGAAATCGCGGTAAATAGAAACTAGTCGGATGTAGAAATCCCAAAAATATCCTGTATCTGATGTTAATATTTCGAAATTTGCCATCACAGTGCAAAAATTAACCCTTCATCTACCGACGGTACTTATAAGTACCGTTAAAATCTCTTCTTATAAAATTCTTTTAATACGTCAAGTAGCTGTAATACTGTTTAGAATGAGTTTCAGATACATTACTTTATCTTGTCCCAAAAGCATTATTAGTTACACAAAACAAAAATATTTTTAAAAGGATGATTTCTTTTGTCTTTGTATCTTTTCAACTTTGTTGGCGCTGAGGGAGGGGTCGTGGGAATTTCTCAGTGCGAAAATATTTCTATATTTATACTCTAAAAGCATCATATTTGTACATTTTATTATTCTACAAAATACTAAGGAGACAATTTAAAATAAAAGATTTGAGTGGGTTTATAAATATTGCACAAAATCACTGCAAATTTAAATTAATTAAGCCTTCTAAATTCTTCAGTCCTTCTGAAATCCTTCAAAAATTTATTAAGTGATTATGTAAATCATTTAATTTAGTTTAAAAGAATTTACGTAAAATGCTTTAGAATGTAAAATTTTCATGAATTCATAATTCGGTAGAAAAAGGATTAAATGGAAATCCATGCCCATCATGAAGATTCTAAGGATGTGAAATTCTGTGTATTAATTCTTCAAATATGACTGTCGCTAAAATCGTGTAAATCCTACAACATTCAGCAAAGCTGTGCCACCTGCAAGACGATTGACACAAAAATGTAAACAAAACGAATTCATCTCAAGAATTAACTGAATCTGAAGTTTGATGGAAGGCCGTCCATTAGTTCTTGAAATAGGGCTGTCAAGAAATCGTAACAAATGCCGTTTGTGAAAGCTATTTTCAACGAAATATAAACAGCATCAATTCATGTGAAGGATTAATCGATTTTGAAGTTTGATGAAAATCCGTGCATTCGTTCTTGAGATACACTTGTAGCGGGGATCATAAAAAATGCAGTGGCGTAGGAATGCCACGTATTGAGCGATTTACACTAAAACGTAAAAAAGCGCCAACTTATGTCAAGGACTAAAAAAATTCCGTACATTAAGTCTGAAGGAAAAGATATTGCGAATTTCGCACAAAATACAGTATAGCAGCGTCATCTGTTAAAAGATTTACACAAAAATATAATAAACATCATATCATGTTAAGGATTAACTCGATCAGAAGTTTCATGAAAATTCGTACCTTTTAGAGACTGAGCGATTGCGGAAATTTTAAATAGTGCTGCAAAGCAGAGCCAATTATCGAGCAATTTACACTAAAACGTAAACAATTATCAATTCATGTCAAGGAATAACTGAATTTGAAGTGTGATGAAATTCCGTAAAATTAATTCTGGATATAGAGCTATTGCGGAACTTAAACAAAAAAAAGCATAGCAGCGCAACCTGTTGAGCGGTTTACACCTAAAATTAATCAGCAACAATTTATATCAATGACTACCTGAATATAAATTTATGCTACATACAGATCGGCACAGATCTATCTGTGACTCACAGACTCATAGATAGACAATTTGTAAAAACAAGTTTTTCGGGTTTTCTGACCCTTAAAACCGCCGAATACCGAATTTTCACAAATTCAATACTTTCTTCTTGTAAAGATAGAAGAAAGTATACCAAACTAATTGCTAAACTTAATAACGAAAAAAGCAATATCCCAGCCGACTCATGTTTGATTTAATCTTTTTTATATTAACAGGATTTAAAAAGTACTGATTATTACCTGTAAGTCATCATTTAAATCTAGTCATAATAATATATGTCTAAATATACTTTATTATAACTTCATTTGTGGTTCAAAATTGAGTAGTAAAACAAGAGTAAAAATTTTCGTAGAATTTTATGCAGCATTGGTGATTTTTTTTTGTTTTAGATATGGTTTCAATTCTTTAAATTTAAAATAGAGGCTATTTTTCAGGACTAATAACTTAGAATAAAAAACTATACTGGATAAATGTTAAGTCAATTTAATATTGTTTTAACTTAGAATTTTCCAAAAGCAACCAAAAATTCTTTCTTAACCTACTATTATACTAATAGAATTCAAAATAACAAGGGGAATTTTTGAATTTCTAAGACACCATTTTAATCAGAAAAGATCTTGAAAAAAATGCCAATAGTAACTACACTGTAAAAATATCCGTTAATATATGTAATTTTTTCCGTAAATTTTTACGGATTAGTTTCATTTTTCCGAAAAAACAGAAGAATTTCCGTTATTGACATTTGAGATAATAATTACAGTAAGATTTCCGTAAATTATCTGGAAACAGAGAAGTTCCGTATTAAAACAGCATAAATTCCGTAAATAACCCTAGTGTCGCCATTTATATCTCGGATAGAAAAACATTATAGAGTTGGTTTAAGAACAACTTTCTATAATAATTTTCTTTATTTCTTTCAATTTTAATAATATAAATCTAACATATTTTTTCAATATTAAAAAAATAATAAAAATTATAAAACTTTATTAATCTCTTTTAAGTTTGAGATTAGTTAATTTTTTTCAGTTAGTTTATTTCCATTAGGATTTTTAAATGGAAAAAATTTCTACTTTTAATTTTAATATATTTTTTTTAATCTGTCAACTTTAAGAAATTTGCACATAAAATTTAAAACAACTGAATTATATTAATGAAATTATTATAATGTTGACGATTATCTAATTTATAAAAAAACAATAAAGGAAATTTATTTTAATAACCCGTAATAACTATCTTTAATGAGATTACAATCGATCGTCATACAAATACTTTGTTAAAATAGATGTTTTTTTTTTTTTTTTTTTTTTTTTTTTTTTTGAAGTATGTTAGTGGTTTTTCAAAAACAAATAAGTAAATAAATATGAATAATATTACAATAAGCTTTTTAAAATCTCCTTAAAAATGAAGAAAACAAAACTTTTTAATGCATTCAACTCTTAACACATGTAATATTTTAAAGTCTAAAATTTATTTTTTATACAACTGAAATTAAAAACTAAATATTCGAAATTATGGAAATAAAATCTGTTAAACATTTAGAACTGTACACTCAATAACATATAAGTAAATAATTAATAAATTAATAAGTAAGTAATAAATAGTTCTCAATACAAAAATTAATGCTGAGTTCAACATTCCTTTGCTTCATAAAATCATTCGAAATAAGTAAAGATATTTGCAAATTCTGTGTGTATAACTGTGGCGTAATGGTATTACACTACTGCAAGCTGCAACAGGACAGGTGCTTGGTTCGATCCCCATCGAGGGTAAGTAACATTTCTTCACTGCTGTTTATATTAAATATATGTAACCTGTTGTGTCTTTGTCTAAGAGAATAAAAATCATAAACCTGCATGTTTGTCCTTGAAAATTCTTTTTTGGCTTTCAAGCGAAAATTTTTATATAAAAAATATTAAAAAAAAAACCCGGAAATATTTCTGGAAAACACGGAATTTTTTTTCCGTTAAAAACGGAAATAGTACTGGCGTCCAGATTACCAGTACTATTTCGGTTATTTAACAGAAATTTTTTTACAGTGTATAACAATTTTAGTTTTAAATACCAATTACTTTTCCTTTTAAATGTACACATTTCTTTAAAATTAAAACTTCAAAATATTCACTTTTAGATTTTTAGAGCATTTTAGATAAATCAAAAGTTTGCACTAACGAAATTGGATTCATTGCAACATACCGCTTTTCTTTTTTTCTTAATTTTAAGATTTGAAATTAAGTTTGAAAGGGACAGTAGACATTAAAAAACTAATTTTCGATGAATTCGTTTGAAAATCCGCAGACATGTTTCTTGTAGATAATAATGAAAAGTTTTACAATTATTCAGTTTTTAATATAACGCTTTCGGGAGCGAATTTTTTTTTTTTTTTTTTTTTTTTTTTTTTTTCAGTTTTTAGACAAAATTACTTTTACGTTAATAACATGAACATTAACTATCCAAATAGATTAATTAGTGTTTAACGAATATGTCATTGGCTGGAAGATGGAGAATGTTGTTGTTTCGCGTACTGTTCAAGTAATATTCATATGACAATACGTTAAGAAAGAATTTTTGGAGATGTTTGGAAAACATTGTATTACAATCAGATTTAACTTATATTGCAAATTTCCAATATTTTTTACGCTTTGTTGCAGAGAATTCTTTCAGTAAAGTAAATTTTATTTTAAATTTAAAGAGAGAAATATATGTTTAAAATAAAAGAATCGCAAACGGCGCAAAAAGAATGAAGCAAAAAATAATAATTATTAATATTACTACTAAATGCCAAAACATAAATGAAGTCAAATAGTAAATGCTTAGACATATACTAATATTACTACATGCAAATAGTAGCAAAAGTATTTGTTATAACAAATTAACACTAATTTAAATGACTATTAGTAGTACACCAGACTTGAAAGGGTTAAAAAACCGAATAATTGTCATATTCTAAAATGTCCCATACGAATCCCCACGACTATATTTATTCATCAGATACTTTTTACGTATAACAGTGATAGTTGGCATGAACAGTAAAAGTTCTCTAAATATATAAATAAAAGCAAGAAAGATTTTGATAATTATACTTCGTTTTACCGAAAGAGTAGCTACAGTGGTGGCCAAAATTGTGGACACTTATAGGTAGCTTTCATTGCAAAAAGTAAAGAACTACCTATTGTAGCCGTCCGGTTAAAGCCCATCGGTAAATTTTCCTATATTTTCGTCGATTATGACCGCTAGATCCCAAAAACACCCTCCGTTGAAATGTTGACTTACATATATATACTATATATATATAGATAAATCCATATATATATATGTATATATATATATATATATATCTGAATAGTGTCATGCTGTAACTCTCGAATTTATGAACCAATTTTGATGAAATATATTATGTGCATAACAGATAATAGGAGTACTAATGTCTCGATCGCGTTTGTTGGCCAGCTTCACCCACCATCTTGTTTCAAAATAGCGGCCATTTGATTCTTTTGAATTTTTTATGTTTTTTAACTTTGTGTACTTATAGAAAAAGTTCCGTTTCATAAAATGTAAACTCTTACATATCATTTTAAGCAGAATGTTAGAAACATCAACACACATTTTAAACAGTCTCACAATGTAAGTTAACAACATGGGTCATTTTTAAGAAAAAGTTAGAAAACATAAAATGTTCATAAGTGTCCACAAATTCGAATGGCCTCCATTTTGAGGCAAGATGGCGGTTGAAGCTGGCCAATGAACTGGGTCGAGACATTAGTACGTTAACTATAAACATAAAATATTTCATCCAAATCGGTTCATAAATTCGAAGGTTACAGCTACAGCACGAAAAAATTCATATATCTATATCTACATATATATATGAATATATATATATATATATATATATATATATATGTAGTATATGTGCATGTAAGTCAACATTTCAGTGGAGGATGGTTTTGGGATATAGGGGTCACGATCGACTAAAATATAGCAAAATTTCCCAAAGTGCTTTCCTCCGGATGGCTGCAAAATGTAGTTTTTTACTTTTTGGAATGAAAGCTACCTAAAAGTGCCCACAATTTTGGCCACCACTGTATATATTTTTATAGCCACATAAATTTGAACACTAAAACCGAAACTGAACACTGAAACTCACCTTTTTACGCTAACAGTAATTTATTACTGTTCAGAAAATATAAAATATCAATTTGTAATGAGACTGATAATTAGGGATGTGCATGGAAAATTTCAAAGTTTAGAGGTGTGCAAATTTTTAGTTTTGATGTAACAACATTTTTGTAAAACAAACAACATTTATGTACACTTTTTACAAACATAAAGACTTATGCCTCTACTAAGAAACATCAAAATCAAAAATTTCTTTTTACATCAGGTATAATTGAGTATAAAATTTCTTAGTTCTCGAAAAGAATAAAAAATCGGCATTACTTGGTTATTCAGTCGACCAATTTCGCGAAATTATACAAATCGTTAAACTAATAGCCAATTTATACATATTGACATAATTTTTATTTTAAATATCGGAAAAACAAATAATTAGTACAATAAGTAATAAAAATACAAATAAAAAGGAGAAATAAAAATCACTTAATGACGTTTTAAATATATAAATCGTATTTAATATCATTGAATATGACATTCACGATCATCAGTTATTGGCATTTAATCTTATATTTTGACAATAGATATTTGGTGGCCGGGATAACTAAGTAGTACCAAAAAATCTATTTCTGTCACAAATTTCATGATTTTGCATGTGTTTGAATTAATGTTTTTCAAGCCGCCTTAGAATATCGTTTAATAGCACTTACCGAAAATCTTTACCGAAATTTGCAAAAAATATGACAGAGCACGGTTGCGTTGTTTGCTCTAAATATGTAGAGCACTTTCTTTTAAAAGTAGTGAAAGTTTCTTAAATTCAATAAAAATTGGCTATTAAGAGCCCACATTACTGAGTGAAAAACACCCGGATGATAATGTTATGTCTAAGGGGACGTTCTTTTCATATATCTTGCTCAAATGTTAATATTTTTACATGATTTTTTTTGCATAGAATAGATGATGACGATTTACAACCGGGCTAGTTTTCACTTTTTCAATTTTGGTTTTAGATTTTTTTTTTTAATTACTTTAATTTTCAAAACCGATTTGATCCGGTTCTGAAATTGAATCTATCATAATATAAAAAAATATATAACCAAAATCAAAAAAGTAAACACTAGCCCGGTAGTAGATCGTTCTCAGAAATCCTATGCAAAATAAGCATGTAGAAATATTAAAATTTGAGCGAGGTATTTTAACCTTCCTAGCCTGTTCAAATTTTACTCAATCTTGATAAAAACGTTTCACACCAGAATTGTTATTTAAAACATTTCAATGTATTTAATTGACTGAATCTGTTCTTTATCTTTCTTTATGAAAAAAGTTCTGGTTCGAATCGTATAAAACGAACTATAGCTATGGGTCGATTAGACCCATTCAGGATAGGAAGGTTAAAAGAACGCCCCCATAGACTTAACATTATCATCCGGGTCTTTGTCACCCAGTAGTGTGGGCTTTTAACATCTATTGAAGTTCTTCCAAATGATAGTCCAAAATTTTTACTTTTCACTATCTTGTTTTAATTTAAATTGTAATCGATAGGAACAACTGCACAATTCCAATCTTTTAGAATTATTACGATTTTATGTTTCCTTGTTTAAACTGCAAATATCATCAAAATGTGTTTCTGCAAACCCTCAGACCACTTAATTTAATTCGAATGCCGTAAATCAGCTTTTACCTTTCAATTTATTTAGCTTTGCAAAAATACTATCATACGGGACAAAATGTATTTTTAAAAATGTATTTCAAAAATTTAATTTAATGAAACAAAAATAGTGTTTTGGATAGTTAAAAATTCCTGCCGACTCGGCTTACAGGTAGTTTTAGGTGGATACAGGCGGGTGTAGATTTCGAATTTAGTTATAAATTCCCCCGCATAACATAAGCAAGATAAGAATAATCCCAGTTTCATTACTAAGAATGAGCTCCAGAAACCCAAACCTTATGGGAAAACTCTAATATACAGCTATACACACATGCATAAATAAAACATATATATTTAGAAATGTCAAAAACAAAATCAGAAAACTGCAAATTGTTAAAATATGCCCATTTTTTCATAGTCTTGTTTTTATAATGTTTCAATTCGTTTTTACAAACACACATAACATTATATATTTAACTGCTTTTTGCCCATTATATTTCAATATGAAGGACAAATTTCAAATACATTTGCTTTAAGGGTTATTCTCAACTATTCCGCTGAATAAACGCAAAAAGTTTTGACACATTTACAAATTCATTTTTTAACAGAAATATATAAAATTAGAAGTCCTGACTATGGAAGCGACTTTGAATTGAACTTAGTTTTCCATTTTGTGATAATTAAATTATCCAACCAGTTCTAAGATATTTCGATCAAGTGATCATCCGTTTTTCTACTGCTTTTCAACAGGTTTTTTGGGGTTTTGTCGGGAAATGTACTCAGAAATGTCAACTTTGAAGGCTTGTTTTGAAAGATCTATAGCGTTTGTAAAAAAAGAGAAAACTGAGTGCGATTCGACAGTTTCTGAATAACAACACCAGCTAGTTTCATGCATTTTCGAACAAAAATAGATTAAAACTTTTCTCACAAAGTTGCCCTTTTAGATTTAAGGACAGCCTTAAGTAAAAGCAATTGTAAATAAACAAGTTTGAAATCACGCGTCAAACATGGCAAATGAGAAGATTTTGTATGACACAACTTTTATAAATATTCGGATCTTGGTGCGATAGCTGTAACGCTTTTATTCAAAAGTTTATAGATACAACATTTATTGAGCTTTTATGCGTTAAATTTAGCAACACGGAAATAGGTTTCCATCTTAATCCTTTTGGGTCTGGTGCACAATTAATAGTACATGTTTTTTCATCGAGTATTATTTTGTCTTAACAATTTCTTTGATACTTTCTGCATATGGAAATGATAGAATACGTCTAAATATTTTTTATTAGGACTTCATTTATGTTTTGGCATTTAGTAATAATACTAATAATAATAGTAAACCTTTTCTTAATTCTCTTTGCCCCGTTAGGGATTCCTTTATTTTATGTATATAATTCAGACTTTAAAGTATAAGTTACTTTTTTGAACGAATCCTGTGTGATAAAACGTGAAAAGCATTACAAGCTGGTAATACCATTTGAAATCCTGTAGTAATACGTTATTTATTTATTTATGCTTTAAAAACTATCCTTTTTGTAACGTCTTTCTTTGGACTCTGTTGCGTATTATCGCTGCTTCCATGGTTTAATCTTTTTACTTTGCGCCTCGCCAAGGGCGAATCTGGAGAGTCCTCAAAGGGGGAAGAGCGATTTTAAAAATCTCGAATCTTATTCGTGGGTCGGAGCCAAAATTTTACTGCGAGTCGGGTTTGGGTCCGGTTAACTTTTATATTTGCTGTGGTTCGGGTTTGGGACCGATTGACTTTTATTTTTCAAGCGAGTCGGGATTCCAATTGATTTCTATTTTTTGCTGCTGGACGTGTCAACTAATCAGGGGCGTGCGAACTTTTCATTTGGCGACTGTTCTTTATATCTCATTCGAGAAATTTCTAATGTTGATCAAAAGCCTGCGAGAACCCTGAATGTATGTTGTTATTTTGCGTACCATTCAAGTTATTTTCATATGAAAACGGACGAAGGAAGAGCTTTCGCAGACGTTTCGAAAACATCGAATTGCAACAAAATTTAACACATATTATAACTTTCTAATATTTTTTGCGTTTTATTACACGTTACTCTTTCTGAATAGTAACCTTTATTTTAAATTTAAAGAGTGAAATATGTGTTTAAAATGAAAGAATCGCAAACAGTGAAAAGAGATTTAAGCAATTATTTATTGTTATTACTAAATGTCTGAATGTTAATGAAGTCACATTCTAAATGCATAAACACATACTAACATCACTACCTGTAAACAGTAATAAAAGTTTTTGTTAAAACAGGGCTCGAAAAATCTACATGCCCGACATCAGTGTTGTTAGACGGCGACTTTTTAAAAATTTGATTGGCACCACTTTTATTAAAGGATAAAATTCCTCTTGATTAATATGTCATTAAACGAAACGTAATTTTACCAATCCAAAGAAGTGGTGCCAATCTGAATTTTTAAAAAGTCGCCGTCTAACAACACTGATGTCGGGCATGCAGATTTTTCGAGCCCTGTGTTAAAACAAATTTTATTAAATGTTTACAAATTACTATTACAAATGTTATTAAAATTTAATTTTAATATGTATATATATATATATATATATATATATATATATATATATATATATATATATATATTAAAATTAAATTTTTTTTCGCCAAAATTAATTTTATTCTATATTAATTTCCTTTTAACAATATTCTGTACTTATTAAATTAAACTTATTTAATTGCTTATTAAATTAAAATCTTGTTTCGAGATCTAATCTATTAACCTTTATAGAAACGATATAAATTCTTAATTCGCCTTAAAAAAACATTTATTCCGATATGCGTAAATTTAAAAATGGCTCTAAATTAAAAATATTCTTAATTAAACTTTATTTCTTAATATTCCAACTAAAACTCATTTTTCCCCTGTTTTTATCAACCTTTTTTTAAGAGAGTCTTATTAAATTTATTCCAAAACCATACCTTTAAAAAATATCATTATTTTTATTTATTTTTTTCCCTCCAACGTTTGATATTTATTGCGTATCAATAAATTCATTTCTTTTCTTTTTGCATTAAAATCAATCGCCTGTAATCGAATATCATCTGCAGGATATTCGAACTATCATTACAAATTAGTTAAATAACAATCTTTTAAAATAAAAATTATCGTTTGGAAAGATTCGCGAATGAAATGTAAATCTCGGCGCTGGATGTGAATTCTGTTTACATGAGAAAATCATGTTTAGAAAATATAGAATGTTCTGGAAGTTTTTGGTTTTAGATTTAAGGAAAAGCTGGGAGATGATGATGGATATTCTTTCTTTTTTCTTTGGATGATTTGGTTAAAACAAATTGCGGAATAATGTTTTTATGATGGAATATTCTTCTTTTCGATGAATGTTTTCAAGAAGGATTTCAAGAGAGCATTTCCCTATCCCGCTATATATGAATACAGTTTAATGAACTATGTTACAGCAGTCAATGTGTTGTTTAATAAATTTGCCACATTTATTTATTCTTTTTTTCCTCGCTTGCCATGACTCTGTGCTTAAAAAGGGGGAAACAGGTGATGAAGCTTCTAGTTCCTAACTTCAAAATGTCATATATATATATATATATATATATATATATATATACATAGACATCCGATGCCAAAGCAAAATATTTGAATGATTCTTATTAAGCTAATAAAAATCACAAAAAATGTGATGGTAATGATGATTTTTATGATGATCAAAACGTGGCTTATGTAATAACAGAGTCATATATTACAAAAGACATGGATTAAACATTATCATTCCTAAACCGATCATAACAAAAATAAAATGTGGACACCACAAAGTCCATTCTCTACCAAAAAAAAACATCCATTTTTCAAATAATTAAAAAAAAATCGCTTTTGTTTTTGGATAACTAAATAAATTAACTAAAATGATATTTCCTGTTAATCAATATTTGTTATTCCTCATTTATTTTTATGCAGAATTGAAAAGAGTTGCAATTTCGCAAAGTTTGGTTAACCGAACAAAAGTAAACAAATATCGCAAACATCGCTACTGTCGCTCGTAAACGGAAGAGCATTCACAAGACATCTGACTTTTGAAAAGGTGATAACTTGCTTGAACAACAAAACTTAACTAAACTACCAGAGCCATCTATTAGAGACGCCGCACACTAAAAAAAGGAGAGAAATACCGGCATATCAGGAAAGCTTTTTAAGCGCCGCGGCGAATGTCGGTGCGCCAAGCCGCGCGGATTAATAAAATTGTAATTTCTTGAAGAATGCTTAAACCTTTTAATTTTTTAACACTCTGTAATCTGATATTTAAATTGCAATACATGAAAAAAATATTATATTTCTGGCAAGTATGAATCTTTATAAAAAATATTATTTAGAGTGAACTCTCTACCATTTAAAAGGCTACGTCATTCTAACGAAAAGATCCATTCGCTAACACCAATCCTATGGAAGAAATTTATAAAGATATCTCGGTTGCATTTCAATATTTTTAAAAGAGTTTTTTTATTGGATAGCTGAGAGATCGATCTGAATGCAAGCAGTTTTTTACTTTTTTGATTTTATTCACAGATATTTTAATGAGGATACTTTTATTTTTGGGACCGGTTTGGAAAGCGAAAGAACCCTCATACATTTGTAAAAAACTTAAAAATTTAATAAATAAATAAATAAATAAAATTAAAATATTTCAAATAAAATATATATATAGAAGAATTTTCTTTTATAACAATCTTTGTAAATTATAATCTAATACACTAAATTTTTCCCAAAGACTATTCGAAAAACGTCTGTGATTTCAAACAGCAACTATTCTATTGCTGTTAAGTATGCAAGTTTCAATAAGCACGTGGAAAGCAAAATTTAGTCGTAAGTCATCAAAATGTAGTCGTTTATGCGTTGTCTGCTTTATAAAGTCCCCCACCTTTCGAGTCTGTCGTGACTGATAATACTAAACAGTGAAGTTCCTAACAACAAATAAAAGAGCTTAAATCAATGAGTCGCATTGAAAATTTCCATAGAAAGATGTGAGATTTTTGGAAAACAAATAATTTCGGTCCAGTCAAATTTTTAACAGCATTTTCGTCGATAATGACATTTCAGCGAAACACAGATTTTATCTCAGATCTCATGTTATTGAAAACTTTTTTCGGGATTTAACAATAACTCATAAATCTACTTTATTTTATGCGTGTTTTATTTGAATAATAAAATGCATAACGAAAAAAAAACTTTAACGAATTAACGTTATAAAATAAACTAAAATACACACCGCTCTAATTTAACTTGGTTGTTTTGCGTGTTAATACTAGTACACATCGTTAGATATATAATGTTATTACATCTTTCAGTTATTATTATAATTATTTTACTGTAATAATGGTGTAATAGTTTTAATATTTATTTTATCATTTCATTGATGTTTCAGGATTTAGAAAAACTACAAATTAAAAATAAGCTTAATGCTCTATGCCCAATGGTAAAACATGTATTACTAAACACGTGTTGCATTTTGTCGTCAATATTTACATTGGTGAGCAATTTGTCCGAAATAATAATGTAGGACATATGAAGATATTATGTACTGGATTATTATGATTTTATTTAATTCTGTTTCAGAACTATTCCAGAAGTTTGGTCATTATGAAACCATTTATTAATGGTTAAACGTAATTATTGAATGAATGATTTCAATATTTATTAGTAACATAAATTAAAACAAGCTTTCATTGATTCATAGACCAATGCTAATGCATTTTGTATAAATATGTTTGATTTTTATAGAATTAAGGCAGCTGAGCTCTTTGTCCAAAATAAAAATTCATGATAGAAGAATGTAAAATTACTTCGAAATTTAACCAGGTTGTGGTATTATTACAAGAGTTTTATTAGTATTACAAAATTATAAGAAATTATGTTTTACTATCAACTATAAATAATTATTTAATGGTTTCAACAATAACTCAAAATAAAAGTAATTTAATGTTTAAAAAACCAGTGATAAGAGATTTGATTACTTGACGGAAATCCTACATTATTGAAGAACGTAAAATAAATTGAGAAATTATGTTATTCATTAAATCCAGTTGTAAAATTTTTATTATATGTTTGAAAATGTATTCAAAAATTCATCGCTAACCTAGTTTCACATTAATAATAATAAAAAAAAATATATTGATGCATTTCTTTAATGTCCGGTAAACTTCAATTTTTGTCATTTTGATATCAGTTTTTAATTAAAAAAATAAAAGTATTTTTTTTACAAAATTAAAAAAAAATCCCCAAACCAGTTAAACTAATTTCTTCTATTTTAGTGTAAATAAGTTCACTTTTTTTGTTATATTTTTAATATAAACTGTTAGCTTTTCAAAATAAAAGATAATTTTCTCCCAAAATTGGAAAAAGAACAGTTTACGAAAAAATAATGATAATTTCCGCTATTTTACTGTAAAGAAGTTGAGTTTTTCAATTTCTTTTATAAATATATAGGGGAAAGTTGGGGCTAATGGTACAAATGGACTATTTTTTACACGACAAATATTTTAGAAAAGATTTATGTACAACGGCATGGCAATAGGTCTAGCACACATTTTCAGTATGAGAGGTTAGCAGTGACAGTCGATTGCTATTTAGGTGAAAAATATATTTAATTTCGAACAAGCCAAAGTAAATTTTATTTCTTGCGATTGATTCTATTTTGTAAAAAAATCAGAACATATATATATATATGTCATTTAAATGCATTTATCGATACTACAAATATTAGTGAATGAGAAGGTATTACTGAAAAAATAATGAATTAAAAATGTAAATAATTGTTTCTCAAGTTATAAATTCGCGTATAGTGGGGTCTGATAGGGCATTTCTTGTGAAGTCTAATGGGACAGCTTAATGATAACCTATTTGACTCGATATTTCATTAAAACAACATTATAATGGTTTGTTTGTTTTCACTTTGTGTATCATTTAATTAGAGTGTTAGAAATATTACCCCTTTCCCCTACTGCATATTATTTTCTTGGATATTTCTGCGATGAAAAAAAATAACCCTTTTCAAAAATCAACAAACTTTCCTTACCTGTTATATCACCGGCAGATGTTACACATATCCACATTAAATTCAACACAAAAGGTATTTCCAAAAGTAAAGTCATCATTGTTCACAAGTTTCTAGTTAGATTATCCTTCCAAAAAGAAAAATTCCAGACATGTAAGAAACTATTTTTAAATCCAATATTTTACAGGCGTATATATTTATCATGTATTGCGCCGAACAGTTCGGATTACAAATCAGCGTATTTCGTAAGCTTCGAGTTAATTTAAAATTTCTAAAAAATCCAATACAATCCAATATTTGATTTATGTACGCACTTTTCCGATTACAACTCAGCGTATTTTATAAGTTTGTAATTAATTGATAGTTTTTAAAATATATGTATTTAAGAAGCCTTTTTCTAAAACCAAGGAAGTGAATGCATTCTCTTATATGTATTTACGATCACTAGAATGTTCTTATAACACAGTGACATTCTGACAAGAGCAATTTCGGCGGCGTATTTCTAAAGTTTTTAGATAATTTCATTTTTCCAAAACAGAAGTTTTTAAGAAAATATTTTATATCATGCAGTCTTATCCGCATAGTTGACGGCATTGATTTATATATACTTAATTATGATAATTAAACTGTTTAAAAACAAAGTAGTGCTGTACAATTCCGATTACAAATCTGTGCTGAACAATTTTATAAATTTTTTCATAAACATATTCCCTGCTTCTGAAATTCCCTTTTGAAGAAACTTTTTCTAAATTCCAAGAAAGTTAACGGCATTCTCTTATAGTATTTATGATCACTAGATCATTATAAAACAGAGTACCATTTCACTGTTCCGCTTGGCAAATCGGCGTGTTTAACAAGTTTCTCATTTTTTCCCCAGTATTTAAATTTCACGTTTTTAAGAAAAATATTCTGAATCTAACTAAGATAACGTCATTTTTTAATAGTATTTATGATCACAAAATCATTATAAAATGCAGTACCGAATACATAACACCGTACTTAACCAATTTCTAGTTAATTTCTTGTTCAAAAATTCACGTTTATAGAAAAAATATATATATTTCTTAATCCTTGATGTTCATCGCATTATCTAATACACATTTAAAACCACCAGAAACGTTATGACGTTCTCAAAATGCGGTTAAATATCGGCGTATTTCGTAGGTTAATTTCTAATTTCCAAAATAAAAGTTTTAAAGAAAGTATTTCTTATCATGTAGTCTTATCCATGGAGTTGACGGCTTTCTCTTATGTATATATATTAATCTACGATGATTAGACTGTTCTAAAACACAGTGCCGCTGAACAGTTCTCATTACATATCGACGTATTTAACAAGTTACTTTCTTATTTCAAAAATTCACGTTTATAAGATATCAACTATGGTTATTATTTTTTAATCCAAGGAAGTTAAAAGGCATTCTTTAATGTATATTTACGATATATCAACAAATCATTTTATTAACACGCTGATTTTCTCAGAAGCGCGACTAAATATCGGCGTATTTCATAAGTTTGCAGTTGATTTCTAATTTCCAAAATAAAAGTTTTTAAAGAAGTATTTCTTATCATGTAGACTTATACACGGAGTTGAAAGTATTCTTTTATGTATATTTACGATGATTAGACACATTATTTCCACACAGATCTCATTACATATCGACGCATGTAAAGTTTCTAGTAAATTTCTTGTTTCAAAAATTCACATTTGTAAGAAACTAGTCCTTAATCCAAGGACGTTCACGGCATTCTCTTATACATATTTAATATCACCAGACCGTTCTAACAACACGCTGTCGTTCCCACAGCTGCAATTAAAAAGTCGTCGATTTATCCGCAGAAGCACGTGCTACATCGGTCCTCTCGTGCGGTAACAGGAGTTCACGAAGCCGGCAACAAACATCCCCACTTTTCGGCGTCGAAGCACGAGGCTCACTGAAATCAATTTCAGGGGAACATTCGGATAAGAGGGGGATCGCTTCCAAAAATATATTTTTGCGCACGCGTCAGAGGCAAGAAGAAAAATTTTTACGAATTCGGATGATTGCAAATTTATTTGAAATGATAAAATGGAAAAAGAAAAGAAAGAAGCATTGTTCGGAAAAATGTGGAATGGGTATGTATTTTTTTTGAATGAATGAAAGATATATTTATTAAGATTCGGTAAGTTTCTATTTTAGATTTGAAATGGTAGAAAAGAGAGGTGTAGTTTTTTGCGATTTTAAAATTTGTTTTTTGTAGGTAAATGTAAATTATTCTTTTTTATGAATTATTTTATACGAATATTTATTTTTACGAATTGATACGAATTATTAATTTATACAATATAACGCGAATATTTCTTTGTACGAATATTTATTTTTTACGAAAACTCGTTTAAATCAAAAGCTAATATGAAAAAAGAAGCATTATTAGAAAAATGCGCAGTGTGGATTTATTTATTTATTTTTTGAGTGAATGAATAAAATTTGTATTTATTGAAGATTCTGCAAGTTTTTATTTTAAATTCGAAATGAGTATACACGGGATACACATTTTTTGCAATTTTAATTTGTTTTCGTAGAAAATGTGAATTATTTATTTTACGAGATCGATAAGCAAGTTGATAACAGTAAGGTTTTTTTTTTTTTTTTTCGTATTTCAGTCATGAAAAATTTTACTGGAAATATAAAAAAAGATAAAAATATCCTTTTAAAGAAGTGAAACGTCACTGGATGCTCCTTAAAAACGAGTAAAAAAAATACTGCATAATCGTAAAACTTCTATTTCTTTTTTTCTTAAACGTGTAAGAGCAAGTGTTGCTTTTTCTTTCAATTTGTGGTTATAGGAAATTTCACTAAAAACTTGAAAAAAATCATAAAAATATTTTTTAAAAAATAGGAGATATCACTGGAATTTGATTCTATCTGTTTCAAATTAAATTCCATGTAATGTATAAAAAGTTTTTTTCCTTATATTTAGTTTTAATTTACTCTTCAGAGTAATTGGATCAAGATAATAATTAATTTCATTAAGGAATAACTTGAAAAAATATTTTTTGCGTACCTGTGACAGCAAAAAAATTGGTCAATTGGAATTTTTGGAACAGGAAATTAACTAGAAACTGATAAATTTACAATTTTTAATCACACCTGTGAAAACGTCAGCGTGTCATTAGAACTGTCTGGTTATTTTAAATATGTACACTATATTGCCATTGATTATTGGACACTTGCGATTTTAGACATTTTACTAAATATCTAGAAAAATACATGAGGAATCATCTCGAAACTGTTAGTGTATAAATATAATAGTATACGCCATACATCGCCGTGAATATTTTTTACCGAAACTCCATAGGGGACCGTCAACAAATTAAAAAAGAATGAATATCTTTTGAATAACCCTGTAAAAACTAATGTAGCAAAAGCACTCAAACTCTATATTATGATTGAATGCCTTATTGTAACACGCCTTGTTCATTTTTATGCAAATAGCATGCATACTCGCAGAGTAATTAAGGTTTTTATAAAAATGGTCCCAAATTTTTCCAAGTTTTTTCCTTATAATTTTCAGAGTTCTTAATATAAAATAATATTTTTTCCAGAAAATATGACAAACAACATTGCACACAGTACCTTGTAATCAGAATTAAAAAATAATGAAAATTTTGTACAAAATGAGTAAGTTTACTAAATAATTTTTTACTGCGCATGCGTCAACGATATCAAAATTTCATTTGCGTATTATGTTAGTTAAATGTATAGAGCAACTTTTGTGAAAGTCACAAAATCATAACGTGAAAATTCTGAAAATAATCGTCAATTGAATTAGTTGAAAATCCGTTATTCTCAAAATGAAGCAAAAACAAGAGGGGTTGTATCCATATATTCATTGATTAGTGTCAATATAGAATACACAATACGGGATGTACTACTACATTTGGATAAAATCCCTCATTTTTTTGCTTCATTTTGGAAACAACGGATTTTGTCCTTTTTCTATAGACGATTACTTTCAGAATTTTTAAGCTATGATTTTGAGACTTTTACAAAAATTGCTCTATACATTTAGCTAACATAATATGCAAATGAAATTTTGATATCTTTGACGCATGCGCAGTAAAAAATTATTTAGTAAACCTACTCATTTTTCATACAATTTTTATTATTTTTTAATTCTGATTACAGGGTACTGTCTGCAATGTTGTTTGTCCTATTTTCTGAAAAAATATTATTTTATATTAAGTACTCTGAAAATTATAAGGAAAAAACTTGGAAAAATTTGGGACCATTTTTATAAAAACCTTAATTACTCTGCGAGAATGCATGCTATTTGCATAAAAATGAACACAGTGTATTACAATAAGGCATTCAATCATAATCTAGAGTTTGAGCACTTTTGCTACATTAGTTTTGACAGGGTTATTCAAAAGATGTTCATTCTTTTTTAATTTGTTGACGGTTCCCTATGGAGTTTCGGTAAAAAATCTTCACGGCGATGTATGGCGTATACAATTATATTTATACACTAAGAGTTTCGAGATGATTCCTCATGTATTTTTCTAGATATTTAGTAAAATGTCTAAAATCGCAAGTGTCCAATAATCAATGGCAATATAGTGTATAAGGGAATACCGTAAACGCCATGGATTAAGAAATAGTTTCTTATAAATTTGAATATTTGAAACAGGAAATTAAGTAGTAATGATAACTGTGCGAAGCTACTGTGTTTTATGACAGTCTAATCATCGTAAATATATCTATATGTGTAACAGAATGCTGTCAACTCTGTACATAAATTTACATGATAAGAAATACTTTTTAAAAACTTCTATTTTGGAAAATAGAAATTAATTACAAACTTATGAATTACGCCTATTTTTAAGCACACTTATGTGAACGTCAGTCTGTTATTAAAAATATCTGCTGATCGCAAAAGTATGTACAAGAAGGGAGTAAACATTTTTGGATTTAGAGAAAGTTATTTAAAAACGTGAATTTTTTATACAAGACATTAACTTCTTAAATACGTGTACTGTGTTTTATAACCGTTTAATCATTCATAATATATATATATATATATATATATATAAGTGAAAGCTGCCAATTGCGTCGATAAGGCTCCATGATAAGAAATACTTTCTTAAAAACTACCATGATATTTTTATGAATTATTTAGATTTAGATTTTTTTTTCAAATTAGAAAATAATTTTTTTTTAAGTAATGGCTATAAAAATACAATAAAAAATAGAAATTTTGCATGAGGAATAAAATTGATCGAACAATGAGTTATCGCGATATCTATAATCTTATTTTCCACACTCTTCTATTTTTCATGACCCTGCATTTCCTTCAAATTTCAATTCAAATATACACTGTAAAAAATGTCAGATGTTTCTGAATATATGAAAATGTACTGTAATCAAAAACGAAAATATGCAGTAACCTCTTCTAACTCCCCCAAGGTTTCGAAAAACATTCCTTTACTTTTAAAAATCCAGAAAACTATTTGTTTTCGAAATTTATGAAGAATTTATAGAAAATTAATTTTTATTAGCTGCCCGTCCTTTTCGGAAACGTTTCTAAGTAGCTTTTACAGTACAATAATTACTTTTCTCAAAACAAAATATCACTTTTTTGGATTCTATCAATTCTCAAGTAAACATTTTCAGCTGCATAACTAATTTTGTGCATGTAATTGTAGCAAAATAATGTTAATTTTCCTATTAATGTTAATACTGTTAATATTGTATGTTTGTCTATTAAACATGTTCTCTGAATATCAGGATATTTTCGTACGAATTGGTAGCATCCGAAAATGTGATATTTTGATTTGAGAAAAGTGATTATTGTGCTGTAAAAGCTACTTAGGAACGTTTCCGAAAAGGATGGGCAGCTAATAAAAATTAATTTATATAGATATATTTTTTATTTCGAAAACAAATAGTTTTCTGGGATTTTTAAAGGTAAAGGAACGGTTTTCCAAACCTTAGGTGAGTTAGAAGAGGATACTGCTTATTTTCTATTTTGATTACAGTGCATTTTTATATATTGAGAAACATTTGACATTTTTTACCAGTGTACATTGGAATGAGACAATTCGTCAGGGTCAATGTACAAGGTTTATCATTTTTAGAGTTATAAGGATTTTTTTTTTTACTACTTGATTAATTCGTGGGCCCCAAAACTATCGTCAAACTATAAGATTAGATTCCAATAATAGCTGTCCAATAATAAATGTCACATGTACTTGACATTAAATACGTTACAGATATAGGTATATTATAAGTGATATTTAATTTGACGTTTTATTTGCTTTTTTATTAATATTTTACTAATTTACTTGTTCTCTTATTATTTCAAATAAAACTTAGCCAATGTGTATAATTTACCAGTAGTTTAACAATTTATATAATTTGTGAAATCAGTCAACGGATAATCAAGTAGAACCAATAATTCCGTGATAGAGCATTACTATGTTAAAATTTTATTTTGGAATTGCAATTCATTTTATAAATAGTTTAGATATGCTTTAGTTTTACATTTTATATTACACATATCCTTGATCGGTAAATATTACGGTGGCTCCCAACGACAAGTTTTTGATTTAAAATCATATTAAAAATAATTTATTTTTTAATGTTTTAAAAAGTGTTTTTACAATAACATCTTGAATAAACTTTATTTTTTGATTTCTTGTAATATGTAAGACTTTCTTTTTCTTTTCGAATTGTGATTAAATAAAATTTTATTAAAAACGTCATAAAGGAAATAAATTAGCGTTTAGAAAAAAAGAAATCATATGATATAAATATACATTTTTTATTTAAACCTGAATATGATTGACTATTTTTCCAAATGTGTGTAGAAAAATAAAATAAATAAAAATAAATAAATATTTAGGCGTCGAAGGTTTTTTTTTAGTTTCAAATTTATACATAATTTTTTTTATTTTCATCTTCTTTTGAATTTTATTTTTTTTTTTAAATGTTTCTGAGAATTATTGTGATAGTTTTTTTTTCAAAGAAACATATATGCATTTTGAAAGTTAAAAAACTATATCAAAGTTTTTATTTTAGATTCGAAATTGTATTAAAAAATACTTTCATATTTATGTTTTATAAAGTATTTTCGCAAAAAATTTTCCAATCAATTTTATTGCGAGATTTATTTTCGTATGCAAATATTTCTTTTTGAATTGCGGTTATAGAAAAATTTATTGTAAACCTAAAAAAGGAAATAAAATATCTTTTCGAAAATAAAGGATACCTTTGATATCCCCCCTCCCCCAATAAAAAATATTTTTTTAAAAGTATCTAGTGTCTAAGGTGTTTTTATTTTAGCTTCAAATTTTTATATAAAAGATTTTCTTTTATTTTTTTTTTAAATTTTGATTTCAAAAAAATTGTTTGTGTGAATTATTTTTATTAATACACTACTAAATTCTGTTTTTTTTTCCTCATACGTTTAATAAAAGACGATTCCTTTTTCTTTTCGAATAGGGAAACACAGAACATAGGAATTTCATTGAAAACATAAAAACAAGTTATAAAATATTACTTTGAAAATATTGGATGTCATTGGATATATATTTATACAAAAAAAGAGTTAAAAATATATTGCGTAACCGCTAAAATCTCTCTCTCTCTTTTTTTTTTTTTTTTTTTTTTTTTTTTTTTGTCCTGCATGCAACGCGAGTAATCTTTTTCATTTTAAATTGGGGTTATAGTAAATTGAATAAAACATGAAAAAAGATATGAAATATTGTTTGGAAAATGCTATGTGTCATTGGATATATTTTTTAAAACGTGCTTTTTACCGAGTAAGAAAAAAGACACATTTAAAGGAAAAAGTACTTGTTTTTATTAAAGATCTTCACTGTTTTCAAATGTATATTCAAGATATTCAAGTCTTGATATTTCTAACTAAACTGAAATTATGTAATAAGAACTTATATGCCGTTTTATAAGTCAAAAAGTCTTTTTTGCATTAAGTTCAGTTTATGTCCTTTCTTTATCTTCAACAAAAATAAAAAACAAATGTCATTAATATAAAAAGAAAATAATCATACATTTTGCATTTCAGATTTCTACAATTAAATTAAAAAAAAATAATGCAATTAAGAAAAACATGTTTTCATTAAAATTTACACAAAAGAAGATAAAGAAAATTAATGCACTAAAACGTAGGAAAGAGAAAAAAGCATTAAATGCGCGAAGTTTAAATTAAATTCCATTCAACTCCAATATCAAAGACTAAGTGTTTCAAAAAAGAGTTTCCGAAAATTCTTTAGTTATTATTATGATATTTCACATATGACAACTTATTTTTTGTCTCGAAATTTAAGCTATTGTGATAATCCTGTCACTATAATATTTCGGCAAAACCCATTGTTAAAGTTCATTCTGGTTTTGCCACAGAAAATTAAACTACAATCGAATAACCATTAAGCCCTGGTTGCACCCCCTTAAGAGTCAAATTTTTAAAAAATATGAAGGAATATTTCCTGAATTGCCCTTAAGCATTACGCAACATTCTAAATTTTAAAGATTTGTGTCAGCAGAAATTGGCTGAAAAATGAGACATAAGATTTGAATGCCACACAAAATTGTAAATTAAAAGAAAGCACATTAAAAAGAACAAGTTTTGCATTAATCTAAATATTAATTTATAAGAAAAATCTTGAACTTACTATTCTATTAGTTCATTTCATGCTTATTATATAAATTATATAAATATACAGGGTGTTCATAAAGTCCCGAACTCATTTTGATGTTTAATAACTCATAAGATAATAACGATATAAACAAACTTTTGCCATTTATTGATGGAATAACTCATATATTTTCAACTTTATTATTAAGAACTTTTTTATTAAGAAAAAATTATGACTGCGTGCATACAAAGTTCAAATTGCTTAATTAAGGAATGCTTGCCGCTACCTGGCGTGAAATTGACTATCGACTTGATATTCTCCGTACGACGATGGAGGCACACGTGGAAGTTCATTGACAAGGGTCGTGAAACTTTTTGAGTCTATCTAATCATTTATGTTATTAATTTTAATCTATCTTTATTATTTTATGAGTTATTAAACATCAAAATGTGCCCGGAATTTTTTAAACACTCTGTTTACATAACCCAGCAACAGAATATATTTCGCCTGAACTAGCGTACTCCTTCACAAAAGAAGAAAAAAAGAATAACTGATTTTTAAAAGTTAAAAATTCAACAAAAAATATAGGAAAAATTATGAGAGAAAAATGTTGAGGGCTAGCTTCTTAAGCAGTGCGTTGTATTTCGAAAGTAGCCGGGCATTCAAAAAATGTGTATAAGATATGTGCAAGTGGAGGTAGATTTCGACTAGAACAGTGAGTAGAAAAATCAAATGTAAAACACTCGATGGTTATATATCACATGTTCCCTCACCGGACCCTAAGCCACATTATTAAATGAATGTTTCAGCTGGAATAAAGTAAAATATGCAAAATCATGTTCATTGAAAAAAAGAAAAAAAAAAAAAAACACTCCACCAACTCAGCCAAGTTGCCATAACCAAAAAAGTAAAGCATAAACTAAACAAGGTAGAAACCATCTTTGAAATCTAAATTTATTCCAAATCTGTTGCTAATTGACACAGTACATTGTCATAAAACCGTTCTTAAACATGCTCTAGGAAATATGAGTCATTCTCTAAAATCGAAAAACAAACAGTTTTCAAACAAACAAACAAAAACATTTGCAAAATCTATTTTTTTTCTTTCAAAATGATTAAGAATATTTTTTTATAATATAGATTACTTTTAAAATGAAATAAATCTTTTTGAAAAAGGTGTTTTCCAGTATAAATTCTAAAAAACGAAATATTTGAAATATTACGATACTAATGTTTATACGTTTGTAAATGTTGGAGGACAAGGAAACTACTAACATCTACAAGTAATATTAAAAAATTCTTATTATTATTTTGCAGCAGAAGTTTAATGTTCTTCTAATTTTTTAAAGGCTTTTCTTTGAATCTCGGAACCTCAAACTTGGAATTTTACCATAGGAGAACAATAGAAAATTTATGAAATATATATAACATTAGAGAATCTTATTGTTCAATTTGAAAGTATACTCTTGTTTTTCGAAAAATCTTTGTTTTCATGAATCAGTTTCAAGAGACGTTCATAAGATTTTATCTTTCTCTGAAATGTACAAGGCAGTTCTTGACATACCCACTCTGCAGAATTGGATCAAAAAGATGAAAGAATGTCTTGTTTTGAACTCAGATTGGCCTTTTTAAAAAAAGAAGATTCGAAATTAACTTTTATTGTTTTGGATTTTAAAAAACGCCTGAAGTAGATTTCACATAAAGTGCTATTTTTATTATGAATACTAAATAAGTATAAAAGAAAAAATAGTTTTAAAAAATTATTTTCTGTAAAAATATAATCTTGCTCATCTTGAAAACCACGATTAATTATATGTCAGTAATTCATGATTGAAATTTATGTTAGAGAATTTATGCGGATTGATTTAGCGTGAAAATCAAACTCGATTATGAAAAATTCCCTGCTTTTTTACTTTTGTAGAAAGCCCAAGCAAGTGAATTTAATAAAAGAATATATCAATTTTGTCACGTTTCTTTTCACCAAAAAATAAAAACGGAAAGATTATTTAAGCTATCTTTTTAGGATTTCGAGATTATGTTCTCAAAGTGTAATCATAAATTAAATAATATTAAGCTATTACTTTATGAAATCGTATCGTGGTTTGAATAATATGTTCTTCATTTTTTATTTACAATTTTTCATCCTTAAAATCTTAAAGAGCTACAATTTCCTTGCGATTTGGCCTATTATTCCGAGCTTTTGTTTGTCCATCATTAAATACAATATTTTTGGTACTACTAGGTTATCCCGTCGACCAAAAAATTATCGCCAAACTATAAGGCATCACAAAAACAGAATGGAAACTACATTTGCATAGTTTCAAATCCTTATGCGGAAGCAAATCACACGGCTTCATTGTTGCTGAACAGTAAGGTTTTTATAATTATTTACCTTATTTATTTTGGTCCTACTCTGTTATCCCGTCGACCAAAAAACTATCGCCAAATTATAAGATTAAATGGCAATTATGGATGATCGTGAATGTCATATTCAATGACATTAAATACGATTCACGTGTTTAAAATGTCATTCAATGATTTTTAATTTGACTTTTTATAAATATTTTTATTAATATTCTACTAATTATTTTTTTTTTCGTTATTTAAAATTAAAATTATGTCAATATGTATAATTTAGCTATTGGTTTGGCGATTTGTATAATTTGGCGAAATCAGTCGACGGGATAACAGAGTAGTACCATAAAACTATTGATTTGTGAAAGCGTACCGTGGTTTTAATAATATGCTCTTCATTTTTTATTTCCAATTCTTTATTCTTAAAATGTTTTTCAATTACAATTTCCTTGCGATTTGGATATTATTATTCCGAGCTTTTGTTTGTGCATCATTAAATACAATGTTTTTTTTAACTCCTACCCTCTTCTACGAGTCATAGAATAATCGGCGACTTAGCGCCTATTAAGGGCTAATGCAAAAAGGCCTTAAAATTACTCTATTAATTTTTAACTAAGATGGGAAAATATTAAAATGTTTTATTGCCATCGAAAACAAACCCATGTACTTAACTTTAACAATTCTTGTATATCAGGAAGTGAGATAAAATCAGTTGGAAAATTTCAGCATAGAGTGCCAATACCAAGTGTAAAAAAACCCCAAACCCTTCAAAAATTTAGTCATGCATTTCGAAAGACAGCATCTGTAGCGGCGATGCGTATTAACGTAATTAATAAACTCACATGCTTTAATGGACTGTACATACTTTATTTTTAACCGACTTCAAAGAGGAGGTTATGATTTCGACCTGTATGTATTTGTTGTTAACGCATAACTTTTGCAAATATGAACCGATTTTGATAATTCTTTTTTTGTTTGAAAGCGCATGAGGCCCATGTGGTCCCATTCGAATTTCATAAAAATCTGATAATTAGAACTTTTTTAAAAATAAAAACTTTAAATTTCAAATTCATTTTGTAGCAATCGACCAATTAGAAGTGTTCATTTTGCATGCTTTTCTGTTACATTTACATAGACACACGATCTTTTCACTGTTAAAAGGTTGAAGTTTTTTCTGCATCGTCACTCCACCGCTTTTATGGAATATCTCTATTTTGACCAATGAGAATTCACCATAATACAATGAAGTAATCATTTTCTATAAAAGCGATGGATTGACGATAAAGTAAAAGTTTCAAATTTTTAACAGTGTTCAAAGTGCAAAATCCTAACTGGACGAGGGCCAGGATTCACATAAATTTTGCGCTGTTTGCGAAACGAGATTTATTAACAAGAAAATTTATTTAAAACATTGAAAAATTTGCTAAAATTCAGGCTTCTGATTCGTTAATCTGGTTTCGCTAACAGTGCAAATTCTACCTGGATTCCGGACAAGTTCTTTTATGCAAGAAACCGGAAATATAGCATCTAGGGGATATAATGTGGAAATCGGCTATCTCGGGGCGTGTTCAGAGCAACTTACAAAAGTAACCAATGTTACCGACCGATTGTAGGGCAGTACGAAAGCAAATTGTGGCATCAATGAAAACTATTCTGTTGAATTGTAGCTGACGTCACACTTCGCTTTGATTTTCATTTCGTACTTGTCTACACTGTTAAAAATCTGCTGCATTTTGCTGCAACGCACTCCCCTGCTTGTACAGAAAACGGTTACTTGGCCGTGAAATGGCGCTTTCTCATTGGTTGGAATAGAGATATTATATACAAGTGGTGGAGGGCGTTGCAGCAAAATGCAGCAGATTTTTAACAGTGTACAATCGGTAAGTGGTCGGTAAGTAACCGGTAAGTTGTGTTGAACACGCCCTCTGAAACACTTAAAAAAGCGCTAAAATGTTCTATTCTTTAAATGTGCAACAATGCTAATGAAATTTAAAGATAGGCGCGACATCTGCAGGACATTTTCTAAAAATGCAAGAATTATTGCTAGTCTAGATAATGTATCACGAAAATGCCGCAGATGTTGCTGTGATCGACACTTTGGAATTCAGTAGCATCGTTGCACATTTAAAGGATATAAATTTTTAGCACTGCTTGCATTGTAAAAAATTGAACCCTTTTTCTGCGTCGTCACCCCATCGCTTTTATAGGAAACGATTACTTCGCTCTATTATGGAGCATTCTCATTGGTCAAAACAAAGAAATTCTATAAAAGCGATGGAGTAACGATGCAGCAAAAGGGTCAAATTTTTTACAGTGTCGATAGCAGATTTTCACTCCATGTATTCCAGACTCTCTCCTTCGAACAATGAAAAGTTCTCAAAAATGAAGGCTTATGATTGGTCAACCTTGTTTTGCTTAACAGCGAATAATCCTTCTGGATCCTAACCACTGTTGCAGAGATGCTAGTTTTTTTCCAAACTACGAAATCTTAGCTGGAACAATTCTCGTATCCACCAAAGTGAAAGATCCACATCGATCCAGACATGAGAATTCGATATCGAAAAGCTGAAAATTCATCTCTAAAGAGCCTTACACGTTAAAGCAAGAGTGCCTGTGTATCAGGGTGCTTGTTATGCCGGATTCACAAAGTGATTAAAGTACATTGCTATGTGCTAGATTTACATTTAGACAACTATAAATGACGAAAAATTTTCATAAGCTTACCATTAAAGTTAAGCTATTTAACATCTTTCACCCATAAAACAAACTCGTTCAGGCGACTACCGCCAAGTTCTGGAATAAAAATTATTAAATTTTCTGTATTTTGGAAAACCGCGTTTATCAAAGAAAATTCTTAACTTCAAATATTACTACTTTCATATAGACGCATGCTGAATCATGGTGTGATTTTGATAATATCTTCCTTTTTAGTTTTTATGACTGAAAAGAGTATTTTAATACATACGAACATTTAGAATTACCTTGCTATGCATTGAATCATAGAAGCAACTTGACGCGCTCTGATTGTGTACGCGTACTTTAAACTGTAAAAAATCTGACCCTTTTGCTGCATCGTCACTACCCCGCTTTTATAGAATATCTCACTTTTGATCCATGAGAATGCTCCATAATAGGCTGAAGTAATCGTTTTCTGTATTAACGGTGGAGGAACGATGCAGCAAAAGGGTCAAATTTTTAACAGTGTACCCTGTTTAAAATATCTTGAAAAATTACGTCTGTTTTTAAAGACTATCTATTTTCTGACCAATGAAAACGCTCCATAGACGTTTTTAGATCGCTCTCATTAGTCAGAAAATAGATAGCTTTAAAAACAAAGGTAATTTTTCACAATGATTTAAACGTGTACTGATGAATTGTCAGCTTTTGAATGCCCAATTACGAAGTCTGTAGAATTCAATGTGGACCTTAAGGCACTACACTAGTCTCAGAAAAAGACCCTGATGTTAGTGTAAAGACTATGGAGGCGTTCTTTTCTCGCGTATCTCGTCAAATTTTAATATATTTACATGATTATTTTTTCATAGGTTAGCCGAGGATGATCTACAACCTTCATAGTTTTTACTTCTTCGATTTTGCTTATGTATGTTTTATATAATGATAGTTTCAATTTCAGAACCGTTTAAACCGGTTTTGAAATTTAAAATATATTTTTTTTTAATCTGAAACCAAAATTGAAAAAGTAAAAACTAGGCCGATTGTGGAATATCCTCAGCTATTCTATGGAAAAAAATCACGTAAAAAATTTGAAATTTTATCGAGATATTTGAAAAGAACGCCCCCATAGACTTCACATTATCATCCGGGTCTTTTTCTGTGCCTACACTGTTAAAAATCTGCTGCATTATGCTGCAACGCCCTCCACCACTTGTATATAATATCTCTATTGCAACCAATGAGCAATCGCCATTTCACGGCCAAGTAACCGTTTTCTATACAAGCAGGGGAGTGCGTTGCAGCAAAATGCAGCAGATTTTTAACAGTGTAGTGTACGGCCTTAAAGTTTGCTGGATGCGATAAATTTCCTAAATGTTAAAGCTTAAATAGACAAGTTCTCGCATCCACTAAAGCGGAAATAGACATCGATACCAATCGACATCCTTAAGTTGTTGAAAAGATGAAAATCCTTTAGTATATATTTTGCTCCGGAGGAAAAAAATATCTCTACATATCAATGCAAAATAAAGTGCATAGATATGTGCAACAAAATTATCTTTAGATTCAGATTTGGTTACATGATTAGACACCAAAATGATTTCAGATTTTGTTCATGTAGGATTCCTCAATGTGAATATGACGTCACATGGAGCACATATACGATTGATTGAAATGATTCTGGACAAAAATGAGTCATCAAGGGGGTCCTTGTGGCCGAGTGGTTAAGACACCACGCTGCTAATCTCTTGAGAGCGTAGGAGATTGTGGGTTCGAATCCCACTGGCTCCGTTGCACACACTCTTTATGTGTAGCTCCCGGTTGTACTTATCTTGTGACGTAATATTTCCTTGTGCTATCTTGTCCTTGTATTTCCACGAATTTGTAAAATAATATGGATTATGCATTTATGTCTGTGTAGAAATAAAGGATCATTCGGCGTACAATCGAATTCTACCAGGAAATCATCATCAAATTTTATAATAGAAAATGCCTAGCATTGCGATACATTGTTAAAAATTTAACTTTTGCTGCATCATCACTCCATCCCTTTTATGGAATATCTCATACATACACTGTAAAAAAAAAAAAAAAAATTACCATTTTGCTGCATCGTCACTCCCCCGCTTTAATAAAATATTTGTCTTTTGACCCATGAGAATGCTCCATGATAGGCTGAAATAATCGTTTTCCATAAAAGTGGTGGAGTAACGATGCAGTAAAAGGGTGAAATTTTTAACAGTTTAGTTGGGACAAAAACGTCCGTGAAAAAAGTATTTGGGGTTTGAATGCTGTCACTCTCTTATAGATGCAGCCAAGTACAGGTTATGATTTTCGGATTCCTCGTCGAATCATCACCGCTCATTTCCGATGCCTTTACTGCATTTATAGGAATTAGATTGTTGCTGTTTATGTATTGAATCATAGAGAGATTTTTGTTAAAATCTTTCTTTTTGCTTTTTCTGACTGAAGAGGGAGCACTTTTGACTACACTAGAAAAGCATTTTACTATTCATTGATACATGGAGTCATTTTGCTGTTTACTCATATATGGAAGCGCTTTGCCGCGCGCTTATGTGTAAGGACACTTTACTTGAGTCATTGTCACCTTTCGATAACCACTTCCGATGTCCGTACGATTAGATGTTGACTTTAAGATTTCATGAATGCGGTAGCTTTTCGTCGTGCCATATCTGAAGAAGTTACCACATCCAGAAAACCTAAAGATTCACAACGATACTAACCAATATTGTAAGTGTCTTTTGAAAACTTGACAATCAAACAGTGACAAGTAAAGCGAATACATCAGAACTCAGCAAAGTGCGTTCATTAGTAAAGCGTTGCAAAGAGCCATCATATGTCAGTACACATAATTATGTATTACGGTATAAATAACTAAAAAGTAGGAAATAAATTTAAATTTTTCAAAAAAATGTGTAACCGACTCCAAAGAATAATAATGTATTACGGTATAAATAACTAAAAAGTAGGAAATAAATTTAACTTTTTCAAAAAAATGTATAACCGACTCCAAAGAAAAGCGCTAAAAAGAATTAAATAATTCTATAAAATTCTCTAATGACAAATCGTTATCCAATAACCACACATTGACTATCATGTACAGGTATAAAACGGTTAAATTTAATGTATAGAATTTAATATCCACCAAACATAGATTTTCCAGAGAATATTTTTTACAAGAGATTAATTTACATATTTTTTATTTAATTTTTGAATAGATACATATAAAAAGTAATGAATTACTTTTTGAAGTTGGTGCCAAACTGTCTTAAGTATAGTAAGAATTGTGGATATATTATGTCTAGTACCATAAATAAAATGGGGAAATCATTATCGATTATGATTTTTTGGCACCAACATCAAAAAGTAATTCATTACTTTTTATATGTATATATTCAAAAATTAAATAAAAAATATGTAAATTAATCTCTTGTAAAAAATATTCTCTGGAAAATCTATGTTTGGTGGATATTAAATTCTATACATTAAATTTAACCGTTTTATACCTGTACATGATAGTCAATGTGTGGTTATTGGATAACGATTTGTCATTAGAGAATTTTATAGAATTATTTAATTCTTTTTAGCGCTTTTCTTTGGAGTCGGTTATACATTTTTTTGAAAAAGTTAAATTTATTAAGACATTGCGAAGCGTTGCTTCGACAAATGATATCGAAGAGCTCAACTTGGACTAATTCTCCGTTTAATAAAATATCATTTAAACAAACACCACTAGTAGTAGCTGCACTAGCATTGAAGATAACCCTTAATTTCGTGCTTGGTTTCTTGGGTTTGTATACCCCATGATGCAGCAAATAATATGAAAATTCGGGCTTAGTTTCCAACAAGATTTCTTCTTAGTGTCCCAAATTATTATATTCGTTAATAAATTCTTCGTATAACAATTTCATGGCTGGATTGTTCGCAAATCGCTTAAGTAAGTGATTTAATCGTTTAAGTGCGTTTACTTTGATTCTCCTAAAAATGCAAGCCCACCAGTTTTAATTGGCATTTCCACAATATACCTACCATCTTCTCTTCTAGTATGCGTACGCAGGCAATGTTCCTCACAATACTGCTCTTCTTTACTTTTTATTGGATTCGACCCCCGAACCGCTTCAATTTGCCAAAATTTCTGCAGAGTGTTGGATAAATCATTCACAGATCGAACAAGACCACAATAATTATTATAATTTTGTTGTGGCATAGACGTAGAACCACTGGCAACATAGCCAAAAACAGTTTCTTGAAAAACCAAATTATGTATTTTTATTTTGTCCAATTAATTTAAAAAATACTTCGTTTGATAATAAAATATGTATTGGACCTGGTTTATCAAATTGTGGATCAGCTAATTGAAAAGTTTGTAAATGCGTAATAGGCATGATGTTTAGATATGTAGCTGGTGTTATGCGCGTAATCTTAGGAACAACAAAAAATTGCAATGTTTCATTAAAACTCCTGTTTTTATTGCTATGGTTGTTATAATTATTTCCTTTATATTTACAACAGAACCATTTAGCCCTGAAACTGATGCGTTTATTTTCCTTTCTTTCAAGAGCAATAACTCAGAACATTCCTTCGTTATAAAGTTATTTTGCGATCCTAAATCTAACAATGTAACAATAACTCTCTAAGAGGAACAAATTATCTTTTAGCATTTTATACATATGTTATCGCAGTTGAAAGCATTACTTGTTTACTAGAAGAAGACGTCGCACTCATTACAGTATTGTTAATAGTTGAATGCGTAATATCAAATGAATGTGTATTTTCACCCAAAGTGGTAACAGACATCTGATTATTTGTGTAACTATGAGGAGTAAATGCGTTTGCGGTCGGCGATAAATTACTACTAATAGTATTTTCATCTTGAATTGCTATAGTCTGATTAGTATCAATATTTTCCTCACCGCATTCCAGGTGGATCAATGTGTGGTGACGTTTGTTGCATTTTCTGCACGTGCTTGAACTTTTGCTCTGGCTAATGTTATGAACTGCCGATAAACAGTTGAAGCATAATTTTTTTCATTTTAACAATATTAAACCTTTTTTTTTTTGCAGGTAAATTTAAGAATTGGGAACATCTCATTAAAATGTGATCGCCTTTGCACATTAAACAAATATGTGGACCTTCTGCTAACAAAGTCAATGACTTAAAATAAAATGAACGTTTCTGATACTTACTGAAAGGTTTAACAGACGTGACTTTATGGATATTTTCCAAAAATTGAGATCGTTTTTCTAAAAATAGAAGTATTTCATCTAACTTCGGAACTTCTTTTGAACTTATCTTCATTTCATAATTTTTTTGAGTATCTCTATCTAACTTTTGGAAAATGATGTTCAATATTAAAACATCTGAAAGATTGTTTCTGTTAAAGTTCAAAATCTTCAAGGCGAGAATACTTTTTTTACATTATCAACTAGATTTCGAAGATTTTTAGCGGAAGGCTGTGTAAGTTTATCTGCGTTTAAGAGTGAATTGATGTGTATTTCTGTTACTGCTCTTTCATTTTCGTATCTGTCTTTTAATGCTTGAAATAAAGATGAAAAAGTGTCTTCTGGGCTAATCAAAGCTCTTGCATCACTTATTAATGCTGCTGATAAATAATGCAACTTTTGCACATCTGATAGTTGCTCATTTGAAGTTATTAAGTTGTTAAATTGTAATTTAAATAGACCCCATTCATCGGGTTTTCCTGAGAATTTCGGAAGAGAAATTTCGGGTAATTTAATATTTATCGCGTTGTTTATTTGAGTAGAATTTGGTTGAATTTCATTGGAAACTTTACCTTTTTCTGAATGTTTAAGTTGCTAATCTTCTTAGCTAGAATTCATATTTCATATTCTTTTTCTAAACTAATACCAGATTCTATTTCTTATTTAGTTTTTTTAGAATTTGTTCTCTGTCATTTAATTGTTCTAAAATTTCTAAATAACTATCAATATCAATATTTTTCTCATTTACTAATTAATTTTCTAATAGAAGTTGTTGTAGAGAATAATTTGTAATAGAATGTTGCACGCTTCTTTTTAGGTGCGTTCGTAATTATGTAAATACGTAGCACCTATAGTTGTCGTTCAGTCCGTCCGTCTGTCTGTCCGTCTGTCTGTCTGTCTGTCCGCATATAACAACGCAAAACAACCCAACTGAATCGTTTGAAATTTAAAATACATAATTATTACATAATTTTGTCGAGTCATTTCAAATTTTTTGATAATCGGATGCATAGATCAATTACAGGGGCAATCAAAAGTATTTAATTACATTATGGTCAATGGGGAAAAAATTTCAAACGCATTTTAATCGTTTGAAATTTTAAATACATAATTATTAAATAATTTTGCCGAGTTATTTCAAATTTTATCAAAATCGAATACATAGTTCAACTACAGGGACAATCAAAAGTGTTCCGTTACATTACGGTCAATGGGGAAAAATGTTTCAAATGCATTTTATAATGGTGTTACACTCATTCGAACCTAATAAAATTGATATGCATCTATAAAGTACATATTATAATATGCATTTTGCATAATCTGTGGTGCAAAGAATATTTGTTATTGATTTACAAGGCCACACAAAAGTATTCCATTGCATAATGGTATAGGGAGAACATTATTTGGTGCGCATTTTAATTGTAATTATTTACAATTTTATGAGATTGGTATATGAGAGTGATACTTTTAAAACTTCGTTATCGAACGAACGCACCTCATTTGCTACGCTTCACGTGCAATTTCCAATTTCTTTAATTTTTCATGACTTTCCATGTTCAAAAACTTATAATAGCAGCAAAAGGAATTATAAATTATTCATACCTTTTTACTCGCAGATAGTTTTCTTTCTTTAATTAAAGCATCAGGTCAGCTTGTGGAGTAATGTTCTAATAAATTTCAATGATGAATACAGTTCATTATTATCAAACTTTTCTTTTCGAAAGGAAGAAAAAAAATATATATATAGTCTCCGGCTCGACAGACCAGAAAAATATGTAGCGGCGATACGTATTAACGTAATTAATAAACTCACATGGTTTAATGGACTGTACATACTTTATTTTTTAGACATTGCGAAGCGTTGCTTGCTCTTCTAGCAAAACAAAACAACAACTAGGAAAAACAGACAATTTGCGTCTCTATAGTTACATACATTAGCGAACAAGTATGATGCCAGATTCCAAACATAAATTACAAATAACTCTAACAACATCTATTAGCGAACATTTAAGTATGGTTGTCTTAAGACCCCACAATAGTCACAGAAAATGACCCGGATGATAATGTAAAATCTATGGGAGCGTTCTTTTCAAATATCTCGCTCAAATTTTAATATTTATGCATGATTTTTTTTTGCATAGGATTGCTGAAGACGTTCTACAACAGGCCTAGTTTTTATTTTTTCCATTTTGCCTACATATTTTTTCTATTATGATAGTTTCCATTTCAGAACCGTTTTAAACTGGTTTTGAGATTTAAAGTATTTTTTTTTTAAATCTGAAAACAAAATTTAAAAAGTAAAACTAGGCCGGTCGTCCCCAGCTATTTTATATAAAAAAAATCATGTAAAAATATAAAAATTTGAGCGAGATATTTGAAAAGACGCTCCCACAGACTTTACATTATCACCCGGTACTTTTTCTGTGACTAGCGTTGCGCCTGAACAACCGAATCATTCTAAGGTGTTTAGGACACTGGTAGAATGGAGTGTGCTCTTTTTTGTTCGATAACAGATGTCATGATGGTGCCTCAGAGGCTCATGACAATCCGTTTAACACATCTTACATAAGAGCTGTATCACACGGAGAAAGATTTTTCGGTAAGCATTTTACAAAACACTATCGTTTACATTGCTGCGTGTTCGGTAAACAGGTTTTTCAAACTTCTCGCGGGGTTATTTATCTATTGATCAGTTGATCAGCGCTGAATGAATGACCAACATTTTCCATGCAATGCGGGAAACGTTCGGTAAGCAAAAATAGCGAGCAGGTTCTCTCCTATATCAAGGTCACGCAACTTTTTCCTCACTGTAACGTTGTGTTAGGAGGTAAGTTCGGCGAGAAGGGTACGTGAACTTATTGGTGAGGAGAAATACCGAAATGTATGTACGTTTTATACCATGGAATCATTATCATTAAAAGAGTGATTGAATTACAATATTATACAATAGTAAACAATATTTCCTGCATTATTCCCCAGTTCCATTATGTACAGATCGGATGAATGATATTAGTTCTGCAGTCACGCTCTGCAGTTCTACTACGTTTTTCAAATGGGGGTGCAATATATCAGTTATATATAATCAGGGTAGCTCACAGTAGGAAGAGGCAGAGTAGTGAGGGCAAGACAAAGTACCCGGGATTTTTCCTCATATGTACAATTGTCCCTCTACTGGAATACATCTTTAAGCTGTTATCGGATTAACGAACTTCACGCGCGACAAACTTTTCAGCTGATTTTATCCTCAAATTTGTCCTTTTCAAAGAGAGAAAAAGGTTACAACTGTCTTGGAAAAAGTTGGAAAAACTTGAGGAAAACCAGTATTACTAGTGCTAGACGTTAATATTTATCGCCTATTCGCATCAATCGCTTACCTCTGATTCGTTGAAAAGGTTCGATGTTGGGTGAAAAGTCTCGTCTAGCGGAAACTTTTTTAGAACTGCAGAAAAAAGTTGGAGAACATTGCTGTGTGTCAATCACAGTTGGTGTTGTGCGGATATTTCGCGAAAAGTGGGAGGAAATCAAGTGTTGGCGCAAAAGTCTCCCGAAATGTCGGTGAGTCTGATAGCACATTAACTGAGCAAACTTGAGTATGATTTATCTAGTTGATAAAAATATTCTTATCTTCATTGTGATTTAAATGAAATATTTACATATCACGAATGATTCTTCACATGTTAACTATGGTATACTGTTTATATGCATTTACAAATACATTATATTCAAACATAATTTCTGTTTTTAAAAGAAAGAGAATTTTCTTCCCTCATTTTCATTTTTTATTTGTTATATAAATAACATGTACATTTTGCAATACACATACATTTAACGTCTGAATTTAAAAAAAAAAAAAACTATTAAAAGATTGAATAATATAAATTGGGACAGACTTGAATACACTTTAAAAAATAAATAAAATTTATATATAAAAAAAATAAATAAAAATAAAACACCAAAAATACAAAAGTAAACGTTTACGTCAAGCTACATGCAAGTCCTCGTCAGTACAAATAATAATTCATTGCAAGACAAGCATTGGAACAAATCAAGACAGTTACAGTTATTTAGAAAAAGATAATATTCCTTTGGGACAGCACGAGCCTCATTCAGAGTTGGCGATCGTAAACAAGTGAACCAACCTTCGAGGAAATGTCTGCCGTGATAATTGCTACAGCCTCTTTTTAAGATACTGGTCTTCACAAACTGTGCGATGTGTTTAGTTTAAACACAATGTTGGACAATTTTTGAATTAAAATTACCACTTTTTAGAGCATTGATATGTTCTCGGCAGGCGAATTTCTAAAGATCTGCCTGTTTTCCCAATGTATGCACTATCATACACTATTATATCATATCATGTAACATGTACATTATGAAAGATTCAACGTATATTTACTATAAAAACCACGCATTTTTTATAGAAGAATTTACATACGATTTTGATTCTACTTTAAATTTCAGACAGTTGTTGTAAAGCTCTATAGGAAAAAAGAAAGAAAAAAGCACTCTCCTTTTTCGTTTCCTTAAAAAAAAAAAAAAGAATTGGAATTTCTTTATATTTTCTTTACAAAGTACACAACTTTAACCCTTTAGCTACCGAAGATACTTATAAGTACCATTAAAATGCCTTTTTATAAAATTCTTTTAATAAATCAGTTAATTGTAATACTGTTTAGAATGAGTTACAGATACTTTACTTTATCTTGTTCCAAAAGTATTATTTGTTAGAAAAAAGAAAAAAATATTTTTAAAAGGGTGATGTCTTTTGCCTTTGCATTTTCCCAGCTTTCTTGGCGCTGAGGAAGGGGTCATGGGAATTTTTCAGTGCGGATATATTTCTATATTTGTATCGTAATAACATCCTATTTGTACATTTTATAATTCTACAACATACTAAGAAGACAATTTAAAATAAAAGATTTGTGTGGGGTTATAAAAGTTGCACAAATTCCCAGTAAGTTCAAATTTAATTAATCCTTCTAAATATTTCAATCCTTCCAAAATCATTAAAATATACATATTTTTTTAATTTTTATGTAAAAATTTTAATTTAGTTTAAACAATTTGCGTAAAATGTTTTAAAATGTAAATTTTTCATAAATTCATAATTCGGTAGATAAAGAGTTAAAGTTGAACCTTTTCATTTGTTGCTTCCTGAAATATCAGAGCATTAAATCGCAGACTAGTTTTGTTATTTCGACATGCTGTGAAATTTTTTGTTTAGCAAAAAAGCTTAATAAATGAAAAACCGCTTTTATATTTGTTTTTTTATAGCCATTTTTAGCCTCCGATGCTATTTCTTTCAGACAAGCTAAAAAATGTCGTGTCGTCAGTCCTGAATTTTCTACTCAACCGATTTTGATAATTATTTTTTTAAATGAAAGCTATTTATTTGTAGTTGTGCCCATTTTAGCTATTTTTTAATTTATTTCCATTTTTAATTTTAAATGCTTTTTTACGATATTTCTTAAATATGGTGGCAACTCAGTTTAGCTTTTCTCTCGATAGTAAAAATTTATTTTCCGTTATCACTTTCCACGAGTCATAAGCTTTATTTCATCAGTGAACATGTCCTTGCATTTAAAAGAAAAAAGTCAATTGTTTTCGTAATATTTAACCACAATAAAATGATTGCGTATAATTATGCACTAATTGAGGTAAAAAAATATATTTACTGAGAAATAATAATAATAATGTAAATAAAATAACAGAAAATAATTTATGATAAAAATTAATGTCTAAAGGAAAATTTCAAATGAGGAAAATGATGTCAATCAGCAACCAGATAAATGGGAATTACAATATTATTACGGATGCCTTTTTCATATTACAAATAACAGTAACTTTTAAAAAAACATTTGAAGAGAAAATGACGTCACTATTTAAAACAACGCATTTTTACTCATAACGATATTACATTTCAATGTTTCTTTTCATTATGAACACTGAGATTGAGATTTTATTTTCAGATGACTTCAGTTAGTGAAAATAATGTCACAATAAAAATAAAATAAGTTTTTTTTTTTTTTTTTTTTTTTTTTTTTTTTTTTTTTAAATAAAACTATTTTTTTGTGAGTGCGTATAAAATAAAATTTCGGGACTTTGCCAGCACTCAGATTACAATTTTAACTGCGAATATTTGCATGCAGAATTGTAACTGGCAAACTTGACGTTAAGTTTGGAAATATATTTATTATATATCGATTCAATAATGTAATTACTTTTGTTTTTTTTTTAACCCAAATCGATGGGGTCTTTTAAATATTTCATTCGTCGAATTCGATGGGATTCCACTCGCTTTCTTGTTAAAATGCATTTCCTTTTTCTCAGCGTCTACAAAAAAGCGTTTAAACTAAAGAAAAAATCCGTTTTTGATAAATCTAGTCAATGAAGAAGTAGCACGTCAAATTGTATCTCTTTATTATTCCGCAATTCCAATGACTCGGAGAGAAACTGCTAATCAGTTGGGTATTTCACGCCGTTCTGTTTGCTATTATATTGAAAAACACAACAAAAATTAAGTTAGTTCATTGCATTCTAAACGGGGTCGCCCTTCTAAAAAACCCTATCGATTTTTTTTTTTTTTTTTTTTTTTTTTTTTTTTTTTTTTTTTTTTAAATCGGAGGCGAAACTGAATTCTGCAATGGCAGAATGTACATTCAACTTGTTATTGCCTATTTTTTCATTATTTAATATATAAAATATGTATACAAATATATAAAATATATATACAAAAATGCCGCGGTGAACAACAAATCTTCGTCGGCGACCGCTACTTACGTCCCGACTGCCAAGATTAACTTGCGCGACAGCGCTGTCGCTGACAAGCGACCACGAATAGCGTCAAGATTCTTTAATTACGACCGGAGTGCTTCAGACCAAATAGAAAAGGAAAAAAAAATAGAGAAATTGAAACCGAACAAATTTAAACGAGAAATTAAAATAACTAGAAAACCGATGTGATCGGTGATAATTCGACACCGATCACTGGACTAATTATCGATTTGAACCAGAAAAATATTTAAGAAATAAGTTACATATCTATTGCAATGAAATGAGCTAAACAAATAAACTAAATAATTTCAAAATATTTTTCTGGTTTTAAATATATTTTATAAAACTTGCGTAAAATGCCCCGGCGTTGTAGTGTTAATGAGAAAGTGGCAACATAAAGATACAGCACTCAATTTTTTCCCTTTTTTCCTTTGCTTTAAATAGAAATGGAGTACTCCTGTTGCCACGATTAGAAAAGAGGTATTAAAAGCTACCAAAAATTAATATTTCAAAAACAAATTAAGGTACAGCTTTCAAACAAATTTCATTTAAAAGTACATTTTTTTTCCTACACGATGGTGTAAAAATCGAAAATATGCGACATTAAGAAGTTTAAAAACTTTTAGTAGCAAGAATTGCAATATCGAAATTCATTTAAAATTTGAAAGTGTTACCATGCGCAAAATGGCGTATGCGTTACGCACAGATACGTTTGGCCTTTATAATAAAGATTAAACACACTGAAAAACGTTAGTGAGTGGGTGGGGCGATGAAACTAGCGAACGCCCCTACCTACGCCCATTCCGAACATATATTGCCATTTTATTGCGTAAAAAAGTTAAATGAAATTGTAAAAAAATGTCAGTTTTTAAACGAAAATATTCTGAAGGATTCTTAAAACATTAATTAATCTAAAATGTTTTACTATTGTTTGATAAAATATTTATTAGTAAACTTTAGTAAATTTTGTCTATGAGTCAATCTTTTATATATACCCAAAAGCCAATGTTATTTATCCAAGGATAAAACTATACATATTTGGCGCGGCAATTGGCTGTACGATTTTTTATTGGCTCTATTTTTTAAGTGTTCCATAGTATTTGTTTCGGTGCAGTGTGATATTATCTTATTTAATTGACGAATTTTGCGAGCGTTACGCTTTTTCTGGAAGAGCGAGATGTGATTCTTTTCCAAAAGTTCGGCAAATATCAGACATTTAACCCTTTGAGCTCTAATGGTTGAATTTTCTACCACTTAATTTTAATTTCGAAATGTCACAGTGGAGCCAGAATATTCGACCAAATTTATTTGAAAAAGATTTAATGTATTTATTCGTGTACACGGTAAATTGATTTTTTTTTTCTTACTGCTTCCAATGTGACATTTGGAATTTTGAAGAAACTTACACATAAGTGAAAATTGAAGAAACTTACACTTACATTTTGAAACTTACATTTTGAAGAAACTTACACTCAAAATGTTAATTATGAAAACTTATCGTTAGACCAAAAATTCGGAAAAAAAATTCTTTTTGGTTTCCTTAACATAAAACTTTGCAATGGATATTAAACAAAAGGGAATTTCTGCTAATGATTACTTCACTAATATTTATTCGCAGATCAAGCAACGCCTTTTCACAGAGGGGGGGGGGGGGGGTTATGGAGGTGAAGGGAAAATTTTCATTTACGGACAGAATATAGAATATTGCGCGATCGCGCATAAAACATGAAACTTCCGTATAATAAATAATGTTTTTGGCATTTTTCCCATTTCTTTCCCGAACATGTTATTATTCCGCGGAATTTTTTAAATTACGAGGAATACCGCGTTTTTTTATTTATTTTTTGAGAAATTTTGCAAAGTGATTCATCAATTTCTTCAAACGATAGCGAAAAATACTGTGTATTTCCAGTGCAAATGAGGATTTTCTTTAATTGGTTTCTGAAAACCATCGCAAATTTGCTTAATTAATTCTGCTAAAAAAAAAATGTCAAATGGTCGCGAAAAAAAAAAATCAAATTTTGTCAATTGATTGTGGAAAAATATCACAAATTTCGGTAATCAACCAAGGAAAATTTTACGAATCTATGAAAAAAAAAATGAAACAAATTGCACATGCAACAACGACAGTAACAACATGCAATAATTTATTTTACGTTACATTAATATATTTATTCTGTTTATTCATATATATCATTTTTTAACAACGTCTTTATTTTAAAATGTTTTTATTGATCAGTTCGTACTCTATGTATTATATGTATACTATGAATGATTTTTCATACGTTAACTTTAAAACGCTATGTTTATGCGTTTACTTAATTCAAAAATAATTTTCGTTCAAATAAATTAATTTCTGCCCGAGTTCTATCACGTCTTAATATTGTGTTCTTATTTTATGAATTTCTTGTCTATTATAAGTGATTGAACGAATATTCACTGTAAAATATACAACTTTCAATATTTATTTAATAATTTATAGATGACTTCGATTATGCTTTAAATTTTAGAGAGTTGCACTGAAACCTCTTGGGGATGTTACATAAGTTAAAATGATTTCTTTAAAAAAAAAAAAAAAAAAAAGGAAATAACCAGTTTTTTTTCCTTCGAAATCGGAATACATCGAAAATTTCTTTATATTTCTTTGCAGAGTAGCACTACTTAGATGTTGAATTATTTGTTTTGATGTCTCCTGAGATTTCAGAGCATTGAATCGGGGGGGGGGAGATAATGTGATGGTTTAACCTCAGTCCCAAAAAGTTAAAGAGATAAAATAAAATATTTTTTCCATTGCAAGATATAAAATAGTTCATTGGATACTGTAAAAAAATTCCTATTTTTAAAATAAAGTGTTTTTTTTTTTTTTTTTTTTTTTTTTAGAAACAAAATTAATCCATAAGATAAAAACAAAAATTATTACTTATCAGCGTAAAAAACAATTTATTATAGATTAAAAATTCCTAACGTTTCGAACTCAATCTAATGAGTCATCTTCAGAGGTATATTTTTAAAGGAGAAATAATTTACATTAAAAACAGATTGGCATACTATAAATTGACAAAAATTATACTAAATAAACATTAAAGGCCAAGATTCAAAAATAAAAATATGTACCAGTTGCCATCACTCAGTAGACAATACAACAATGACAAAACCATGGAGGAAACTTACAAAAGTATTTCTTTTAAAATATTAAACCAGATATTAGGTATTTGAAAGGACATATTGTCATTGCAGACTTCATTCTTCCTGAAACCAATTTCTATAGATTCCCTTATGAGTGCTTTTTGCGGATTTGAACAATGAGAAATAATCTTTACTTTATCAAAACAAACATTTCTTAAAGTCCCCTTCATCGATAATCTGGACAGAGCTGTTGATGGTCTATTAAATTTTAAATCGGCTTTATGCTCCTTGATCCTCTCAACTAACCATCTCATAGTTTTGCCTACATATGACGTCACTGTACCATTATTCAGTTCTATAGGTATTTCATACACGCCTGACTGGAATAAAAATGGAACAGGATCTTGTTTTTTGATTATAGCTGTAAACAAATTTTTAGTGGGGGAGGCTACAAGATGAATATCAAATTTATTGAAAATTCTCTTTAATCTTTCAAACATTATAGGGATATATGAAATTTTTCTATAAGATTTGCGTGTTAACTGGGCATCTTGAGGATAACTATTGTACTTGCTGATTAAATTATGTATAATTTTTGGACAATAACCATGATCAATTCCAATTTTAATAATGTGGTCAAGTTCGTCTTTCAAAAATTCATCTGAACAAACTATGTGCGCTCTTTTAATAAAGGAATTAAATGCTGACATTTTATAACTCCAAGGAGTGGAAGCTGTAACTGGAATAATACTATCAATTTTCATTGGCTTTCTGAAAATTTTCCTTTTAAGTGAAGAACTTGATTTAATAATTAAAACATCCAGAAAAGGGAGTGAATTATTAACTTCTTTTTCCATAGTAAATTTAATGTTGTCATCAAGTTGATTTAACTTTTCAAAAAATTCCAACAAAGCTGGTTCTCCCTCCTCCCAATTAAAATTAATCCATTCGATACATATGAATGGGAATTTTTAAGACTGAACGAAAAGCGCCCATCCTGGGATTTGAACCAAAGAACTTTGGTTTAAATTTGCAATACCTTGCATAATCAGTTACTTGAGCCAACATAATTCACTCAGATAACTTTTTTGCCATGACATCTGTTTTGCTATCTAAACAGCTCAATAGATCATACCACAGATAAGGGAATTTTCCTAAACGATATATAAACAGATTCAAGTTATCATTTTAAAATATATTTCATTTTACGTTTATTCTGAAGAAGTCAATCATTTGCATATCGTTTTAATTTCCAAACGCCGTAATGACACCAGAATTTTGGTAAAGTTTTTTCCATTTAATATGTATATAAACTATGTATATAAACTTTTCTTAATTCTACTCTTTTCTAAATTCCAAATAAATTTATTGGTAAATTCCGATTACATTTCTTTTTTTTTCAACAGGTTAGTTTTGAAATTGATATGACGTGGAAAGTTTTAACATTAAACGGCGGCTTTTAAGCATTTAACAATGTTTTATATTTAAAGACGATTTCTGTTTAAATAAATGAGTGTTTTATGAATACTAAATATCTTATGAAATAGCTATATAATAATTTTACTTCAAACTATATTTATTAGAAAATACTACATCGTCCTATATGTAGTTTATAATTTATATTTGACACTACTTACTTTTAAAATTTTAAACAGTTACAATAAATCTTTGTGAAATATCCCTGTATTTAAAAGATTTCTTCAATCAATACAATAAAGAAAAAAATTCTTATTCTTTTACCTTTAAAAAGAGAATGAATTGAAATCTTTTTATATTTCTTTACAAATTACTTTACTTTAATGTTAAATCTTTTATTCTGATATCCCTTGAGATATTTGAACAATCATTCAGAGAGTAGTGTGGGAATTTCGACATATTATCTCTGAGACAAAAATGCGTTATACTTAGAACAAAAGATAAATGTGTTTTATTTCCTAAATTAAAGTGTAAAAAATTGAAGAGCTATTCTAAAAAATTAATTTTTAAAATGCTGTATTCTAAAGAAACCTTCCAAAAAAATCAATTCAATATATACCACTAAGATTTAATATTTTAATCATTTGGCTTATTGCATTAAACTTTAAGGCAAAAATTTAAATTTTCTTTGAATTATTAAAAGACATAAGTTTTAATTATTGAAATATAAAGTATTTTTAGAAGTATTATTGATATAAAAAGTGGTACTTTTCTATTGCATTATTTTTCGAATCTTGGCGTCTTTTTAAAAGGCTAGCCAGTTCGAGAATCAGAAAGTGAGATTTGTTGTCAAATAATATAAGGAGCTATGAAAATAAACTTCATGAGCAAATTACTCCCATTTATATATAAATAAACATTTTAATCATATATATTATTATTATTGCTTTTTATATATACATTTGCTTCTTCCTGTATATAATAATAGATAATTGGGATTTTTATGTTACATAATTTTTATAAATATTTAAAAAATCGTACTTCCATATAAAATAGCGAATAGATTGCTAGTAAAAAAAAAAAAAAAACCTCATAAATTTTCTTCTACCACCAAGCCCATTCTCATTTTTTTTTTTTAATCTCGCCAAGGCCTTTATATTGTAAAATTATCCTTTTATTTATTATTTTATTTTAGATTCGTTAAATTTTTGAATGATATAAATAAATAAATATTTACATAATATTTCCCTTTAAAGAGCATTTTCTTAACCAACAACTGCTTTTTCATGCTTTAATTATGTGTTTCTTTTTTATTAATCTACATGTTACAAATGTTTTTCCATATCTTAATGAAAAAAAACTTTTTTAAGCAATTAGAAAATTGTATTACATTCAGCACAAATTTCTGTACGAATCTGTAAAATCTTAGGAAGTTGCTGTAAAAGTGTAAAGAGATGTTACATATGATGACAAGATGATTAAAGTTAACAAAAGGAAAATACCTTGTTTTTATTATTTTCTTTCAAAAAAAAAAAAAAAAAGAGAAGAATCTTTTAAAAAATCAATTATGCTTTTAATAGGAACCTGTTGTTTTAATAAAAGTAGAGAGTGGCTTCGGAATTTCAACAAATTGTTAAAATGTTTCTCTCAGCCTACAAAATGTAATAAATTTAATAATACGTTATCTATTTGTTTTTTCAAAACGCAATGAACCAGGAGGAATTTCTAAAAGAAGATATTTTTAAGGAAGCTGACAAAATAAATTATGTTTCTAAGTTTCACTTGTATTAACCCTTAGTGGTCCTGAGTCACTTCCCAAGTTGCATCAGGACGACCATCTCATTTACGAATTTTATTCGGTTGGCAGTACTTAAAAAAATATACTATTTTTTGTATTTTGATAACATGTGCAAATGAAATATACTAAAAAAATGTATTTTTTGAAATAGAGTGGTGTGAATAGAATATGGGAACAAAATTATATATAAAAAACTATAATCGAATAAGGGAAATTGAGGGAAAGATTCCATTTGCCATTGAATTTTTTGATATCATAAGTTATATTAATTAAAATTAAAAGTACCTTTCAATATATCATTGACATCAAAATATCTCAAGTTTTCTCTTTTTTCTTACTTTCTTTTTTCTTTCTTTTTTTTGTCAAAGATTTTAGTTAATTATTTAACTAATAATAAATGAAAGAAATAAATGAAAGCAGCGTCGTGTGAAAAAATAAGGCAAAGGGGATGGTCACCTCAAGCGCATAAATTTAGGGGGCGCCAAATTTATACCAACGTCATTTTTAGGAAAAAGTTCGGGGGAGAGGGAGCCAAATTGAGATTTCCCACCGGGCACAGTTTTCTCTTCGCACGCCCCTGTGTGTATAGTATATATTCGCATACAAAAAATAATCTACAACACATATTTAATTACATATGTAATTAATTAATAAAAATACATTTACTCAAAAATATTTTTCTCAAAAATATTCGACCCAGCTTTCAATTTCTGTGCATATGCTAAAATATTACATTAAAAACTGTTTCTGTTATTATATTTGAGAAATTCAACTTCTGTTCAAATAAAGGATTACTTTAACACGAATTATGACTCTCCTTAATATCTTATACATATTATCATTATTTGTATATTATGATTGATTCGATGTATTTTTAGCAGAAAATATATCTTTAATATGACTTTCTTCGTTTTATAATACTTTACTCATGATTTTAATTGTGATTTCAAATTTTACAGTGTTAATTCATACCTGTATAAGAATTTTATATGCGTAGAAAATATTTATTATGTCAATGAAAAAAGAAAGAAAGAAATAAAAGATAAACCTTGTTTATTTTTTTTCCTTCGAAAAGAGAAAGAATTGACATCTTTTTATATATATATTTTTTATAAAGTACGCTGTTTTAAAGTCGAATCTTTTGTTTTGATGTCTCCCGAGATATTATAGCATTACGCTGCAGCGTGTTTTGAGAGACTTAGACATTTTGTGAGAGGTTTCTCTCAGCAAATAAAACATATATATATATATATATATATATACATTAATAAAAGGGAGTTCCACTTTTAAATAAAAAGGTAACATAATCGGAAAAAATTCCTAATTTAAAAAAAAATTCTGTTAACAAATTATGTACATTTAATAATTCTTATTAAAATGTAAGCAGTAATTTTGATTGTTGTGTTAACATGTTTTTATAAAAATTATATCAGTATTTAAATGTTCAAAAAGTGAAATGAAATGAAACGAATTTTACGTAATACACTTTTTAAGCAAAATTAGACAAATTAAAAACACTGAAAGCGGGAAAAATGGACCTTGCGCTCTGAAATCACCCACTCGTGGACAGCCAACCTTTTGGTTTAGGAACTTAATGTCCACGAGGGGAAACAAGCATCCGTAAAACCCTAAGCCATTTTTTTAAACTTAAAAAATATACATTTAATTCACAATAGGCTGCCATATTTTTCTGGGCGAACCTGGTATTATACATTAGATGCTTAGCCGTAAATATATATACAGTCGAGTCTCTATATAACGAAATCCACCGTTCCAGTAAAAAATTCGTTATATAGAGAAATTCGATGTATAGAAAATGATGTTAAAAATCGTATTTAATGTGTAAATTTTGAACAAACATTATTTTTGATATTTTTAATTAAGAATTTGAAATGTTTAAAAGTAAATATTAACCTAACATTTTATTTCTTAACTATTTAAGCAGTTTCAAAAAAGAGAACAGACATTTATTTGAACGCTTAATGAAAATCAAATAAGGAAGACTTGCATTAATTTCAGACGAAAAAATCTGTAATTTTTGTTGTTTTGATTTTTAAATTGTTGCGCTCTCAAAAAAAAAAAAAAAAAAAAAAAAAAAAAAAAAAAAAAGCTCAAATTTTAGCAAGGAATGAAAAATTGCAGTTAACATTTTCTTCCATTTGAAGGTCTCTCTTATGTGCCTCTCATTGATTCCTCTCTAATATGTGTAACAATCTAAATGACTCTGTTTTGAGAAGGATTTTGAAAGTTGTGTGGGAGATGGGATGAATTCGTTAGATTTAAAGAACAAGGACAGAAGTAGTATTAAAAAAAATTAGCAGTGAACGATAAATCAAAATTAAGTGATGGAAAATTGATTCCATATGATTTTGACGCTTTTTAAAAACTGAATAAATTAAGACCATAAATACATATAGGACAGTTGCACCATAAAATTTAACTAATTATAACACATTGCTCAGTGGTGCACAAAACAGGAATTTTTATATACATATTAAAATAAAATAAAACTTTCAACGTTTCGCGCCGTCTTCTGCGGGCGTCTTCAGGAAAATATGAAAATGGAAGGACTACGTTTGCATCTTGTTCGAGAGATAATATTTCTACTAAATTAAAAACTAAATGAATTAAAATTTTAAAAATGTTGCCAATTACACGTGAGTAAAAATTAAAATATTGCAAGGAAATAAAAATTTTAAGGTTTTATGATGTTATGCCATATTTTTGGTATATTGTAGGATAAATTATCATTACATGGTTTATTTTCTCGTGCTATGATTTCGATGGATTCTATTATTTTACCTTGAACTGGGTTATAGCACGGAACTATGATTTTGGCTTCCTCAAAATTAATATGGCAACCCTTGTTCGCCAAGTAGAAGCGAGCAAGGGCAGTATTCTGTTTATATTGTTCTATATCTCTGCGATGTTCTTTAATTCTAATTAAAAGTTTCCGCGTTGTCATGCCGATGTAGACTTTTTAAAGATTATTAGATAAAGTGATGGGGATTTCATAAATACCAGATTTTTGATCTATTGGAATTTTGTCGATTTTATCTGTAACGAGGTCAATGAGATATGGAGGAGGAATGGCGACAAGTTTTATTTCATATTTTCCTGAAGACGGCCGCAGAAGACGGCGCGAAACGTTGAAAGTTTTATTTTATTTTAATGTGTATATTAAAATTCCTGTTTTGTGCACCACTGAGCAATGTGTTATTATTAGTTAAATTAAGACCAATTTATGAAAAAATTCTTTATATGGAGATAGATATTTCGCTATATAGAGACTGTTTTTAATGTAATCATGCGAAAAGGGGACCGTTCCTACAAAAAATTCGTTATATAGAGAAATTCGTTGTATAGAGTTCCGTTATAGAGAGACTCGACTGTATAGATAGACAACTTCCAATTGAAATAAGAATTTAAATGCAGATAAATATAATTAATAAAAATTAATTGGTGATTTTTTTTTTCTAAAAATAAATGAGAATTGGAAATATTGAGCAAATGATTCAATATGCTGATGTACAGAATTTGAAACAAACTAAAAATTGAAGCTACGTATGATGCATTGTCGATTTACAGTTTCAACTTATGTGAAAGTCTATAGTTAAATGTCCTTGTAAATACATAAAAACAGCTTGTTCAATTGATGGCAAATGACTTTCAATTTTATGAAATTTTCTGGTTTAAATAAAGTTTTCTGGCGATTTTGTCTAAGAGTTTTTCTCCTCAAACAGGAAGAAATAGTTGAGCAGAGAGCATTTTTTATATAGATAATGTATTAGATCTCCAATTCCCTTTCCACATGGACAATTTGGAGTGTCTCGTTTACCTATTTTATATATGAAACTTGTGAAACTGCCATGTGCACTAAAAAAATATGGTAAGATTATTCTGCTGCCTGTAAAGTTTGGATTCACTTTATTTATGATTTTATATGTGAATTGTCCCTTACCGAAAAATGTCAGCTATGTTTCACTTATTATTAGCATGGCCGACTAGATCTATAGGGCCATCTATTTGAGATTAATGTATAAAGTCTCTCGTTAGAGTACTCTGATACCTTGCCCAAGTTATTCTGACCAATCAAGCAAACCTTGACTCAAAAGAATGACCACGTGCCGAGCCATGTGCACAGAACAGAAAACAGCTTACTTAATGCTAATTTGCGTCACGTGGTCTCGTACTTGGTGTAATAAAATGGTTGAGGGTTTGAGGCTGATCCAGCTTTACTTTTTCGGTTGTTTTTAGCGAAACGCGCAAGCCTTATATACTATCTAGTTGGCTATGTTATTAGTCTCAGAGGCAGTTGGGCGTGAACCGGTGGGTTAAGCACCACAAGAGCGGCCTAATTTCGTCTCAGACCCCCATCTACGTATCCAAATCTCTACAAAAATGGGGAAAAATGAAAACAATGATAGCGGGCGCATTTTAAGACAAATTAGACAAAAAAAGAACACTGAAAAGCAGGAAGGATAGGCCTAGTGTGATGAACCTTACCGAAAAAATCCAACTACGTCTAGCTTATTGTTAGTTAATAGTTATTCGTTGATATAAAAACGTTCTAAAATATTTGTTTTAAAAGATGTTATTGGGACAATTATGAATGGAAACTAATACTTTCGCATATTTGATCACCTAACATGGGATATGAATGAAGTATTTACTATGATAGGAATTAAAAAAAAAAAAACTTTTATTAATATCTTTTTAAGTAACCACTCGATTTATATAAAATTTGAAATGACTTGACACAATGCCGCGATGATTATACATATTAAATTTCAAACTATTCTGTTAAATAGTTTTTGAGCTGTTATATTCGGACTGACTGTCACATGGCCGGATGCACCAAATGACAATATTACTGCACATTTATATTATTACGAAGTTGCGTAAAAAGTGTAAAGAATCTATTTAAATTATAATCAACATTTATGCATAAACTGAGAATTTGCTTATCTGAAAAAATATAAACACATAATTTACAAACTGTATATGTTTTTTAACATTTTCTTTTCATTTTCAATGCAACAATTTTTTTGAGAAAAAAATTACATGGAATGGGTTGAATAATTATAAACACTCACAACTAAATATAACATTAAAGCAATGGGGAAAACCAATTACTACCTTATTTAGACATTTTAAAAGCAAATGCGGAATTTTAATATTTAATTAATATCACAAAATGATAAAACTAGATTAATCACAAAACGAAGTAACTAGATTTATAAATATTAAGATCTTGGAACTAGACTTAAATCCCATGGTAATCTACAACTATTATCTATTATTGGATAAAACTGAATTATTATTATTACTGAATTACTAAGGCTATATAAAATGAAGAAATCTTTTATTAATTTTATCAAAATTTTGAATCGGTTTTCATAAAATTTGAAATGAATCGACGTATCTCGGCAACGTTTTTTTATTAAATTTCAAAACAATAATTTGGTTAGTTTTTCTGCTGTTATATGCGATAAGACAGACGGATGGACTATAGGTGCTTCGCATTTATATAATTACAAAAGTACATGAAATGTGTAAAAAACAAAGTATTTGAAATATAATCAACATTTATACATAAATTGTGAACTTGAAATAATGTACTTGAAAAATATAAATAATGCATAGTTATACATCAATTATCACATTTTCATTTTCATCTCATCAACTTTAACTTCTTAAAAACTGAAAATAAGATCACATACCTTAATTAATTATAAAACATTCACTGTTAAATATATTATTAAATTAATAAATCAAATTTACCTAACCTATTGGAGCATTTTAAAAGCAAATTTAAAATGTTAATGTTTAATTGTTTAATAAAGTTTTGTTAAATTTGTTATCGTAAAGTGAAAAAACCTCGAAACAATCCAAAAGTTTCAAAGCCCCAACTTTTCCCCATTATCAAGAGAATAACACGTACCTCTATGTGCATTACGCTTTATCTGCATACAATAAGCCGTAATCAAGTACGTGTGATTTCAACAAACCTCTAAGCAGCGCATGTTATTTATAATTTGCAGTAAATGCTCTCGAGTAAAATTAATAACGCTTGTCGAAAACTTCGAATCTTCTAAACATGTTCTTGTGTTGAATGGTAATTTGCAATGGATCCAATATTGGTCCAACGTTGGGCCAATATTTCATTTATTGGAAATATTGCTAATAAAACGCCAATATTGATTATATATTGGAATTTCATTGGAAATATTTCCGATGAATTCCCAATATTGTACAAATGGTGGCATTACATTGGAAATATTTCCAATGAATTCCACATATTGTACAAATGTTGGCATTACGTTGGAAATATTTCCAATGAAACCCCAATATTAAGCAATATTGGCAATATTTCTTATGAAACTTCAATATTGGCATGATATTGGCTACACATATTGGCTAAATAAAGGAAAAATGTCAACAGCCCAATATTGGACCAATATTTCATGCCAGTATTGCTCCAAGAGGTAGCCAATATTGGCCCAATATTGTTTGGTTACTGGGGCTCTCGAGCCAATTTTTTGCTTGAAAAGTTTCTCTAAGGTAAAATATGAAAATTTCGTGAATATTTAAAAGTCTGATGTATGGTATTTTTATGTAATCAACACATTTGATGTAATTAAAACAAATCGAAAAATGCATGGCAAATGTGGTAAATAGATTTTCTAATTAGTTTTATATAAATATCCAGATCTTAGTGCAAGATCTCATTATAATGTATCATAATTATTACCTCTTAGTGGATATCACTAAATAAGTTACTTATGATAGGATTTATTGAATGAAGAAAACTTTAATAATTTTTTTTTTTAAAGATCGCATGTGATTTTCCTAAAATTTAGAATGAATAAATTTTAATTCTGCAAAAATTCGATAGATAATTTCATATCAGTCATACGGGTATTTTTTGCGCTGTTATATAGGGACAATTGTACAGCCCAGATATGTGTGCTGCGTGTTTTATGTAATTACGAATGCGCCTTAAAAGCTTAAAAAATGTGTTTGAAAAAATAATCAACATTTATATCGAATTTTGTTTAACTATAAAAATATAAATGATTTACAATCATATATATATATATATATATATATATTATTTTTTTTTCATTTTCGATGCACTAACTTCTTAAAAAGAACAAGTTGGGAATTGCACGTGAACGTAGCAAATAAGGTGCGTTCGTACGATAACGAAGTTTTAAAAATATTAAAATCTTGCTGATATAGTAGAGCGTACTTCGGATACAGTATAGTAGTCGAAATCTTTTTTCGTGTTCCTGTAAATATACAGAAAGTAATTTTTATTACACCTCAGAAACGTATATCTTATTCATAAAATGTGAAATAGTTGAATATACCCAGCTAGAAAAAGTTTGTAAAAAAAGTGTAAAAAAAAGTGCATAAAAAGTGAGCGTATTTGGCACCTCTGCTTATACACAAAAAGTACAAACCGAATTGTTGACAAAAAGTGTATACGTAAATTGTTCACTTTTTGTGCACAATCAGAGGTGCCAAATACGCTCACTTTTTGTGCACTTATTTTTTTTTACTTTTTTTGTATACCTAAATTTTTCACTTTTTATGCACAATCAGAGGCGCCAAGTACGCTCACTTTTTGTGCACTTATTTTTTTATATTTTTTTTTTGTATACCTAAATTGTGCACTTTTTATGCACAGAGGTGCCAAATACGCTCAGATTTTGTGTGCATTTTTTTGTACACTTCTTTGCATACTGAATAGCCCTAAATTGTATACATTATGTGAATAATCGGAAATGCCAAATACACTGATTTTGTGCACTTTTCCTTTTACATACCAAATAGTCTTACACTGTACACTTTTTATACATAATCAGAGGTGCAGAGAAAAAATATACACAGGTTTTTTTTTCTGCTAATTAATTAAAATCTGCGGAGATTAAACTTATATCTATAAAAATGCATATAAATTTTAGATTGTGAACAAAAGCATACATTAAGTAAATAAACCTGCAATGAAAATTGAAATATCATAAAAACTGCTCAGTCAAAAAATTATTTCAAATCTACAGGGGAAAAAAAATCGTTTAACAGAAAATTTTGAAAATGACGTGACAATTGATTTTTCTTTAGTTATCGAATGATAATTCTGTGTGTGCTTGTTAAAATGCAAAACATAGCAAAAAAAAAAAAAAAAAAAAAAGAAAGAAAAAAAATGCAAGTAAAAAATTTGTAAAGGATGATTCTATTTGTTTAACATTAGATTTTAAAAGTTGTCACATAACTAGTTGTAAGCTCATCAGGATAATTCCAAAAAATCCCCGCCAGAATCATCTAACAGCTGCAGGTAGATCTAGATTTCGAAGATACTAACTACTAATTTTATCAACAAAAACTAAATCAAGATTAGGCATAATCCTAGTTTAACAATTTTATCTGGTCATTTTCCTTTTTTTTTTTTTTTTTTTTTTTTTTACAATAAAAGTTGGTTTTATTGAAATCATGTTAGTCCCCCCCCAACTCTATTATTACTGTAAAATCCTGATTGTAATCCCTTAATACTTTGAAGCAGTGTTCTCGCTGTTGCTCGCCAATGTGTCGAATTGCGATTAAATTCTTAATTTGGCGAGTAAACAAGCGATTAGGTTCGCCAAATTGCTAGTGCTCAATTTTTGCTTTTTCTTTTTTGTTTTTCATACATATGCATATACAGTAGACTCCCTCAAATCCGCACAGCTTGGGACCAGGGGTTGTGCGAATTTTAGAATTTTGCAGATTTCTGGTCATTGCTTTGTTTACATTTTTTAAACAGGAATTTGAATGTAATTAATAGTGCATTCGCAACTATAATGAATGCTTACAATATAATAAAATATTAACATAGTAATGAACTAAAAATAATAAAAGTTTAGATAATTTTTTAAATGATTAAAGTTCTAATAGCAAAGGTCAAGTTAATAATCAATAGTGTATGATTAAATATTCATTATAAAGATTAATATTCTTCCAAAATTATTCAAGAAAACTTGCCTCATAAAAGTACATTACTAATTCACATAAAAATCATAAAATAAGGATTTTTTTTTCAAGTTTAGCCAAGCTTAATAACCAAAATATCTTGATAATGCATAATATATTTGGTAAGAACATTGTAATTACCAGTAATATCAGCAATATCTTAATTTTTTTCAAAAAAAATAAAAAATTTCTTTATGAAAAAAACATGAAAATAGAGTATTAAGAAAATTATAAATTAAAAAATATATGAAATTGATACAAAACTAAGAAAAAATCAAATTTTGTCTCAATATCTAAACTGAAATTTTCATTGTTTACATCCATAAAATATGTGCGAATTTTAGAGAGTTGCAGATTTCTGGTTTGTGGATTTCAGGAAGTCTACTGTATATATATATATATATTTAATATATACATATTTTTTATATTTGTAGCGCATAGTTGAAATTAGATTAATAACAATCGCTGTCACAGTTTGAACTACACGGCGAATCCATTTTGCTAATACTTTTTTCATTTGGCGAATGTATTTTATTTTTAATTCGCCAAATTACTAATGTTGGTCAAATGTCAGCGAGAACACTGCTTTCAAGCAATTTTTATTTTCCACACTCACATATAAGCCCCCCTCCTACCACACACACACCTCTTTTTTGGTAAAAAAATATTTAAAAATCTAAGTGTTAAACTGTGTGTTTAACACTTAGTATAACACTTTCATAACATGTACTCACTGGAAACTTTTTAAAATTATTTATTGCTACCAGATAGTAATATCATATTTGCTCATAGGCCATAATAAAAACCGTTGAATGTAAACATACAATTATTTCATTTATTTTACCTATTACATGTATATTCATAGAAACTTATCAAAATATTTAATCTACATTCAGTGACTTAATGAGAACTTGAGCTAGTTCATACACAGGGTGCATAAAAGTGCTTATTTTTTAGTACTCCTATTTCTGAATTTTGCTTATACTGTTAAAGGAATGAAAACCCTGTGTAAAAATGAAAAACAACGGTATATACTGAATACAGCACTGAAGTGTAATAAATATTATTTTTAATGCATGTTGCTGATATTCAATTTCTGTTCTTGGAGATGCATTACAATCCTCTCAAATATTAAACTTTTCTTTTAATGAAAAAAAAAATCCCCAAAGGGACCTTTTTTTAAGAATGATCCATATGCATATATTTACAGTAGTACTCCGGTGATCCAAAAATTGACTTAACCAAAAGATCTTAAAATTCCAAGTCCTTTTTAAATGTAAAAAATTTTACTGTCAACACTATTTTTACCGATGTCAATTGACACCTTTCAACATATTTTGTTTTATGATTACTGTTTTATTTATAAGTTTTACATCAAAACAATTCCAAATCATTTTTAATACATTGAAATTTGTTTTAATTAGCTTTAAAAATTAGAAGCAAAAATCAGAACTTTGAAAGGTGCTTTTGGACACTAGTAGAAATAGTGTTAAAAAAAACAAAAACATGTTTTTTATTAAAAAAAACAGAGTTAACTTACTTATTTGGTCCACTGCATAATTTTGAGCTCTTTATTATATATATATGTAAAATACTTCATTATTTTACATAATATGTTGCGATTTTCTTTTGATTTTCAACTTTGCATGGTATCAATGCTGATTTATCACGCCATCTTTTAAATAACAACACATTTGTTGTTGCATCTTCTTGTACTTCAATATCTCAAAGTGACACATTTTTTATCTCAGTAGCTTCACTGTGTGTAATCCTGTTCCACATCTACGACATAATCTGTAATACGTTACAACATTTTTATTACAGCACTGTACTAACTATCAAGCTTTTCACCATAAGCTTCTCAGTTATTAAAAAAATCCTATGGAACCCCGGTTAATCGAAAATGCTTTGGTAACATACTTTTAAGATAAGAACCATGGGTGCAAGTGTGAAATTTTGTCAAGACTGAAAATATTTTGAATTCCCCTTCTACTAACTGGGTCTGAGTGAACATCTACACACACACGTAGCTTGCATTTTTACCCACGACCCTATGATGAAGTCCCCCCCCTCCCTCCCACGATCTTTAGCCAAAATTTGGCATACAGCCTTAGGAAAAAAAAAAAGCTGAACTTTCAAGGACATTTGACAAAATTAGAACTTTTCTGTAATTTTTTAACAAAATTAGCCTTTTTTGCGAACTTCTTACAGAAATCGCACTTTTTTCCACTGTTTTTTCAATGACATTTGCATTTATCAATGATCCTTTAGAGATATTCGTAGTTTTTCTCACCCTTTTTTGACAAAATTCAGATATTTTCCACAATCTTTTGAGAAAATTTGCATATTTACTGCAATCCTTCGTCAAAACTCGTGTATTTTCCATGATCTTTCGTCAAAATTTTCATATTTTCTGCTACCTTTTGTCAAAATACACTTTTTTCTGTGATCTTTTGAAAAAACTCTCGTATTTTCTACGATCCTTCTAGGAAATTCTCATTTTCTGTGATCTTTCAACAAAATTGTGATTTTTCTTCGATCTTTCGATAAAATTCGCGATTTTCCTCCGATCTTTCGTCAAAATTAGAGATTTTCTGCTCCTTTCTACAAAATACTTCTATTTACCTCAATCTTACAACAAATTACTCATATTTTTCGGCAAAATTTACATATTTTCTGTGATCTTTCGGAAAAATTCGGGTATTGTTCGTGATCTTGAGGAAAAATTTGGATATTTTCTGCGATCTTTTGGAAAAATTCACATATTTTCTGCAATTTTTCGGCAAAATTCGCATATTTCTCTTGATCTTTCAACAAACTCTACATATTTTCCTCAATTTTTTGACAAAATTTGAACACTTCTTCGATCTTTCAAGAAAATTAGAGTATTTTCCAGGATCTTTCCACAAAAAGTAGAGTATTTACCACGATCTTCGACAAAAAATAGAGTATTTTTGACGATTATCTTAGAAAATTAGAATATTTTCGTAATCCTTTAACAAAAGCCGCAACTTTTTACATAATCCTTTGACCGAAGTCGCGCTTTTTCCGAAATCCTATGATGGAAAGAGTTACCTCTCACTTTTTTTGGAGAAAATAGTTTTTTTCCAGGATCGTTTGAAAAATTTATAGGTTTTTTGCACAGTTGCATTGGTTTAGAGGTATCAAAAATTTGAGAATTTTCTTGATTGCCTTTGTAAAAATTGCGAATTTTCTTGATTGCCTTTGTAAAAATCGATAATTTTGTCGACCAGACTCGAAAAATCAAATTTCATCGATTGGCTTCGTAAAAATCACGTATTTTGTCGATCCAATTCGTAAAAATCTTATTTTTGTTGTCAAACAAGAAAAAAAATCAATCATTTTGTTGATCGGCTGTGGAAAAGTTGCGAATTTTACCTATCGTGTGAAAAAAAATGGCAAATTTCATCGATTGGCTTTGTAAAAGTCACGAATTATGTCGATAGCTTTGTAAAACTTGCGATTTTCGTCAATCGGTTTCATAAAAATCATAAATTTTATTGATTAGATGCAGAAAAATTTTAAATTTTGGCAACTGTCTTTGTAAAAATCACAAATTTTGTTGATAAGTGCAGAAAAATTGCGAATTTTCTCAATCGGCTTTATAAAAGCGATATTTTTGTTCGAAACCGTTTTGTCGACCAAACTCGAAAAATCGCACATTTTGCCAATCTATTTTGTAAAAATCTTATTTTTGTTGTCAAACACGAAAAAAATCGATAATTTTGTGGATCAGCTGTGGAAAAATTGCGAATTTTACTGATCATGTGAAAAAAAATGCAAATTTCGTCCATTGGCTTTTTAAAAATCACGAATTTTGTAGATTGCTTTGTAAAAATCGAGATTTCCGTCAATCGGTTTCATAAAAATCATAAATTTTATTGATTAGATGCAGAAAAATTTTAAATTTTGGCAACTGTCTTTGTAAAAATCACGAATTTTGTTGATAAGTGCAGAAAAATTGTGAATTTTCTCAATCGGCTTTATAAAAGCGATATTTTTGTTCGAAACCGTTTTGTCGACCAAACTCGAAAGATCGCACATTTTGTCGATTCATTTTGTAAAAATCTTATTTTTGTTGTCAAACAAGAAAAAAATCGATAATTTTGTGGATCAGCTGTGGAAAAATTGCGAATTTTACTGATCATGTGAAAAAAAAACGCAAATTTCGTTCATTGGCTTTTTAAAAATCACGAATTTTGTAGATTGCTTTGTAAAAATCGAGATTTCCGTCAATCGGTTTCATAAAAATCATAAATTTTATTGATTAGATGCAGAATTTTTTTTAATTTGGCAACTGTCTTTGTAAAAATCACGAATTTTGTTGATAAGTGCAGAAAAATTGTGAATTTTCTCAATCGGCTTTATAAAAGCGATATTTTTGTTCGAAACCGTTTTGTCGACCAAACTCGAAAGATCGCACATTTTGTCGATTCATTTTGTAAAAATCTTATTTTTGTTGTCAAACAAGAAAAAAATCGATAATTTTGTGGATCAGCTGTGGAAAAATTGCGAATTTTACTGATCATGTGAAAAAAAAACGCAAATTTCGTTCATTGGCTTTTTAAAAATCACGAATTTTGTAGATTGCTTTGTAAAAATCGAGATTTCCGTCAATCGGTTTCATAAAAATCATAAATTTTATTGATTAGATGCAGAATTTTTTTTAATTTGGCAACTGTCTTTGTAAAAATCACGAATTTTGTTGATAAGTGCAGAAAAATTGCGAATTTTCTGAATTGGCTTTATAAAAGCGATATTTTTGTTCGAAACCGTTTTGTCGACCAAACTCGAAAGATCGCACATTTTGTCGATTCATTTTGTAAAAATCTTATTTTTGTTGTCAAACAAGAAAAAATCGATAATTTTGTTGATCAGCTGTGGAAAAATTGTGAATTTTACCGATCATGTGATAAACAATTGCAAATTCTGCCGATTGGCTCTGTAAAAATCACGAATTCTGTCGATTGCTTTGTAAAAATCATGATTTTCGACAATCGGTTTCATAAAAATCAGAAATTTTATTGATCAGATGAAGAAAAATTGTGAATTTTGGCAACTGTCTTTGTAAAAATCATGAATTTTGTTGATTTATGCAGTAAAATTGCAAATTTTCTTAATCGGCTTTGTAAAAATCAATACTTTTGTTGACCAGACTCGAAAAATCGTAAATTCCATCGATCAGCTTCATAAAAATCGCAGATTTTGTCGATTCATTTTGTAAAAATCTTATTTTTGATGTCAAACAAGAAAAAATTGATAATTTTGTTGATCAGCTGTGGAAAAATTGTGAATTTTACTGATCATGTGAAAAACAATTGCAAATTCTGCCGATTGGCTCTGTAAAAATCACAAATTCTGTGGATTGCTTTGTAAAAATGGCGATTTTCGTCAATCGGTTTCATAAAAATCAGAAATTTTATTGATCAGATGCAGAAAAAATTGTGAATTTTGGCAACTGTCTTTGTAAAAATCACGAATTTTGTTGATTGGTGCAGAAAAATTGCAAATTTTCTTAATCGGCTTTGTAAAAATCAATAATTTTGTTGACCAGACTCAAAAAATCATAAATACCATCGATCAGCTTCATAAAAATCGCACATTTTGTCAATTTATTTTGTAAAAATCTTATTTTTGTTGTCAAACAAGAAAAAATCGATAATTTTGTTGATCAGCTGTGGAAAAATTGCGAATTTTACTGATCATGTGGAAAAAAAATTGCAAATTCTATCGACAGGCTCTGTAAAAATCACAAATTATGTCGATTGCTTTGTAAAAATAGCGATTTTCGTCAATCAGTTTCATAAAAATCAGAAATTTTATTGATTAGACGCAGAAAAAATTGTGAATTTTGGCAACTGTCTTTGTAAGAACCACGAATTTTGTTGATTGGTGCAGAAAAATTGGGAATTTTCTTAAACGGCTATGTAAAAATCAATAATTTTGTTGACCAGACTCAAAAAATCGTAAATTCCATCGATCAGCTTCATAAAAATCACACATTTTGTCGATTTATTTTGTAAAAATCTTATTTTTGTTATCAAACAAGAAAAAATCGATAATTTTGTTGATTAGCTGTGAAAAAATTGTGAATTTTACCGATCATGTGAAAAACAATTGCGATTTTTGTCAATCAGCTTCGTAAAAAACAAATTTTATTTAAAAGAAGAAAAATTGTGAATTTTCTCAATCGTTTACTTAAAAATTGATAATTTCGTCGACCAGACTCGAAAAATCGTAAACTACATTGATCGGCTTCATAAAAATCGCATATTTTGTCAACCCATTTCTTAAAAATCATAATTTTTGTTTACTTCATCAAGAAGCTGTGGAAAAATTGTGTATTTTACCAATCATGTGAAGAAAGATTGCAAATTTCTTCGATTGGCTTTGTAAAAGTCATGAATTTTGTGAATTGCTTTTAAAAATTTTAATTTCCGTTGATCGGTTTCGAAAAAATCATAAACTTTTTTGATCAGGCATAGAAAAATTGTGAATTTTCTCGATCGGTCATGTAAAAATGAATAATTTTGTTGACCAGACTTGAAAAATCATAAATTCCATTGATCAGCTTCATAAAAGTCGCACATTTTGTCGATTCATTTTGTAAAAATTTTATTTTTGTTGTCAAACAAGAAAAAATCGATAATTTTGGTGATCAGCTTTAGAAAAATTGTGAATTTTACCAATCATGTGAAAACAATTGCAAATTCCATTGATTGGCTCTGTAAAAATCACGAATTCTGTCGATTGCTTTGTAAAAATCACGATTTTCGTCAATCGGTTTCATGAAAATCAGAAATGTTATTGATCAGACGCAGAAAAAATTGTGAATTTTGGCAACTATCTTTGTAAAAATCATGAATTTTGTTGATTGGTGCAGAAAAATTGTGAATTTTCTTAAACGGCTTTGTAAAAATAGATAATTTTGTTGACCAGCTCCATAAAAATCGCACATTTTGTCGATTCATTTTGTAAAAATCTTATTTTTGTTGTCAAACAAGAAAAGATTGATACTTTTTATTAGTAATTTTTGACGAATTAAATTTTTTTCCCCGATCAGTAGGAGAAATTTACACTTTTCCAGCAATCCTTTGAAGAAATTTACCCAACACAGTGAGGTTTGTACTGGCATTTTTGTTGTATTTCATCTGTTACCTCCCCCATATAAAAATGACAACAAATTTTAATGCATACTCCCATCAATCCCAGAGATAATGAAATTCATCGTCGAAAAAGCAGAAATCCACGTTTCTGCAGAAAATAATCTGTAGGTAAAATATTTTTACAATTGAAGCATTAATTAATCAAACAGTCACTTACCTGTGGTGTATTGTCTTATTTTTTAAATGTTTATTAACAACCTAAATTTTTCAAATAGTAAGTAATAAAAACTAAACATGACATGAAGCAAAATAGAGGTTTAATGAAAAAGAATCTGCAAAAAAGAAAATAAAATTGTAATGCCCATCTCATGTCTTTTTTCACCTCACAAAACACTTATAATTTAAGGGGGAATTAATTTTTATTTTTCATAAGAATTTCCATTAGTTTTGAAAAGCAATCTAAGCATCTAGTAAATGTCAAATAATCAGCAAATTAAATTAATATCAGTGATTAAATCAATATCAATGAATAAATTAACATCAACAATTAAATTAATAATGTGTGGTTGTTATTACAAACAGTAACCATGCATTAATGAGTAATGTAAAATTTTCATTTCACCCCCAACTATTTTCAATTTTTTAATCAAACCAAGATTCTGTAATTTTATATTTTGTTTAGTACTGTTATCAAATTTCAGAATAAAAAATGATATTAATTCCAAAAGCCAAACCACCTCCTCCCTCTAGAGATACCTTACGATATCATTCGTCAGAGCTCCCCCACCTCCCATAAAACGATAACGCTATATTTGTAGAGCTAGCTAATTCGGAAAGATTTTCAAGTCCCTGCAAATTCATAAACTTGGAGCAAAAGGCGAAATTTTTTTTCGATCCCGATCGATTCCACAGGGTTTGCCTGTGCTTACAAATGATTGAGTCATCTGAAATTTTCACAGAGATACTTGTAAAAAAATAACTTTGGTATAAACCCTATAATTTAAATTAGAAATAATAAAAATAAAAAACGACGGAACACGCGGTAGTATCCATTCGATTCTCTCGCTTCGCGGTCGAGTGACGTCACATGTAAACACACCAGCTCCAAGTCTCTGTGTTGAGAAGTATTAATCCTTCTGATTCCTAGAGTCGGAAAGATCGCTACAGCGGTACATGAGAGAAAAATAAATAAATTAATAATTATTAAAAAGGATTCGTCTGATTTTTGAAAGCGCAAGTGATTTTCATAATAATTGGAAGCTATAACTGATAAGGGAAAAGGGCAAATTGTAAGCTCATTGAAAAAGTGGAGTGTTTGCGCGCGTGTTGTGAGCATGTGTGTGTGTGTGGGGGGGGGGGGGTCCACTTCACTTCCCTCGATTTTGAAACTTAATTATTTAATTTTTTTTTATTTTGAAAAACTTCATAAAATTTATTCTTTTCGAGAAATTTAAAATAAAAAAGGAAGTAACACATTTTCTGATAGGGGGATGAAAGCATGTGAGAGCAATTGCCCCCCCTTCTTTTTAAAATTTGATTAATTAAAATTTATTTTTCTCTTTTTTTGAAATTCGTAGTCAGATTTATTATTTTCGAGTAACTTAAAAAAAAAAAAAAGTAAAAATTTTGCAATGGGGGAAGGGCATAGAACGGCTTTTGCCCCTCTCTCGATTTTGAAATTTAACTAAGTTTTGTTTTTCTACGATTTTGAAAAACACAGCAAAATTAATTCTTTCTAGGAGTAGGCACATTTTGCCCTTAACAGGATTTTGAAATTTAATTAACTTTTTTTTTTTTTTTCGTTTTGAAATGCCCAATAAAATATGTTTATTTCAAGTAATTTAAAATTAAACGATTTTTATGGGAAGAAGTCATATGAGAGTCATTGCCTCTCCCTTAAGTTTGATTTAAATATTATTTAGTCTAAAATACAATTGAATTTTATTTTTGAATGATTTTGAAAAACATAGTAAAATTATGTCTTTTCGAGAAATTTAAAATAAAAGAGAAATTAAATATTTCCGTAAAGTTAGAGGGTTTTACTAAAAACATTACCCCTCCCCTAAGTTTAAAAATTTATAATTAATCAAAATTTCTATTTTCCTTATTTTTAACACATTCGCTGCCGATCACGCGCCAGCGCGTGATGTGGCGCCAACGTTAAGGGGCCACTCACGCTCCAGCGCGTGATGTGAGGTGGTGTCAAATAGCCAGTCACGCGCTGGTACGGGAAAATCTTTCACTGATTATTTGTTATAAAAAATAAATCGGCTTCTGGGAAAAACCCACTTCTACAGTGCGGCATTAACTATCATCACATCTTCAAGTAAGCGGCAGCGAATGTGTTAAAAGATAGTAGAATTTATTATTTTTAAGCAACTTAAAATATAAGATAATCTCAAGGAAGTTTCCGGTAATGAAGCGAGGGGGGGGGGGGGAGGTTCATTACCCGTATTTCTGGATTTTGAAATTTAAATAGTTAAATTTGTTCTTCTTCAAATTAGATAAGCATACTAAAATGTATTTAATTTGTTTACCTTAAAATTAAAATCGAACTGAGAATTTTCTTTTATTGAGAAAGGGACCACAAGCTCACGATTTTGAAATTTAATTATTTCATTTTATTTTGGCTTATTAAGACATAATCCAATTTATTCCTTCCGATTAAATGCAAGTTAAATACAACATTAGTTTACGTTTGAAAATTTTCACAAATTTAGAAAAGGCACCAGGTATGAAAATAATAATCCCTGTAATGAAAAAATCTAATTTTTACATCTATAAAAAAATAGTACATAATATTTGCAAAATTGGAATCTTTAATTTTTTTTTTCAAAAAAAAAAAAAAAAATGCACAATTTTTGCACACATGGAATATTTATTTATTTTATGCAAAAAAAAGTGCACTGTTTTTGATAACTTATAATGTTCACTTTTTTGTATGCATAAAACATGAAAATATTTTTCACAAAAAGTACATACTTTTCGGAGTATTCAAAAATAGTCACTTTTTGTGCACAAATTGTGTACAATCTAAACTTTTTTGCAAACAAAGTGTAAACTTTTTTTAGCTGGGTAATTAAAACACGCCCCAAACAATGTTTCCCCGTATAGCATTATGTAGTGGAATACTTTTGTGTGGCCCTGTAATTTAATAATAAAAATTCTTTGCATCACAGATTGTACAGAATGCATATTTTAGTATATACTTCATAGATTCATGCCAATTCTATTATGTTCAAATGAGTGTAACATCATAAAAATGCATTTGAAACTTTTTCCCCATTGACCGTAATGTAATGGAATACCTTTGATTGTCCCTGTAAATGGTCTATGCATCCGACTTTCATAACATTTGAAATGACTCGATAAAATTACGTAATAATTATATGTTTTAAATTTCAAACGATTAAAATGCATTTGAAATTTTTTTCCCAATTTACCGTAATGTAACGGAATCCTTTTGATTGTCCCTGTAATTGATCTATGCATCCGATTTTCATAACATTTGAAATGACTCAACAAAATTACGCAATAATTATATGTTTTAAAATTTAAACGATTAAAATACATTTGAAATTTTTTTCCCCATTGACCGTAATGTAACGGAATACTTTTGATTCTCCCTGTAATTGATCTATCCATCCGATTTTCATAAAATTTGAAATGACTCGATAAAATTATGTTATAATTGTGTATTTTAAATTTCAAACGATTCGGTTGGGTAGTTTTTGCGTTGTTATATGCGGACGGACAGACAGACAGACGGACAGACTGAGCGACAACAATAGGTGCTACGTATTTACATAATTACGAACGCACCTAAAAATGAGATCAAATAGCTTAAAAATTATAAAATATTTACAGATAAATATATCATTGAAAGAATAGGTCACACCAACTTAATTAGAGCATTTTAATAACAAGTGCGAAATATTGATGTTTAATTAATATCGTAAAATGATAAAACCTCGAAACAATCCAAAAGTTTCTATTCTGAAAACCCCTATTTTTCCTTATTATCAAGAGAATAAAATATACTTCTATGTGCATCATGCTTCATCTGCATGCAACAATCTGTAATCAAGTGGGTGTGGTTTCAACAAACTTCTACACAGCGGATGTTATTTATAATTTACTCGAGTACAATTAATAATGCTTGTGGGATACTTCGAATCTTCTAAACATGGAGATGTTGGTTGAATGATTTTGCATTAATTTTTCTTTCGCACTTAGTTTTTGTTTTAAAAGTTTCTGAAAGGTAAAATATGAATATTTCGTGAAAATTTAAAAATATTCCGGTATTTCCGTTTGTCGCATTTTTATGTATTTAACACATTTGATGTGATTAAATTGTGTAAAACTCGGCAAATAAGTTCCCTAATTAGTTTTATATAAATATTCAGATCTTGTTTCGAGACGTCATCACCATGGCTACAGATTTATTCAAAATGATTGGATATCACTGATTTAGTTACGCATTTCAGATCAGTAATTTGGACAGTTTTTGCGCTGTTATAGGTTGACAGTTGGACAGACAGACGGATGACAGACCAGACAACAACTATGTGTGCTGCGTATTTCTGCAATTACGAACGCAACTTAAAAGTTTAAAAATTATATTTGAAAGAAAAATCAACATTTATATAAAGTTGTAAACCTGTGTTATCTGTAAAAATGTAAAAAAAAAATTACATTTGAATATATATTTTATATTTTACTTTTCATTTTCAATGCATTAATTTTAACTTCTTAAAAAGAAAAAATCGATTGAATAGTTTAAATAATTATAAAATATTCGCAGCTAAAAGTATCATTGAATTATAATACATGAAACCTACATAGTACCATAGAAACCGTAGTAGAAACCGTACCTCTAGATCATTTTAAAAGTAAATGAAAAAATTATATTAATATTTAATTAATGTCATAAAATGATAAAATCTCGGATAAATCAAAAGCTTCAATTGTGAAAACCACGACTTTTCCCGATTATCAACAGAACATCATGTTCCACTTTGTGCATTATGCTTCATCTGCATACAACAAGCTGTAATCAAGTGGGTGTGGTTACAACAAACTTTCTACCCAGCGGATGTTATTCATAATTTACAGTGATTGCTCTCGAGTCAAATTAATAATGCTTGTGAGATACTTCAAATCTCCTAAACAAAGAGATATTGTGTTGACTAGTAATTTGAAAAAAATATGTACTTGTATATGGAAATTGTAAATTTGTTTATCTGTTATCAAAATATGAATAATTTACAATTACATATATTATTTGCAGTTTTTTTCTCTTTCAATGTACTAACTTTAACTTCTTAAAAAGATACAAGAGATTGAATATCTTTAGTAATTATAAAATATTCACACCTAAACATGTCATTGAAAGAATGGGTTAAACTTAATTAATTACTGCACTTTAATAGCAAATGCGGAATATTAATGTTTAATTAACATCATAAAATGATAAAATCAATCCGAAAGTTTCAATTCTGAAAACCCTAAATTTCCCCCCATTATTATGAGAATAACACGTACCTCTTCGTGCATTGCGCTTCATCTGCATATAACAAGCTGTAATCAAGTGGGTGGGATTTCAACAACCCTTTTCTACACAGCAGAAATAATTCATAATTTGCAGTGAGCGTTCTCGTGTCAAATTAATAACGCTCGTGGGATACTTGAAATCTTTTAAACATAGAGGTGTTGTATTGGATTGTATTTTGCTATTGAATTTATTCCCGCGCCCAGCTTTTGTTTAAAAAGTTTCCTTAAGGTTGTTCTTAAATCAATAAAAGCCACTTTGTGACATATGCTTTAATTTATTTTTGTTCGGAAATGCATGAAAATAGCAGGAGTTGTTATTCAGAAAATGTCTAATTGCACTCATTTTTCTGTTTTTTTTTCTTTTTTTTTTCTTTTTCTTTTTTTAACACAATAGATTTTTAATAACAATCCTTCAAAGATGACGTTTTTGAGCAGATTTCCTGACGAAAGCAGAAAAACCGGTCGAAAAGCAGGAGAAAAACGGGTGATCACGTGATCGAAATAGCTTAGAACTGGATAGGTAAAATAACTATCACAAAATGGAAAATTAAGTACGATTCGAAATCGCTTCCATAGCCAGAAATTCCAATTTTATGTTTTTCTATTAAAAAATGAATTTGTAAATGTGTCAAAACGTTTTGCGCTTGCTGAGCGGAGCAATTGAGAACAAACACCCTTTACGTAAAAAAAGAATATTTTGTGAAAATTTAAAAGTTCTGGTACTTCGGTTTGTCGTACTTTTATGTATTCTACGCATTTGATGTGATTAAAACAAGTCGAAAATTGCATGCCAAAAGTGACAAACAAGTTTTCTAATTAGTTTTATATAAATATTCAGATGTTGGTACAAGAGGTTATCAGTATATCAAGAATTACGTGCGATAGGATTTAATAAATTAAAAAAAAACTTTTATTAATGTTCTTTAAAGTTTTTATTCGATTTTTCTAAAATTTGAAACAAATAGATTTAATCCTGCAGAGATTCTACATCTTAAATTTGAACGAGTCATTCAGACAGTACTTGCGCTGTTATATGCCAACAGTCGGACAAACAGACGGACAGACAAGCCACTTTACGTGCTGCGCATTTATGTAATAATCAACGCAACTTAAAAGTTTAAAAAACATTTTAAAAAAAATCTACATTTATACAGGGTGTTTCGCTACCAGACCGACAAACTTTGAGGGGTGATATTAGACATAAAGACAAACATTATTAAATAGGAAACCATGGGGCGCAAACCTCTTCTGTAGGAGTTAGGGGCCATTACAGTTTAAGGTCCAAAAATTCAAACGCTGATAAAAATTAGAAAAAAGGGTCGATTTGTTTGCGGTTTTCTCTTAAATCATTTTTTAAATCACGATTTTTTATTTTTTTTAATTTTAAAGGTTAAGTTCGAAAATTGTCGATAGAGGGCGCTTTAGACTTTAAAGTAACGAACAAATACTTTTTGTCGTTCTTTTGTGCATGGGGTTGAAATTAGTCTAAAGTTTAGACTTTAACTTAAATTTTAAGCCCAAAATCAGAAACATGGGAATCGGTTAACTAGCGAAAATTTAACTGTGAACCGAGAGAGAGATTTTAAACGCTTATAAACATTGGACAAACTAATCGATTTTGTTGCGGTTTGCGTGTAGGTCATTCCCTTGGTAATTATTTTATTCAAAATCACGTACAGCTGTGGTGTCCTCAATTTTTCACAGAGGGCGCTTCCGACACATCTCCAACATTTCAATGGCTTTACTACCAGACTACCACACTTCTAGGAAGTGTTAGGGATGCGAAAGAGACACGGAATCATGTAGGAATGTAGCGTTGGAAATGTCTTTTTTGCGAGTTATGGTTAAAGGAAGCAGAGAAAAAACAACACGTTAATATGACATAAAACAGTTTATTTAAAGGTTTTACTGGAAAAGATGTTTGAAATTACGACCAAAAGTAATTCGACATGCTTAACAGCGGCATCGCATGTAATTCTTCACGCTTTGAAAGATTCCTGGAATTTTTGATAGATTTCCGGAAGCTACGGAAATACGAACTGCTAAGTCTTTAATTCATGGTACGGGATTCTCATACACCCATTTTTTCATGTGACTCCAGCAGAAGAAGCTCATACTTGATAAGTCCGGTGATCTGGCAGGTCAATAAACCGAGACACCACGACCTATTAACCGCTGTCTATATGTTACGTTGAGGTAACGGTGAACATCATTGGTAAAATGTGGGAGAGCCCGATCGTGCTGGAACCACACAGAGCTGCGCAACGAGAGAGAAACTTTCACGCGCATTATCATTCAGCGCCATCTACCGCAAGAAAATCGCAGCGTCATCTACTAATGCTGTCAAGTAGTTTGCCGGACATTTTCTGGTCGTAATTACAAACACTTTTTGCAGTAAAACCTTCAAATAAACTTTGTTCTGTCACTTCAACATGTTGCTGTTTCTCTGCTTGTTTCTGTTGTTTTTTTCTCTGATTTTTTTTAAACGTAACATGCAAAAAATCAATTTTCAACGTTACATTCCTGTGTGATTCCGAGTCGTCTTTGCATCCCTTACACTTCCTGGAAGTATGGTGGTCTGGTAATAAAACACCAGCGCCCTTTATCAAAAAATGAGGACATGAAAGCTGTACATCATTTTGAATAAAATAATTACCAAGGGAATGGCCTACACGCAAACCGCAACAAAATCGATTAGTTTGTCCAATGTTTATGAGCGTTTAAAATCTCCCCCTCGGTTCACAGTTAAATTTTCGCTAGTTAACCGATCCCCATGTTTCCGATTTTGGGCTTAAAATTTAAGTTAAAGTCTAAACTTTAGAATAATTTCAACCCCATGCACAAAAGAACGGCAAAAAGTATTTGTTCGTTACTCTAAAGTCTAAAGCTCCCTCTAACAATTTATGAACTTACCCGATAAAATTAAAAAAATAAAAAATCGTGATATAAAGAATGATTTTAGAGAAAACCGCAAACAAATCGACCCTTTTTTCTAATTATTATCAGCGTTTGAATTTTTGGACCTTAAACTTCAATGGCCCCTAGCTCCTACAGAAGACGTTTGCGCCCCATGGTTTCCTATTTAATAATGTTTGTCTTTATGTCTACTATCGACCCTCAAAGTTTGTCGGTCTGGTAGCGAAAACCCTGTATAGAAATTGCGAACTTGTTCATCTGTAAAAATAATTTACAGTAGTATATATTTTTTACATTTTAGTTTTATTTTGTACATTTTTCAATATCCTATCTTTAACTTCTTAAAAAGATAAGAGACCGAACAGCTTAAATAATTATAAAATATTCACAGCTCAATATATTTTTGAAAGAATAGACCATACCTGCTTAATTAGAGCATTTTAATATCAAATGTGAAATATTAGTGCATAATTAATTTCTTAAAACGATAAACTCTCGAAACAATCAAAAAGTTTCTATTTTGAAAACCACAACTTTTTCCGTTATCAAGAGAATAACACATACTTCTATGTGCATTACGCTTCATCAAGTGGGTGTGGTATCAACAAACTTCTACTCAGGGCATGTTATTCATAATTTGCAGTGAGCGCTCTCCAGTAAAATTAATAACGCTTATGGGATACTTCATATCTTCTAAACATGGAGCTATTGTGCTGAATAGTAATTTGCTATTGATTTTTTCCCCATACCCAGTTTTTGTTTTAAAAGATCACTAAGGTAAAATGTTAATATTTCATCAAAATTTAAAATTTCAGATGTTTTAATTTGTTTATGTATTCATCACATTTCATGTAATTAAAGTCTGAATTTGTACGTCAAACGTGAAAAATGAGGTCCGTTTGTATCGCAACAAGTTGGATATAAATATCCGGATCTTGATGTAATAGCAGTTGCACTCTTACGCCAAAATGCAAGAATACAAAATTTATTAAATTTTTTTTAGATCAAATTTAGAAGTACGTGAGTAAAAGAACTTTATCTTAAATAGCAACTTAGAATCATGTCTTTTTATGGAATATTAATAACGTAATCATTATAATAGTATTTAATAAAATAAAGAAAACTTTTATTAATTTCTTTTAACGTTTTGATTCAATTTTCATAAAATTTGAAATGAATAGACAAAATTCTTCAATGATTATATTGATTAAATTTCAAACCAATTCGGTTGGGCAGATTTTTGCGGTGTTATGTCCCGTAAAGCATGGTGACGTCAGTGCAACGTCGTTCTGAAGTCACATTGTGACTTTGTGATCATCGATTATCGATGTGACGTCACGTGACGTCGATGTGAAGTCACGGTGACTAAAACGTGAAGTCGTTATGGCCATTTTAGAGCTCGTTTTTGACGTCACATTGTGACCACTTTGTGAAGTCACGGTGTGACAAATTTGTGAAAAATGTGTCATTTGTGACTACTTTGACATTAACATTGTGACGAAACGGTGACGAAAGCGACGATATTTAAATTGCCAGAAACATGTTTTTAAAAGTAAATAACATGTTTTGAAGAATATTGTAATTTCCTAAAAATGTTTAAGAAAGTCACATCTCAGTCACAATGTGACGTCACTGAGTGGTGGCATTGTAACGTCACTGTGACCATGCATGATATGAGGGAAGCTGACAGACAGATGTACCTGACGACGAATACTTGCTATGTATTTATATAATTACGAACGCGAGTTAAAATATTTCTTTTTAGTAGATTTCCTTTGAAAATATATTTTAATGTCAGAGCATATTTTCTAAGCACTCCAATAAACATATTTAATTATACAACTTTAATCTCTTATAAAAGAAAGAGAGATAAATAATTTAACTGGTTATAACATATTCATAACCAAACATATTATTAAAGTAACTAGCAATTTCTATCTATCAACTTATTTTGGAATTTTGAGAAATAAGTACGAAACTTCATTCATAAGCATTATTTCTTTTGTAAACACAGATAAAACGCAAAACGATCAACGAGGTATCTTTATCTTTCGAAGTTATTTTGAACAAACATCTAACAGCATATTTCGATTACATTAAAATATGCTGTGTGACAAAAATTTACCGATAATCAGAAATTAATGGTAAAACAATTCAGAAAATAATCTCTAAGATTACAGTGGTAACGCATCTATCCGTATTCAATGTTCTATTTTTTTAAGCAGATACAACAAACATGTTAACAGTAAATATAGATTTAATGCATTAGAATTTGTCAAAATTTTTAATATAGGAAAAGCATAGAAATGAAATTAGATTACCATGAAATGTTTAATAATTTTCTTTATACATTTATATACCGTACTTATAAGTACCATTAAAATGACTTATTATAAAATTCTTTTAATACATCAATTAGTTGTAACATTATTTAGAATGAATTACAGACACATTACTTTATTTTGTCCCATAATAATAATAATAATAATAATAATAATAATAATAATAATAATAATAATAATAATAATAATAAAAAGATGGTTTATCTTGCCTTTGTATCTTTTCAGCTTTCTTCGCGCTGAGGCAGGGCATGGGGATTTTTCATTTAGGAAATATTTCAATATTTATATTGTAAGAACATCATATTTGTACATTTTACAATTCTACAAAATACTAAGTAAACAATTTTAAATAAAAGATTCCAGTGGGGTTATAAATATTACGCAAAATCCCTGTAAATTGAAATTTAATTAATCCTTCTAAATCCTTCTATCCTTCTAAAAGCCTTCAAAAAATTATTAAATGATTACGTAAATCTTTTAATTTAGTTTAAACAACTTACGTAAAATGTTTTAGAATGTAAAATTTTTATGAATTCATAACTCGGTAGATGAAGGGTTAAACTAAATATTTAATTGGAGTGTTACATGCATTTTTTGAGTAAAGAGCAAAATTATTTTACATAGTAAATATCACTTTTCGGTACTTCCAGGTTATCCCGTCGACCAATTTCGCCAAATTATACAAATCGCCAAACTAATAGCCAAATTATACATATCGACATATTTTTTCTTTTAAATAAAAAAAACAATTAGTAGAATATTGATAAAAATATAAATAAAAAGTCGAAATAAAAATCACTTAATGATGTTTTAAATACGTGTATCGTATTTAATGTTGAATGTTCTTTGAATGTTACATTCACGATCCTCCATTATTGGCATTTAATGTTATTTTTCGGCGATCGTTTTTTGGTTGACGTTATAACCTAGAAGTACCCACTTTTATTTAAAATAAATATTTATTTGGAGTTAGGGTTGTTATAGGTATCGTTATTTTTCATGTCAAAAATCAGTATTCTGTTATAAAAAATAAATTTAGATCAAACGCGCTAAATTTTGTCACTTTTATTAGGTACTTTTCTATAGAAAAATACTGATTCAGAGGAATTTCCTCGTCTGGAAGTTCCAAAACCCATACGAACACTGGGGCATATTTTTTTTGAGTAAACAATAAAATAAATCTACATTATAAAAATGACTTTTCTTCAATACATCTTCTGAAAATCTAGACTTACCAATTGCATTTATACATTTTTACATCGGGGGAAATCAAATACAATATGATTTTGTTTACAATGCGTTATTAATATTGTTTATTCTATATGGAAATATCAACCTATTAAAAACAAATTTGGTTTCGTTTATTCTCAGTGGTATTCCCGAAAAGTAATCTATTATTGAAAGATTTTGTGCTGTTTCTAAACAGAGATTTTCGGATTGAAGATACAGAAGATTTTTTCTGTTTTAAACTGCTGAATGCATCAGTTTTTCTCGACGTTAAATCCCCTGCAATACTGGTTTAATGTTAAATAAAACTGTGGCTTATGAATAAAAAAAAATTCTAAGATATATAAAATATGCAGATGTAACCAGAAGAATTTTTTGAATAGGAAAACTTATTTATGAATTTTACATGCAATTTCGAATGCATTAGGAAAATATAATTTGAATATATTTCATATTACAAAGGTTTCGTTGAGTTAGAAAACATATAAAAATATATCAAGTACTTTAATATGTAAAATATTTTTTTTTTTTTTTTTACAATTTTTTCAGCGATATTCATTCAGCGTAGCGATTAGTCAGGGAAAAACGGGAAAAACACAGTCAAGAAAAGAGAAAACTACCAGTAATTTCGTACAGAGAATACTTCAAATAACATAAAGAGATTATATAAACTGAATTTATCTTTAACAAAATACTGGTACTTATCATCTATATTGACTGTTTTTTTTATCTAACCACCTTGTCGTTGGTTTGATACCAAATTAGCTGTTCTGCGCAGTGCAATACGTCCTCGTTAAAAAATAGCATAAAACGGCAAGAATCGCTTGAAACCTCTACAGAAATTAAGAATAAAAATTTTATTTTAACAATTATGACAAGTTTGGTATTTAAAATGAAGAGAATAACATTTATAGACTATTAACAAACAAATGAATTTTATTATATTTTAGCTCATGGGAAGAAGATTTGTGGGGCATTTTATTCATGTTTCGAAAATAAAAATATAATTGTTACGAAGTGCAGCATGCTTTCTAACAAGGGAATCACTTTAGGTAATGCGTGCATCTAGCAACAAGGCTTGGTGCATTTTGTAGCATTATACATTAAAGTTAGCGAAACGATAAAAATTCTCTGCTAAAATCATATCTTTATGTATATAAATCTTTTTTGCGTGTGTTTGTCACTGAACTCCTCCTAAACGACTGGACCGTAATTTTGTATGTGTGTTCCAGTGGATTCGAGAATGGTTTTGATTCACATTTCATCGAAATTGATTCAGTACTTTTTAGTAATTAGGCAAAAATTAATTGTTAATGATTTTTCGCTAATTAAAAGTGTTGATTAAGTTCGCTGATTAGAGTGCGGACGGAATGGCCGTGTTGTCGAAGGTGCCAGATTTAAGCTCTGGTTCTCGAAGAAAGAGGTCGTGTGTTCGAACCCCACTCCTAGCATACGTGTATGATTTGCAATAATTTTTTCTGTATTATAATTTTAATTAACCGACTTGAGAAAATCGTTAACTTTAATCTAAAAAGAAAAAAATGAACTTTCCTATGAAAAATTGAACCGACTTCAAAAACTACTGCAAAGTGAAAAATAATTTCCTTACATAATTGTAATAAAAATTTAAATTAAGAGCGTAGTATTTATCATCCGTATTATTATATTTATGTACATTTATTTGACTTTTTGGAGTCGCTGCCAGGTTAATATCTGTCGGGTCCGCTCGTTATATATATTTTTTATACTTTAATTTTTTTTATTATTGGATTTTTATAATTTCATTCGAAAAGTGAGTTAAGTTTCCAAGTAAGGCACTATGAATTTTTTGTTTACCTTATTTTGGGGAATACTTTTGAAAATACGCTAACTTTTTCAACTGTCAATACAATGTCGTAATTTTCCAAAACCAAATTTGTAGGTTTTGAAGATTTGTTTTAAGCTGTTTTCAATTTTTAATATTAATTATTAACTGATTTATATTTTTAAATGATTTAAAAGAAAAAAAAAGAAAAAAATCTTGTTAATAGTCCGATGATTGGCCTTGAAAAAATCATTTTCTGAAAGTTATGCTATTTCAAAATCAAAAAATATTACTCTAACAGAAATTCTTTTTCCATTCTAAAACTTCCTAATATAGGGGCACCATTAAAATGTTTCAATGCTAACTGTGAGAAACACCAAAAGAAGTGCAGAAAAATTTCATCCTTATAGTTCATTCACAAGGAAACACGAAAGTACTCCATAACACTAAAAAATTTATAACATTTTAAACATTTATAGGAAAAAGTGTTTGTGGTGCATTTTGAAGATGGCATAGTGTTTCAAACATAATGAAAATACTGAAATTTACTGCTATATATTTCCCATTTATTTTGTGTTTTCTATATTATTCAAAGCGTAGCATTTGCCGATCATTGCAAAAAAAAAAAAAAAAAAAAAAAAAAAAAAAAAAAAAAAAGCGAAAAAAAATCGGTCATAAAACTGTTAAAGATGGATATTTGCTCGAAATGCGTTTTACACTGGTGTATGTATTTTTAAACTTTCGGCATATTTCTATATCGTTGTTAAACAATAACAGTATCATATCTATACATTAGAAATATTATATCTCTTTTCAGATATAAAACATTTCTAATTTACTTATACATTTTTATTTATACATTTTATTTATACATTTGCATTTATACATTCTATATTCGTAATATTATTTATTCTACATTATAATATCGACTTCTTAAAAACGAATTTGGTTTCGTCCATTCCCCAAAAGCAATCTAAGCAATCTATTATTTAAAGATTTCGCGTTGTATCTAAAGAGTGATTTCGGATTAAAGATGCAAAAGACTTTTTCTGTTTTAAATCACTGATTACGTTAGTTTTACACGAAGATAAATCTCACTACGCTATTGATTTAGCGTTAAATAAAACTATGGCTTATGTTGCAAACCTCTTAGAGAAAATATAAGATATGCATATGTAACATGGACAAATTTTTGAGTGCGAAAACATGTGTTTACAAAATCTACATATATTTTCAAATACATTAGAACAATTTAATTTGAATATTCTTTCGTGTTACAGAAGATATAGTTGCATTAGAAACACTATAAAACTATATCGGGTTCTTTAATATAAAGTAGAATTTGATTGTTTAAGAATTTTTTTCCATTAATATTCGATGTATAACATATTTATATCAATTTTTAGGGCTATTTAATACAAATTCTATGAATATTCTCAAATACGTTAGAACAGTTTAATTTGAAAATTATTTCACGTTACAGAGGAAGTAGTAGTATCAAAAATGTTATAAAATTTAAATTGCTTTAAAACAGATATTTAACTGGAGACAGAGTTCGCAAGGACTAATACAGACTAATTGCATAAAATGTGTTCAATAATCACAAAACTATATCAGTTTGGATATAAAGTAAATATAATATAAATTTTAAACTGTGCACAGTCATCAAATACATTTGGGCAAAATAATATTTCAAAAAATATACATAAACTAAGCAATCGTGGTAATAGGGGATATTAGGAAAACAATTTTTTTTTCCTATTTTCATTTTGTCATTACATAAATATATTGCCATATTTTTAAGGTCGTAGCATGCAAAAAACAATTGTGAGTGTGGGAGATTATTTTACAATATAAAATTCAAAATACATTCCAAATGTTTGTTTCTCAAAAGCAAACAAGAAAATTAAACTTTTTTCAAAAGATTTCATCGAGAATTGTTACATACGAGAATCTGGTCTAAAGTTTTCGAAAATTTAAATCTTTTGTTTGTGTTTATTTGGACATAAAAAATGGCAGCTTAGTCGCAGAAAGTTAGTTGACAAACCAAAACATGTATTCGCCATGTGGCAGCTGGTAAACCGTAAATATGTACCTATAATACAAATCCCGGGAATGCCAGATAATTTTGTTGAGTAAACAATAAAGTTATTCTACATAAAAAATATCACTTATTTGTCTGAAAGACTTGGCTTATTAACTATATTTACAAATTTTTACTGTGGGGACCTCAAATATAAAATGTTATTGTTTACAATGCGTTATTAACATTATTTATTCTATATTGAAATATCAACCCATTAAAAACTTATTTAGTTCTGTTTATTCCCCATGGTAACTCCGAAAAGTAATCCAATATTGAAAGATCTTGAGCTGTTTCTAAAGAGGGACTTTCAGATTGAAGATACAAAAAAGATTTTTGTTTTAAATTGTTGAAGACGTTAGTTTTACTGGACTAGAAATCCCCCTATGCGGTAATGGTTTAACGTGAAATAAAGCTGTGGCTTATGTATAAAAACTGTAAAAAAAATCTAAGATATATCAAATACGCATATGTAAGTAGGAGAATTTTTTTAATATGAAAAATTTGTTTAAAAATTTTATATGCAATTTCGAATGCATTAGAGCAGTGTAATTTGAATGGGTTTTATATTACAGAGGATTCCGTTGTGTTAGAAATACTTTAAAAATATATCAATTTGTGTAACATGTAAACTAATTGCTTTCTACTCTTTTTATGAGAAGAAAGTACTAGATTCGTGAAAAATTTTGGTTTTTGATGGATTTACACGTTTTAGAGATCATAGATAAAAAAAAAAAAAAAAAAAAAAAAAAAAAAAAAAAAAAAAAAAAAAAAAAAAACATGTTTTTTACAAAATGTGTGACTGTCTCTCAGTCTGCCTGCACGCAACTGATGCACAGAATTTCGCAAAATTTTAGATTCAGTTAAACTATAATATAAAATGGATCTGATTAATTTTTGGTGTATATCGCCTAAACAGGTTGCACTTATATACTGCCTTTTTCACGATTTGACACAATGGATGGATTTTCAGTAAATTTCGGATTTCGTTAGCTCTTGATATAATATGATTCTGATTATATTTTAGTGTAAATCGCTCCACAGGTGGTGCTGCTATGCCGCATAATTTATGGCTATTGGAATAACTATTCCAAGAACTAACGCACGAAATTTCACATTCTATCTCTAATATAAATAAGTACTCTTTAGTTTTTAAAATAAATCGACCAATTTGTGGCGCTGCAATGCGTCATTATTCAAAATTATTGCAGTAGCTTTATCTCAGGAATTAGTACATGAATTTTCATCAAAATTCATATTCAGTTAGTCCCTAATATAAATTAATAGTCTTTGCTTTTTGGAGTAAATCGATCAACACGTGGCGCTTCTAACCGAGTTTTTTAGATATCTCCGATGATTGTAACTTAAGTTTAAAACATGGATTTTTATAAAGTTTTAAATTCAGTTAGTATCTGAAATAAGTTATTGCAGATTAGACATTTGTGTCAATTACCTAACCGGTGACGCTGCTATGTTTCAATTCTCTTGAAGTATTAACATATATGAGAGAGAAGAAAGTTTTTGGATTGTCACATCCGCCTAGTTTTATTTCTTTTAACAACTTTTTCCCGTGATATTTATTGGTTTATTCAATTTTTTCAAAATAGGTGATGTTAATCCGGTACAATCCGTCCCTGTCAAAAAAAATAGAACGAACTGAGGAAAATCTCTTCAAATCTTCTACAGGATTTACGAATAAAAATTTAATATTAACAATTATGACATATTTGGTATTTAAAATGAAGAGAGTAACATTTATAGCTCATTTACAGGGATACACAAATGATTTCTATTACATAATAGCGTATAGGAAAGAACGTTTATGCTGCATTTTATCCAGATTACGAGATTTAAAATATAATAAGTTTTATATACTTCGTTGTAAATGACTGCAGCATACTTTGTAAGTTGTTAAGAAAAATATAATCTTTGCAGTTCGTTCGCAGGGAAACAAGGAAGAATTCTATTACATTATCATTTATAGGAAATAGCGTTTGTGTTGCATTTTAACGATGCCGTAATATTTCAAACATTATGAAATATTGAAATGACTGCAATATATTTTTTATTTATTTCGTATTTTCTAGATTATTTACAAAGACATGCCAAAAAAAAAAGGTCATAAGACATAAAATGCTCGAAGTGCTTTTTACATCGTGGTATATATTTTTAAAGTTCCAGCATATTTCTATTGCGTTGTGTAAACAATAAAATTATTACATTAGAAATATTAACTCTCTACTCAGATATAAAAGTTTTCTATCGTTTTTTACATTGTTATTTTGGAGATTTCAAATACAGAATAACATTGTTTATTCTACATTAATAATATCGTGCATTCCATCTTAAAATACCGACTTCTTAGAAACGTATTTGGTTTCAATCTATTTTTAAAAAGCAACTTAAGCTCTTGTTGTAAGATTTCGAGCTGTTTCTAGAACGAGATTTTTGGATTTAAGATACAAAAGAAGTTTTCTATTTTAAATCACTGAATACGTTTTTCTTTCTCGACGAACACCCCCTCCCCCCCCCCACATCCAGCGATATAGGTTTAACGTTAAGTAAAAGTGTTGCTTATGTTGCAAATCTCTTAGTAAAAATGTAAAATATGCATATTTAATATGGAAAAAAAATTGAATACGCAAAACATATGTTTTAAAATTCTAGATCTATTCTCCAAAACGCCAGAACAATTTAATTTGGATATTTTTTCATGTTACAGAAGATTTAGTTGCATTAGAAATGTTATAAAATTACATCGTTTGCTTTAATATGAAACAGAATTTGGTTGTTTAAGCAAACTTTACAATGGTATTCGATGCATAGCATATTTATCTGAAATTTCAATACTGTGTATATCCTTACGGAAATAATGAGATATTAAAGGCTTTTAAGAGAAACCTTTAAGTAGAGAGAACGTTACTGCTTTGATAATTTATAATAAATTAGTTTTTGCCCGCGGCTTCGCTCGCGTTAAATACAACAAGCTATGTAATCGACCTTTTCAAAACTCATAGAATTATTGAGGGATAAGAGGAAAATAAATTTTACTTATTATTTTTATGCATATTTACTTTAAACCAAAAATAACAAAACCAATTCACGAAGCAAAACTAAATCCAAAACCAAAGCGATTGTCTTATTCCTTAAAAGTCCAGGAATATTATAAATCTAAACTAAACGAATTAATCCAATCCGGAAAACAACAACGATAAAACCGAAATCGAATTTGTTTTTGGAAATCAGAAAAACAAACCAAGACAACAATACCAAATCGTAAATCAATATGAATCAATCGTCAAATAACAGAGTATGGCTACCGCATGCCCTATAGTGTGAAGCGCGGGGCGATGGCCGCACTTAAGTACAGATAGAGAGCACACAACGTTATCTTGTTCCAAAAACCTATCAGCGCCATCTATCGAAATCCATGAGTAACACTTTAGCTTTCTACCTTGAAGTTGCGGAATGCTCCATACAAACTTCCACCCTCCATTTTAGGGAAGTGAGGGGGGTTAGGAAAAAAAGGAAATAACAATAAATATTATAAAGTTTAACTGATAGATATAGAACAAAACGATTTATATCATTTTAAAAAAGAAAATAAAAATAAAAATAAATAAACAGCCTATTAAAGAATAAATAACATTTTTAATAACAATTTTAATTTTTCTTAAGAAAGGTGTTATAGTAAAAATAAAATACATTGACATGTTTCGTGTTCAATGTATTTTATTTTTACTATAACACCTTTCTTAAGAAAAATTAAAATTGTTATTAAAATGTTTATATAAAAGGTGAATATTTTAAAATCTGATGATTTAAAAAATCAATTGGAACTTTTTATCATAGAATAAATAACAATTATCGGGATATCATCTGAGGCATATATTTGTCTTTTTGTTATAATTGCGCCAATGTAATTTACTAGTTATTAATGTGTGCGTACATGAAATCTGTGTCTATTTCTCTAGCAGAATCTTCAAATTCGGAAAAAAATTGAGCAAATAAAATAAATTATAAATAAAAGTAATATGATTTAATGCTTAGTATACATTCAAGGGAGACCAAATTGGTCGCCAAGGGCGGCTAGTGTTATATATTTGATTCGCAAATGTAAACATGTTTTGCTTTGTTTATTTCTAGAATGTAGAATGATAAATAATTCTTCGTAAAATAAATACAAATGGATGGATTTTTCTTTGAATCGGTGAATCCGTTGCTTTGTTTCCAAATAAGAAATCCCTTGTGATATAGGTGTTAATGTGTAAAGTGTGGTTTTTCGATTCAAATCCTTATGTGAAAAACAAGACATGCATACCAATGAAGAAAAACGTTTCAATTCAAAAGATATATGTTTATGAATTCTACACTTCTTTTCAAATGCAATTTAAATGCTTAGTTGAAAAGTTTATGAGATTTTATGTGCGCTACAAATGCTATTAACATTGGACTCATTGTCATGCAAAGGAATATGTTTTTTTTTTCTAATTTCACTTCCATCTTGATAAGAAGAAAGTACGCTGCAAATACAAACATTTTCGCTCAGATGGAAATTTTCAATTAGTATGATAACTTTACCAATGAGTTTGATTAAGTTAAAATAATAGTACATCTACGTATCCATCGTTATATAGAGTTCCATTACCTGCGGTTTATTCTGCCGAGCTGTCTAAATGACGGACCAGATGTTATAGCCAATAAGGTTATCTGAGCGAAAAATCCCAGTCTGGTATCGCCCAGTTAGCTTATCAGGTAAAGCATTGGCGTTGTAAGCGAAGTATCTGGGTTCGATTCCCGGCCTGGGCAATTTTTCGCTCAGTTTTAAATTTTCAATTCGTATTATAACTTTACCAATCAGTTTGATTGTGTTAAAATAATAGTACATTTTAGAACATTTTTTGTCACCAAATTTACAACACCTTGATAGACTGTGAATTAGAGAACGTTATATATAAAACTTTTTTTTTCTTTTTTTTTTTTTGCTGTGATTGTGTTCTTAATATATTACGAAAGTGTTGCAATCTAGGAATGTGTTCTTAATATGATGCAAAACTGTTGCTATCTAAAAATGTGTTTTAAAAATAGTGTTGATAAAAATGTTTTCTTACAATAATGTTGTGCTACATATAACTTTGTCACATAATTTACCAAACTATAAAACAGCATACACAAAACACTTTCTACATGGTACCGTTGAAATTATACATTTTAAAGTAAGGTACAGTTAGTTTTATAACGAAAAAAAATGCATGAGATTACTGAGTGAGTTGATTAATTTTGCCACTAAGTGTCAATAACTGCATTTTTGAAAAAATGATGTAATTTATTTTAACAACACTTTTTGCACAATCTTTTTCCTAGAAAAACATACTCGCAACACATTCACAGGGCAATCAAAAACGATTTCAGTTTTAATTATAATGTGCAATTAGTACTCTAAAACTTTTTCGCGATTTTGCAATGTATTGGTTCTTGAAAAATTTCAATTTTCGGTTTTCGATAGATTTTTACTTATTGGAACGTACCGAACACGATTTGTAAGTTTTTAGGAAATATCTGTCAGTAAGTAAATTTATTTATTTATTTATTTATTTTTGTGTGTGTGTGTGCATTAGGCTGTTTCATATTTCCAAAGGTGTGATTTCCATATGAATTTGATTACACCCCGAGTCTGAGTGTTGTAAAAGATATACAGTTGAGTCTCTCTACAACGAAACTCCATGCATCGAATTTCTCCATATAACGAATTTTTAGTAGGAACGGTTTCCCTTTTCCATGGTTATATTAAAAACAATCTCTATATAGCGAAATATCTATCTCGATAAAACGAATATTTTCATAAAATGTTCTTTATTAATTCAGTTTAAAAAATTTTTCGAAATCACATGGAATTAATTTTCCATCACTTATTCCTGATTTATCGTTCAGTGCTGAGTTTATTATACTATATTATCAAAACAAAATAAAAAAAATACATATTTTTTCGTCTAAAATTAATGTAAGCAGATTTGATTTTCATTAAGTTTTCAAATAAATGTGTTTTCTCTTTTATCATACTGTTTAAATAATTAAGAAATAGAATAGTGGGTTAATATATATTTTTCCAATTCTTAAACACATCAAAAATAACATTTGTTCAAAATTTATACACTAAATGAGAATTTTAACGTTATTCTTCATGCAACAAAATTCTCTATATAACGATTTTTTTATTAGAACAGTGGATTTCGTTCTATAGAGACTCGACTGTATATGTCAAATTTCAAAAAGATTGAATAATATTTAGCAGTTGCACATTTTTATCACTTTAATCTCAAACTAGTGAAATGTCCAATATTGAAATGTTTTGTATTAATCGTGCTGCCCACGCATTTCTTTCACATTTTGAGGTAATTGAACTGTAACAAGAAATAACTAAAGAGAAACTGTGTTGCTAAAAAGAGGTACTTAGAAGTGAATTTTTTGAAACCTTGCTCCCTTTAAAGGAGCAGGTACTTTTAGTTTTTATTTACCATTACAAGGAAATAAAAAAACAATTTTCAATGCTGCTAAATGTACCTGCACTAAATTACAGGAAGTGTACATGAAATCAGTTTTAATCCCTTGGAGAAGAGTGACACGTATACGTGCCGCAAATAGGCTTAAGTATTCGTGTTTATCGCCACCAGTAAAATTATACCGTAAATTTTACTTTATTTAATTGGGGCATTTTTTCGATTTAACCCTTAAATGCATATTGTATCATTTTCGATACTAAAAGTGTTCCCGATTTATTGGGGGGTTTATTCACATATTCCGTATTCTCACCAGAAATTTAAAAGAGCAATTTTAACTTCACTTAATGACAGACCATTCGTAATTAAATAAAGAAAAATTTACTATTAAGATTTTCAGGTATAAACTCTGATTCTTTAAATTGCGCATTTTTTGGAACGCGTTCTATCCTGAACATTTAAGGGTTAATAAGACACAAATTTCTGTTTTTTTTTAAACCGGTAACAAAGCATTTAATTTTTCGTAAAAGGCTCCCGTCCCGAAGAGGTTAAATTGTGGAAGCGACCTGTGGGGTACCCCCCCCCCCCCCCCGTCGGAGCAATGAGATGTACTCCCCAGAAAAGTTGAGATTTAGTGTTTTCAATATTAAAAAGTGCAATTTCTCTACCAGTATTCTATCGAGTATGTGAGCTTGAAAAGAGATCATGTACGACAATGCTGGAACAAAAAAACATACATCACGTAAACATTTTAATTAATTTAATTTAATTTATTCAATTTAAATATTAAGACAAAAATTTGTAATAGTTCACGTTCACAATTATTTTTATTTATTTTTAATTTTTTCCAGTTTGCTTCACTATGCTCATATTCACGTGATTTATGATTTTATGTTTATTTTTATCATTTATTTATTTATTTTTAATTTTTTTTTTTTTTTTTTTGAAAGAGCTGCTGTGAGAGCAATGAAACATGTAAAATTAAAAATTAAAAAGGTATTATACGAATTGATTATTTCCAGCTGAGCGAAAAATTGCACAGGCCGGGAATCGAACCCGGATACTTGGCTTACAAGGCCAATGCTTTACCCGTTAAGCTATCTGGGCGATAGCCGGCTGTGACGATGGTTATCGATCAAGGGCTACGACCAATATGGTTATCTGAGCGAAAAATCCCAGCCGGCTATCGCCCAGATAGCTTAACAGGTAAAGCATTGGCCTTGTAAGCCAAGTATCCGGGTTCGATTTCCGGCCTGTGCAATTTTTTGCTCAGCTGGAAATAATCAATTCGTATGATAACTTTACCAATCAGTTTGATTGTGTTAAAAAATAATATAGTAAAAAGGTATTATTTGCCATAGTATTTTATTTTAATAGGTAACTTATAGCATTTATAAATAATTTGACAAAGACTTTCTTTGAATTGTTTGGTATCCACGTCATGACAGAATACATCACTGATATTCTAAGAAGCCATCTGAACACATCTAAAGCGCCAATGATTCCATAGAAAGAAAAACTACTCAGATAAAAAAAATATTTAACGAATCAATCAGGAAAGAACCACAAAAAAAATTTTGAAGGTGATCGCGCATCAAAAAAGTCGTCACCAAATGAGCATAAAATATGCTTTAAAAATACTAACCGACTTCAAAAAAAAAGAATCAAGCGTGGCAAAAACTTGGCGCAAACGCATATGAATGCATAGTTTTAATTTGTTTATGATTTGAAAACGGTTGCAATAATGAAAAATCATTTCCAACAAATCATTATTATTTTTTTTTTTTTAGCAAATCCATATTTTTTCATTAAAAAAATTCTGATCACCAGAATTTAATGAAATTAAAACGAACCCCACGAATATCTTATACTTTCAAAAAAAAAAAAAAAAAAAAAAAATCAAAATCAGTTCATATTTAGGGATGTTATGGGTGAACAAGAAATAATACATACAGGTTAAAATCATAACCTACTCCTTGAAGTCCGTTAAAAAGAAGGGATTGCATCGTTCAAATTTTACTAATATGATTCAAGTTTTACTATTAAACTTAATATTGAATTTTAATATAATTGTGAGTTTGTTTTTTCTAGTTTTCCTTATAAAAATAATTAACATCGAAGAATCATATCTTTTGCCTACTTTTATAAAAGTGACCAAAATGAGCAACCAGTAAACATTATCTAATCTTCTTAAAATTCGGCATACATATATTTTATATCACAGAGACGTAAGCAAAGTCTGCACAAATTTTACATTTTAATTTTTGCCTTACAAAATGAAACACCCTAGTGTGCATGTATCGACAAAAAACGTTCTTAAATTTAATGCACAGAATTTAATTATAAATCAGATTTAATTACACATTAATATAAATTGGTTCTTATTAGCTTTTGGCGTAAATTTCCTACTGGTGGCACGGTCAGCCTGAAACTGTTGATGACAGTCACGTGACTTAATCTTTTATTATATAGATAAACTTTTGTCTTTTCCCATTTCAAGTACAGAACACTTTCACAGTAAACACTTCAATAAACAGTTTTATTTTACTCGATAGGTGTAACGAAAAAACAAAAACAAATATTGACATATTTCGATTCCATCTTATAATAACCATAGTGTGATGTAGAATCACATATAGTTTTCTTAAATTTTATATTTTTCTAAATTACAGTTAAAACTAATCTTTAATTAAATATCTATTTTATCTTAACGTTTTATTTCGATCCCACAATAACTTTCCGTTCAAAAGAAAAGAAAGAAAAAAATCTAGCATCTGCTTTATTACTGAAAAACGGCTGTCAGATAAAGAGAATTCATCAAGATGCGTATTTCAACCTAACTAGAAACAAATAAAAAAAAGAATAAAGATGGAATGTGTTTGCGGTCAGTGAAATTTCATTTTCCTCTCTGCGTAATTTTAAGTCTAATTTTCGTTGCATAAGAGTCTTTTCATGTACATAATGGTTGTTGTGTCTTTTGAGGACATTTTCTCAAAATATGCTCCTAACGTACGAATTGGCAGTCAAATTCCTTTTTGGCGTATTTTTTAGGACTGCTATTTTCTGGTTGCCCTGCTATTAAATTCAAAATCCTTTTATTGTTTAAGCGTAACAGACAATTTTGCGTAGATGATTACAGTCATTTTTTATATGCTTATTGTCGCCAATTGTGTGATGCCAATGTGTGAATTATTCAGTGAGGAATTTTTTGCCTCCCTCTCGCTTCACGAGGCAGTCATGTGAAGACTGTTTTCTTAATAATGCGTTCAGGCACCATCCCTAGCTTTTCTGTATGAAAGCTTTAAATTTATAATTTTACTGCAAATAAATTAATTTCTTAAAGCATCTAGTTTCTTAAAAAAATGATCACAGCCTACAACTTCAGCGAATGCATTCTAAAAAGAACCTGGTCAATATACTTTAAAATACAGAACTATAGTACACATAGTTATAATAAAAATAAAAATAAAATTACGTATCGTTTCACGAATTGAAAGAAAAATTATTATTATTCATAATTCATAAATTCATATTATTATTATTCATAAGTTATAATTAGAGTTTATGAATAAATTCCTCGTGAAAGCTTGAATAGGATGAACCAAGTTGATAATTAATATTGTTCATGGTCTATTTTTAATTTATTATTTTTAAAATAGTTGCGCGTGATTTTTAATTTATATCTCATTGTCGCGAGCTGTTTGTATTGACCGTGAAACGATTCGTATTTTTATTTTATTATGATTACGGCTCTTATAAGATGGAATCGAAACATGTCAATATTTGTTTTTATTTTTTCGTTACACCTATCAAGTAAAATAAAATGGTTTATTAAAATGTTTATAAGTAAAATGTGTATATCTTAATATCTTGTGATTTAAATATCTAAAAGATTTAATAACTTTTTATGTTACACTTTCATAGTGCCAACCAATATCTTTTCGTTTAAATCCCAAATCACAAATACATCTGAATTATTCCCACATTTACTCTCTCTTATTTATTCTGATATATTCTACTTTGAATGTTTTTGTTTTTCGTGTCTTTGTTTATGATCATTCTTTTTTCAAAGTAGGAACAGTGTTTAGAGATTTAAAATCAGTTAAGAAATATGAAATAAATTTCGATTTTCGCATCAATGCATTTTCACTTTGTAATGTAATCATTTTGTAGGTTAATGGAAATTCAATGCAAATCACGCAAATTTTTGAATAAATGCGACGAGATATTTTGTTAAAACAAAGAAAATCAATAATCTTCTCAATGTGTGTTTTGAATAACTGATAAACAAATATAAACAAATACATTCAATAGCTTATGCGAGTTTCATGCAAATACTTAATTTCTCATATGGTATTGTTTCATATATGGTAATTTAACAAAACAATAAAATAAATATTGACTATTTTCATATAAAATATAAATTGTTTTCTTATTTACCTTCCATTTCAAATAACTAATGAAATGATTTAATTACATGTAGGGGGAACTGGGGCACATTGATACATCCCCTCTACTCCTCACAGGGTCATTATAGAAAGTTTCAAAACAGCTCCAAAAGGTGATGCTAGTGTACACAACTACATACAGAATAATTTGGCATGATTCAATATAGTTTGATGAAATGGGACGGGTTATTTATAATTTTTGTTGGTCAAAAGTAAATTAGGGTTGTACAATTGAAAGCTACACTTTATCAATTCTTCATTCTTTAATGTTAGGTAAATTATGAAGTGTTGGATTTGCGACTCATTTTATTCAAAATGGTTGTATGGGGCACATTGATACAAGCTAAATCCTTTTCTAGTTCATTTTTTCATTACCTTTTATTATTATTTTTTTAACATACACTCCATTTTTTGCCAAAATATTTTAATATTAGTTTTTATTGAAGTGAAATAGCTCTAATTTTCTATATTAAACATGTTATAGTATTTTTGAAAACAGAAGACGTACAAATTTACCCAATATCTAGTGTTAGTTGAACTAACAAAAGAAAAGGACGGCAGCCTGGCAAACCTGAAATTTATATCGATTTTCCAGAGAAAAAAGTATTTTCGAGATAAGAAATGTTAAGTAAGAGAAACAAGCTGCAGAGCATCATAGCATAATTATATCATAAACAAAATTTTTTATGTACTTATCTTTTATTTTCTATTTATAAACCGATTTATAAACAAAAAAACCTGGTGATTTTTTCACCTTTCCTAAGAAAGAAGATAATGCTGGGGTTGCAGTACCAGATATGACAAAGTTACCACAGCCAACAATCAGACAAGGACCAGCAAGAACATCAAGTCATCATTCATTTAATTTTGATTACTTTAATATTACTTACAAATAAATTGTGGGGCGATTTGAATGTCTATAAATAGATATAGAATGGTTTGCTAACTAATTTTATATTTAAAAATATGCGTTGGTGTTATTTTGTCTCCATTTTTACCAAACTTTTCAAACTGCCCCATGAGGTGTATCAATCTCCCCCAGAGATGGGGCACATTGATACAGATTACTTTATTTTTTTTTATTTTTTTTATTACATGCCAAAATAGTAGATAAAACAACGATTGTACATTTTTATAACACACTACACAAGTTTTTCTGACACAACGAGGAAAAATAATTTGAAATGTGTACTTTCTGGACACAAAAACATTCTTAGAAAAAAAACTGTATCAATGTGCCACAGTTCCTCTATGAATATGATGTCTAATTTTTCAAGTGCTATTCCTTAACAAATCGAAAATTTCACGTTACACGTAACAAATAAAGTGCGTTCGTACTCTAACGAAGTTTTTAAAATATACAGTACTTCGTAAACAATACAATATCCGAAATGTGTGGTGTGTCCGTGTAAATACTAAAGGCTTTCTATTATACATGGATTAACTTCTGGTAAACCTCACCAACATATATCAATTCTATAAATTGTAAAATAGTTTAATATAATTAAAACTAACTCCAAACAATGTTTCCCCTTATACCATTATGCAATAGAATGCTTTTGTGGCCCTGTATATTAATAAAAAATATTCTTTGCACTACAGATGGTACAGAATGTATATTTTGTTATATACTTATAGAATTGCATGTTTAAATGTTCAAAAGAATATAACACCATTAAAACGCGCTTGAAACTATTTTTTCCTATCGACTTGTCATGTAAAAGAATACTTTTGATAGTCCCTGTCATTGAACTATGCATGCGATTGTCATAAAATTTGAAATGATTCGACAAAATAATTCAATAATTATATGCTTTAAATTTTAAATGATTCTGTTGTGTAGTTTTTGCGTTGTTATATGCAGACAGACGGACCGATTCAACCGATTTTACATAAATACGACCGCATCTAAAAATGCATTAAAATGAAAATGCATAATGTAACCTTTAAAACAAAGAAACATGCATTTTCGACTGTTTACATTTTGCTTATAGAGAAAAAATATTATTTATTATTCATATATTACATCATATATCTGTGGCTTCCGGTAATAACCAGGTAAGGCACATTTAAAAAAAATGGGATAATTTGGGAAAATGTAGCTTTAAAAGTTGACTTTCATCTGCCATAGTGCTGAAAAATGAAAATCGAATACTTCCCGTCATAGGTCGACTATACATTTTCATTTAAAAATTGAAAGAACAGTAATAATCGGGTAAGTGCATAAATTAATGGTAATAACCAGATAAGATTTCTATTTATTTCGTCATTTCGTCGTTAAAAAAAAAAAAAAAAACAGTAATAATCGGACGGTAATAACGAGATAAAATTTCTATTTATTTCGTCGTTTCGTCTTTCGTTTAATCGTCTATAATTATAAAAATAACATAAAATTACAATAACATAAAAAAAGTAAAACATTGAGTGTGTATTTAATTATTGTGAAATTAATGTTTAAAATGTAAATAAATATTTAATTTTATTTACATTTATTAAAAATAAATGTAAAACGGTAATAACCATATAAGTATTACATTTTTAATTGGTTCTGAATTAATAAAAACCATTTATATATAACTATTTTGGAAATAAAAGATGTTTTTATATCCTAATTGAATGTAGTGAAAATTATTGAGTTCTAATCTATTTTATAAAAGCAATGATAAAAAGATATTTTTGAAAACTTTAAACGTTAATTATTCAAAATATTAAAAATGTGCCTTATCTGGTTTTTACCGGAAGCCACAGATATAGCATATATCATATATTCGTATTCATTATTTATGCTCCGTAAATTATTATATTTTATTTCAAATTCACTTTTCCAATCTCGTAAAAGCAGAATTTTTGTTAACCGGTTTCGTTGAATAGTAAAATATGCAGGACTAAACATTGCATAAAAAAGTTAACATAAATTGATCCTACAACTACATTGTTTTATACAATTTTAAAATAAGCATGAAATTTTAATACATAATTAAAATTTCTAAATCATAAAACCCTGTAGCAATCAAAGGTTTCTGCTAACATTCTCATTATTTACTAAATAACATTTATCTCATTATGCATTACGCTCTATCTGTATAATAACAAGCTATAATCAAGTGGGTGTGGCTTCAACAAACTTTTACCCTTTCTATACAACGAACGTTATTTATAATTTTCAAACCGTGAACTTGAGTAAAATTAATAACACTTCTGGGATAGTTGAAATCGTCTAAACATGAGGCTTTTGTTAAAAACGGTAATGTATTGAAACAGTTTTTACTGATTTTCCTCGCACGCCCATGTTTTGGCTAAAAATTTCTATTAAGAAATTTGATGTATGAATATTTTGGAAAAAGTGAAAAACTGTAATGTTTTAGTTTATCGTTTCTTTAGCATATTTAATCAAATGCAAGAAATATGAATTATTCATAAACACACTTATGTATAATATTTATAACATCGTAATGAAGTCTGTACTTAAGAAAATGTAAATATGCAGTACTTATAAGGTAACAAATAAAGTACATTTTTGGGTCTGTTTTTCATTTTGACATATGTTTGAAAAAAGATTAGAACATGCGAAATTAAAAAAAAATTATATTAATTATATTATCCATACGCTTACCTATATTATCATATTTGAATTCAAATTCACTTTTACAAAAAAGGGAATTTTCAAAAACCTGTTTTATTGAATAATGAACATTTCATAAAAAAAAGTTTTAAAAAAGTGATCCTACTACTATATTGCGGCAATTTTGATATAATCATGAAATTTTAATACATAATTAAAATTTCTAAATGATAAAACCCTGTAGCAATCAAAATTTTCTGCTAGAATCATATTAATCTTTCCCATTATCTAGTAAATAACATTTATCTCACTATGCATTACGCTTCATCAGTATACAGCAAACTCTATTCAAGTGGGTGTGGCTTCAACAAACTTTTACACTTTCTATACCACAACGGATGCTATACATAATTTACAAACAGTGAACTTGAGTGAAATTAATAATACATCTGGGATATTTGAAATCATCTAAACTTGAGGCTTTTGTTCTGAATGGTAATTTTTGTATTGATTTTCCTAGCACGTCAAGGTTTTAGCTAAAAATTCACAATAAGGAATTAAAAGTAAGAATATTTTACAAATAACTTATAAAACATTACAAAACTTGTAATGTTTTAGTTTGTCGTAATTTCATTTCTTTAGCACATCTAATCAAATGCAATAAATATGAATTAAACATAAATACCCAAAGGCATATGCATAATATTTAACTCTGTGTAAGGAAGTCTGTAGGGGAGAGGGGGGCATGTTTGAACTGGGGGCACCTTTGAACACTCTAAATATTTTCCTTCAAATAAATTATTTAAATAAATAAATATATATGTATATATATATATATGGCAACACATTACTTCTGTTGCAAGGGAATAATTATACAAAGCTGTATCATTTTCAATGAACAATGCTGTCTAAACAAGATAAGTATTTTTCTCCCTCTTGAATCTAGATTTAAGAAAATAAAGTTGTAAGATTTTTGTTTACACACTTCTGTCCCTAAAATTTTAATTTATTGTTCAATGCATAAACAAAGATGTTAGCTTTAGGTTATAATCTTTGTTTTGTTCAAATTCTTCAGCCAAATTGAGTAAACCGTTGTAATGTTGAACTCCATGAGATGGGGCACCATTGAACAAAAAAGTTGGGACACCATTAAACAGCGAAAAAACACCGTATAAACTGGTGGTAAATAATAATTTAAATAATTTAAAGAGAACACTTAAAACTATGAAGTAAAGAGTTGTTAATGTATTTAATATTGTTATTTCTGAATTTTTTTTTTTTAATCTCAAAAGAGGTTAATTAAAAATGTCAAAGAACATGGACTTGTACTGCTAACAATTCGTCTTACTGCACACATAGGTTCCAATCTCTGTATGTATCAAAGATGGGAAGTTTCAAATCTAAATTAAATGAAATCTAAATTCATTTATTGGTTAATTGCTAATCTGGGATACAAAATATCGATTCATGATTTAACAGGTTTCCAAACATTATTTCAGGTTTCCCTAACGGATAAAATGGAATTTTCTATCAGGTCTCCAATAAAAAAAATAGCGAATGAAAAATCTTAATTTTCCAGAAGCATCAGATATCATATTGATGTATTTCAAGGATATTGTAAAAAAGTTTTTACAACCAAACACAACTCAAGGGACACTTTGTGTTTTATTAACAATGAATTTTGACTTCAACTTTGATGGACTTAAGTTTGGTTGAATAACAAAAAAATTAGTAATTTCATTTTATTCAAATTACTTTATATTTCTGTAACATATACAACTTTTTATAAAAACTCTCAATATTTTCATATTTTATTTACTTGTTCAAAGGTGCCCCTTGCTTGTTCAAAGGTACCCCTACATGGGGTAGGTTTGAACAAAAATCTTTTAACTTTTTAAATCCTCACAACTTATTTAATTTCTTCGGACAATGTTTAATTTATGGTTCATATGATGAAGAAATGCGTTGTTTTTATTTTGTAATATTTAAATCTCAAGAAATATAATTCAAGTAAGAAATATATTGATTTTCTGAAAAAATGTTCAAAGGTCCCCCCCCCCTCCCCTCTACTAGTGAACAAGTGTAAATTTGCAATATACAGGGTGTTTCTAAATTCATGGTACAAACTTTAAGGGATGAGTGTACACATCAAGACAAACAATATTAAATAGGAAACTTAGGGTCCCAAACGTCTTCCGAAGGAGATAGGCGTCATTAAAGTTTAGGGTCCAAAAATTCAAATGATTATAAAAAACAGAAAAATTGACCGATTCGTTTGCGGTTTTCACTAAAACTATTCTTTATGTCAGTATCGTCGTGAAAATAAATTTTTAAGATAAAATTCAAAAAATGCCGATAGAGGGCACTTTAGACTTTGGAGCAACGTACAATTATTTTTTACCGTTATTTCTTGCATCTCATAAAATTTTGTTAGAAGCTTAGACACAAACTTAAATTTTGAGATGAAAATCTGAATCGTTGGGAGTGGTTAAGTAGTGCAAACTGAACTGTGTTCAGTGGGGATGGGGAGGTTCAAATTTCAAATGATTATAAAAAACGGAAAAATTGGTCGATTCGTTTGCCGTTTTCGATAAAACTATTCTTTATGCCAATATTTCCTTGAAAATAAATTTTAAAGATTAATTTCAAAAAATACCTTTAGAGGGCGCCTTAAACTTTAGAGTAACCAACAACTATTTATAAACGTTATTTTTTGTATCTAATTAAATGCTTGCAAATGCTTAGGTTTAAATTTTGAGCTCAAATTCTAAATCGATGGGAGGTGTTAAGAAACGCAAACTGAACTGTGTTCAGGAGTTAAAATGTTACTCTCCCCACCCCTCGAACACATTTCAATTTTCCTCTACTTAATTACTCACAACGATGCAGATTTTGAGCTCAAAATTTAAGTTTGAACTTTTACAAGCATTTAATTAGATACAAAAATAACGGTTAAAAATAGTTGTTGGTAATAGTTGTTGGCGCCCTCTAACGGTATTTTTTTAAATTAATCTTTAAAATATATTTTCAAGGAAATATTGACATAAAGAATGGTTTTAGCGAAAACGGCAAACGAATCGACCAATTTTTCAGTTTTTTATAATCATTTGAAATTTGAACCTCCCCACCCCCATTGAACACAGTTCAGTTTGCGCTACTTAACCACTCCCAACGACTTAGATTTTGAGCTCAAAATTTAAGTTTATGTCTAAGCTTTTAAAAAAATTAATGGGATGCAAAAAATAACCGTAAAAAATAGTTGTTCGTTACTCCAAAGTCTAAAGCGCCCTTTATCGGCATTTTTTAAAATTTATTTTTATAATTTATTTTCAAGACAATACTGATATAAAGAATAGTTTTAGTGAAAACCGCAAACGAATCGACCAATTTTTCTGTTTTTATTATCATTTGAATTTTTGGACCCTAAACTTTAATGGCGCCTATCTCCTTCGGAAGACGTTTGGGACCCTTAGTTTCCTATTTAATATTGTTTGTCTTGATATTGTTGGGTCCCCTTAAAGTTTGTACCATGAATTTAGAAACACCCTGTATATAAGATAAATAATAAAATACATTTTTGGGTCTTTTTTTTCATTTTAATATATGCTTAAAGATAATTAACGCATGCTTGTCAAAAACAGATATTTTTTCTAAATATTTGCGTGTATATTGATTTTCTTTTAGATTGTGTATGTGTTTTTAAGGTAAACCATTCAAATTCTACATTAAATATAAACTCATTTTGTACAAATCAAAGTGTATTTCCAATATTTTAGCGATATTTATTCTTCAAATTTAAAATAATACGATTTACGTTTAGCATACGTAAATAATACTATTCATTTTACATAAAGTACGAGTATAAAATGTACGAGTGGTTGCCACACACAAACATTATTTTAAGTTAGAAGTAATAAACCATAATTCAAGTTATGATTAATTTAGACATTGCTCCAAGTGACTACAGATTCAAATAAGCGTCAATTCATGTAAGATGCTATTTGACAGAATTGTTCATTCTAATAAACGTCTTTTCTTTTAAAACGCATATAACATTAAAACAAGGTGTGTTGATATTTTCTGTGAACTAACACTTGATTCAGATAAACGGTGATTGGATTCAAATTGGATTCAAATAAGCGTTGATTCATATAAGATGCTATTTCACTGCATTATTGATTCTTTTCAACGGCTTTTCATTTAAAACGCATATCCCATTAAAACAACGGAGGGAATTTTTGGCGAAGACATATTTTCTTTCAGCTAACACTTGATTCAAATAAACGACATGTGGATTAAAAGTTTATTCGTGTAAACGACGACTCATCTAATAAGCTATATTACAGAGTTTTTGATTCTAATTTACGGCTTTTCATTTAAAATGCATATCCCATTAAAACAACAGAAGTCATTTTTGGCAAAGACGCAAAATCCGTTAATAAACACATGATTCAAAAAAACGACGATGAGAATAAAAATTCAAATAAGGGTTGATTTACGTAAGATGCTATTTCACTGAATTATTGATCTAATAAATGACTTTTCCTTCAAAACGCATATTACATTAAAACAACTAAGAAAACTCATGAGTTAAGCATAGATTATGATACACTTTCCCACACTTTCTGAAATCTATAGCAAAATTTCGTTATTTAGTGAAATAAGGTTACTGTCTATAGCCAAACATGTATTCCAATACTTTTGAACAGCCCTCTATTTGATTTGTCGGTTGATATATATACTATACGATTCGAAATTTAGTTTAGCAAGAAAATGCCTAGCAAGTTAAAATTTCTTTTTCAGCAATTTATACTAATAGATGGAAATATACTTGAATACTTTTGATCAGCCCTGTAGTTTACTTAGTACCTTTATTGCACGCCAGTATTTAGCTCTTAAAACTGTTAAAATCACATTCTAAAAATTATCATTTATAGGCGTCCATGCATTCATTTCTTTGCGTGGCACTGTATACCATTTTGCCTACATTCTAGAAACATTTCTTAGTAAACAAAATCCAGTTCAGCTTAAAAATGCAAGCCTTATTTTAAAAAAAAAACCTTTAAGTAATTTACGTTGATATTCAGTAACGTTTGCGTTCTTTTGTGTAGACCTGTATATCAAGTATAGCATTTATACACACTATGTAATGTGCATAGATTTAATGAAACTTAAAAGCACATTTAACAAGTAAGAAAAGTTATGCATTAAGCATAAATTATGAAACTCTTTTCAAGACTTCTTGAAATATTTAACAAAACTTCTTTATCCAGGAAAATTAGGTATTGCTGTCCATAGCCAAATATGTATTCCAATATTTTTGAACAGACCTGTATTTTATCTGTCTGTTGATATATAGACTATATAAAGGGGAAATTTCATTTAGCAAGAAAACACCCAGCTGATTGAAATTTTCCTTTCAGCAATTTATACTAATAGATGGAAACTTGCTTGAATACTTATGTTCAGCTCTATAGTTTACCTAGTACCTTTAATACGAGAAAGTATTTTGCTAAAATTTTGTTTAAACGAAAATACTTTTTAAACTACTCAAATCACATTTCCAGAAATTATCATCCAAAAGCAACCATGTATCCAAATCTTTCCATGACCCTGTATATACTTTTATTTATATTTTACTAACATTTCTTAGTAAATTGAATGCAATTCAACGTAAAAATGCATAACTTATTTAAAAACACACCTTTAATTAAATTACGCTCATACTCAGTAACCTTTCTGAGATCTTTTGTGTAACCCCGTATATAAAATTTGTGTAAATATTAGCATTTATAAGCACCATATAATATGCATACATTTCGTGAAACTCAAAAGCGCATATCATAATTGCATTTCATCCATCCAACAGTCATCATCCATTATATACAGTACTTCCGATCGAAAACAATTTTTGAAATATTTTATGTATCCCTGTAAATGCTATGCACTTCGTATAATGCGTGAAATAACTCGTATTAAGCTTCAGCGACGTATATCAATTTGATTGTACATGAAATCATTTACCATAATTAAAATAAGTCGCAAACAATTCCCCACTTTATTATTATGTAATGGAGTTATTTTCTGTTGCCTTGTAAATGAATAATAACTATTCTTTTCAGTGCATGCTTTATAAAATGAATATTTTAGTGCGGGACGTAGATGCATATAAATTTGAATATGTTTGACGAACTATAACATCTTTAAAATTAATTTAAAACGATTTTTCCCCCATAGGCAATAATGTATTAGAAACTTTTGACTGTCCCTGTAAATAAACTACTAATAGAAGAAATTTCATTTTCAATAGGAATTGTGATAAAGTAAACGTCAATAACGTCCCAAAATGTCATGGCAATCGAAGTATATTTACCTGAGTTAGAGTGCGGACAGACGGACACACGGGCAGACAAACCGAAAGCACAAACACTTTGCAACTTTGTTCGGAAGTGTCAAAAAGGCACTTCATCAATCCAACAGCCATCATCCATAATTTACAGTACTTCGGATAGAATATACTATTTAAAATATTTTGTGTACCCTTGTAAATGGTATGCACATCGTATTATGCTCGAAATAATTCACATTAGCACTCAGGCATGTATATCAATTTGATTATACATAAAAACGTTTACCATGATTAAAATTTGTCGCAAACAATATCTCCTTCTCTTTATTATTATGTAAAGGAACACTTTTGTGTGCCCCTGTAAACTATTAATAATTATTCTTTTCATGGCATATTTTATAACACTTTCTAACTAGATGGATATAAATTTGAATATGTTTGACAGGGTGTAACATCTTTAAAATTCATTTGAAACGATTTTTCCCATAGACCGAAATGTAACGGAAAAAGTTTGATGGTCCATATAAATAAACTAATCATGGTAGAATTTTCATTTTGTATACGGTTCGTGCTAGGGTAAATGTCAATAACATATAAAAATTTCATGGCAATCCGAGTATATTTACGAGAGTTAGAGTGCGGCCAGACGGACAGAGAAACCGAAAGCATAAACACTTTTCAACTTAGTTGAAAAGCATTAAATGTTAAAATGCATTTCAATCTTCCATCAGCCAATATCGGATACATATACAGTACTTTGGACGTATGCTATTTGAAATCTTTTGTTTGTCCCTGTAAACGCTATGCATTTCGTATTTTTCACGACTATATCATTGAACTTATATTAACATCAACTAACTTATAAAGCCTCAGCGGTACATATCAGTTTTATTTTCCATAAAATAGTTTAATATAATTAAAATAAGTCGTGCACAATTCACCTCTTCACCATTATGTAATGGAATTATTTTGTGTGGCTCTGTATATGAATAACAGCTATTTTTTCATCGCATATTTTACTACAATTTATAAATGCATATAAATTTTAATATTCTTGACAGGGTCTTACATCTTTAAAACTCATTTGAAACATTTCTTCCCTTAGGCCGTAATGTAACGGTAAACTTTAGGCTGTCCCTGTAAATAAAATTATCATGCTAGAAACTTCATTTGAAATAGGTTTCGTGCTAGGGTAAACGTCAATAACGTTGAAAAATTTCAGGGCAATCCGAGTATATTTACGAGAGTTAGAGCAAGGACAGACGGCCAGACAAACCGAATTCATAAACACTTTTAGCTTTGTTAGAAAGTGTTAAAAATAGAGGGTGAGAACTGGAAATTGATATTTTCTTTCAGATAACATTTGCTTCCAATAAACGAAGAGTTAATTAAACGTTGATTCAAATAAACGCTATATTCATGCAAGATGATATTATATTGCTGATTCTAATAAGCGGCTTTTCATTTAAAAGGAGTATTCCATTAAAATAGGGGAGGAAGGAAATGGATATTAACTTACAGCTAACACTCGATTCAAATAAACGACGAGTGGTTTAAAAGACAAATCGGATTGAAAATTCAATAAACAGTGATTCATTTAACGATCAATCCCTCAAGTTAACAGAAAAAAACTGCTAAGTAAAATTATAATAGAGGGAAAACAAATAGGGAAAATGATCACAGTGTAGGGAAAAAGCAAGAAATGATGACCTTTTTTTTAGAAATGAAAATTCCCTTTCAGAAAGACTTTCTTAACTTTTACCCCAATACAAATATAAGGGAAATTACCAAAAAAGGATATAATAAACTATTAGTATAACAGTAAGAAAATCAAAAAGCAATTAATTATCCATTAAGTTAACCAGTAATTTATAGAAAAATTTGCGTATAAAAATACACCATCAGGCTTATGAGAAAAAAACTACCTGTATGAATAATAGTTTAAGTGAATCAAAGATTAATAAACACAGCAGTTATTTTAAGATACAGAATCAGCATTGAAGTCGAACCTTTTTTTTTCTGTAACAAGTCATTATTTCCATCACCTTTAAGGATCAACATGGAACCCAAACAAAAAATTTAGTCATTGTACCTACAGTTACCTAAATCAGAAATTGAATTATTATGTAAACGTCGGTTAAAGACTTCAACATTTGTTAACAAAGACATCTATTCAAACCAACAGTTAAAAGAATTAGCGTTTCCGTTGCTTTTATGGGCCAACATAGACCTCAATAGAAACAAGTTGGAAATTGCACGTGAAGCGTAGCAAATGAGGTGCGTTCGTACGATAACGATGTTTTAAAATATTCAGATCTTGCTGATATACTACAGCGGAAATAGTTTAATATAATTAATACACGCCCCAAACAATGTTTCCCCATATAACATCATTTAGTGGAATACATTTGTGTGGCCCTGTAATTTAATAATAAATATTCTTTGCATCACAGATTGTACAAAATGTGTTTTTAGTGCATATTTCATATAGATTCAAGTCAATTCTTTTATGTTCAAATGAGCGTAACACCATTAAAATGCATTTGAAACTTTTTCCCCATTGACCGTAATGTAACGGAATCCTTTTGATTTTCCCTGTAATTGAAATATCCATGCGATTTTCATAAAATTTGGAATGACTCGACAAAATTATGTAATAATTATGTATTTTAAATTTCAAACTATTCGGTTGGGTAGTTTTTGCGTTGTTATATGCGGACGGACAGACAGACAGACAGACAGACAGACGGACAGACGGACGGACTGAGCGACAACAATAGGTGCTACGTATTTACATAATTACGAACGCACCTAAAAAGGAGTCTACGTACGGTTAATTGAATCAGGGATAGAAGTATAAATTCAGCACCGGTTAATGGCATTAATACTTGCTATGAAATCTGTCTATTTGAATCAATGTTTAATAGAATCATCAATCACATACTGTTTATATGAATAAGCGTTTCTGTCGCTTTTATGGATCTACAATGTTTACGCTTTAATGGATCAATGGTTAGTAGAATCAGTGTTTTATATGATGGTCGCTTTTCCAAACCAATGCAAATTGAATCACAAGATTACATACCGTTTATATCAATCAGCATTTCCGTCGCTTTTATGGTCAACACAAAACTCAAAAGAAAATAGGAGACGATATATGAGTAATTAAATCAAGGATAGAAGTATGATTTAAGCATCGGTTAATGGCATCAATATTTGCTATGAAATTGAATCAGCATTATATATCAGCGCGTCTATCCACGTTCAACAGAATCATTGTTTCGAAACTGACAAGGAAGGTCTCCATATTGGGCATACTCATATTCTTTTGAAAAAAATACTAATTAAGCTACTCATGTATATAATAAAGGATCAGTGAAAATTAGCGGCGGAATGGCAGAAGAAAACATTTAAAAAAATAAAATACTTTTGAATATTTGGCGTGAAAAGAGGAAAGTGACACTCGATTTGGCGAGACGCACTTTTCCCCGCCATGCAACTGAAAACTTTTGGATTTTCAGAATCCCCGTAAATGGTGTTTGATAAAATTTAAACATAAACAATGAGAGAGTTTAATATATATTATATATATATATATATATATATATATATATATAATTGCTGTAGTTATTTAATTTACCTCTAGAAAAAATATTTTCATATGTAAAAAATTCTTATCCATTAAAATTATTTTCATACATTTAAGCATATTCAAAAATAAAAGCTAGATGTTTCCATAGCAACAAAATCGAATTGACAATGCTCAACTGGACTTTGAACTTGAAACAATTTTAATTAATTTAAATTTGAATTTCGCTTCAAATCTCAAGTTATCATGGTTAAATTTGAATTAAATACATATAAATATCAATATAACGAAATTATATTTAAACCAAAATAAAACTCACAAAAAGAAAGATATTTAATTTATCTAAAAACATTGAACATGAAACTTTTTTCCTTTAAAATGTATTTCACATAAAAAAAAAAAAAAAAAAAAAAAAATTGAAATTGCTTTTTATCGCCAACCGATGATAAATCGCCAAATAACATAATTTTAATAACGCCATTTTTTCTCAATCAACGGTTTATAGAATAATGAAATTACTTGCCGTATATGGGAATCAGCGTTTCCATCGCTTTTATTAATCAACATGGAACTCAAAATACAATTAATCAAAAGGCAAAGATTCTACGTACGATTAATTGAATCAAGGAGAGAAGTATGATTTAAACATAGGTTAATGTAATCAATATTTGCTATTAAAGCCTTCTTTCGAAATCAACGGTAAATAGAATCATTGTTTAAATGAGAGCCGTTTTTAGGTCATTCGTGAAATACATAGCAGCTATAGTTTTCGTTCAGTCATTTCGTCTGTCCGCATATAACAACGCAAAAATTACCGAACCGAATCGTTTGAAATTTAATATATATAAATATTACACAATTTTGTAGAAATTTCAAATTTTATGAAAATCGGATGCATGGTTTAATTACAGAGACAATCAAAATTATTCGTTACATTACGGTCAATAATAAAAAAAGTTTCAAGTACATTTTAATGGTGTTAAACTAACATTGATATGCATTTATGAAGTATATGCTATAATATACATTCCGTACAATCTGTGGTGCAAATAATATTTGTTATTGGTTTACAGGGCCACACAAAAATATTCTATTAGATAATGGCATAGAGGAACATTGTTTGGTGCGCGTTTTAGTTGTATTAAATAATTAAATATTTTATGAAATTGAAATACGTTGCCGAGTTTTACTACAAGCTACTTTCAATATGATAGAAAGCAGACAGTGTATACAGGGACACACAAAAGGTTTCGGCTACTATAATTGGGGAATTTTTAACGGGAATTTTTAAAAGTTTATAATGCTGTATTTCACTTTCATCATTGCAATCTCTCACTCTCGATAACGGAGTGAAACAGTCACTCTCATCAGTGGAGTGACTCTCTCACTCTTGATTATAGAGTGAGATAATTCACTCCTTTCTATATAGTGGAAAATTCCACTCTTTAAGGAGTGTATTTTTACAAAAGTCACTCTAAAAAGAGTGAAAATGCCTCTCACTCATCCATAGAGTGAGATTTTCACTCCTTCCACTTTTAGAGTGAAGATAAGAATATTTTTAGGTGTGTTCGAAATTATATAAATACGTAGCACTTGTAGGAGTAGTTCAGTTTGTCCGTCTGTCCGCATATAACAACGCTAAAACTACCCAACTGCATCGTTTGAAATTTAAAACGTATAATTATTACACAATTTTGTCGAATCATTTCAAATTTTATGAAAGTTGGATGCATAGTTCAATAACAGAAACAATCAAAAGTATTTCATCACATATCGGTCAATTGGGAAAAAAAGTTCCAAGTACATGTTAATGATGTTACACGTATTCGATAATAAAATTGACTTGAATTTATGAAACATACATTAAAATATACATTGTGTACAATCTGTGATGCAAACAATATTTATTATTAATTTACAGGGCTACATAAAAGTATTCCACTACATAATGCTATGCGAGGAAACATTGTTTGTGGCGCGTTTTAATTGTAATAAACTATTTTAAATTTTATGAAATTGACTTACGTTGCTGAGATTTAATGCAAGTTACTTCCAATATAATAGAAAGTTGATAGTATTTACAGGAACACACACAAAATTTCGACCACTATACTATATCCGAAGTACTGTATAGTTTAACAGCTTAAAACAAGTGTTAGTTGAAAGGGTACTACTAGGTTATTCCGTCGACCAAAAAATTATCGCCAAAATACAAGATTAAATGCCAATAATGGATGATCGTGAATGTCACATTCAAGGACATTGCGATTCACTTGTTTAAAATGTCATTGATTTTTATTTCAACTTTTTAATAATATTTTTATTAATATTCTACTAATTATTTTTTTTTTCGTTATTTGAAATAAAATATATGGTAACATGTATAACTTGACTATTAGTTTGGCGATTTGTATAATTTGGCGAAATGGGTCGACGGGATAACAGAGTAGTATCGTAGAAAGAATATACTTCTTTGCCATAAACTTTCTTCGTCGTTTAAATGAGATTAGCGTTTTAAATGAAAAGTCCTTTATTAGAATCAACAACTGTGTAAAATAGCTTGTTAAATGTATCATTGTTTGTATGAATCAACTTTTAATCCACTCGTTGTTTATTTGAATCAAGTGACAGCTTAAAGAAAAAAATGGCTTCGCCAAATTTTCCTCCGTTGTTTTAATGGGCTATGTGTTTTAAATGAAAAGTCGTTTATTAGTATCAGCAATTCTGTAAGAAAAACATATTGCATGAATCATCGCTTATATGAATTAATTTTTAATCAACTCGCCTTTATTTGAATCAAGTGTTAGCTAAAAAAATTATCTATTTCCTGTTTTGTCCTCCATTGTTTTAATGTTATATGCGTTTTAAATGAAAAGTCATTTATTAGAGTGAATAATTCACTTGTAATAGCATCTTACATGAATCGACGCTTAGACATTTGAAACGGTAGTCATTTGGAGAAATGTTTAAATGAATCATAATTTGAATTATGGTTTACTTACACGCGTTATTTTCACTTGCAATAATGTTTGTGTCTGGCAGACTTCGTAAAAATCTCTGTTTTCTTGATAAGTTGTCACTGCCGATAGAGGCGGGATGTCAGTACGAGAAGGATGAAAATTAAATACAAACTTATTGAGTTTATATTAAAGAATAATTTACTCGCAGACTATTTACAAAAAAGCATTATTTACAATTATAGGTTTAGATAAAACAGATCCTATCCAACACAAAATTATACGCTGAAATAATGTCGTGCTGGGTAGTGTGGTTAAGCTAGAGGTCGGCACGGGACGAAGTTTCTAGGCCCGGGCTTAATAAAAAATGCGAATTTTCATCCCATAATTATGATTTCTTTAAAGAATATTGCATATTTATGGCATGATTTTATAGTATATTATACCGAAAATACACAATAGCAACATTAATGATTATATAGAATCTTAGACTCTAAAATGAAGTTTGATAAAAACCCGTGTATTCGTACTGAAGATGGAGCTATTGTGGAATCCGTAAAAAGAAGCAGCATAGCAACGTCACTTGTTAACCCTTTCCGGCACGGGCAAAATCTGTAGTGAAATGAGAAATAATCAACTGACACCGGAATTCAGAAACGAATTTTTTAGATATTTTGAATCCCCCTAATTTAAGCTTTTATTATAAAGGCAAAATTTTACAAAAATATTATTGGTGCCGTTTGCCTGTTTGGAATTAAAATTCGATATCCCAGACCGGGCACAGAGTGCCGGAAAGGGTTAAGCGATTTACACCAAAAACTAATTAGCAGCAATTTATATCAGGGATTAACTAAATATACATATGTTTTATTAAATTCTGTGTTGTAGTATTTGAGACAGTGCGCCCACAAAATTTGTAACATTACGTAGTGTAAATACGCTAAAACGGGAAGTGAAAAATTTCACAAATCCAATATTTTCTTCTTGCAAATATAGAAAAAAATAAGAATGATAAAGATACATACGTGAGCAAAATTTATCATATCCTCTTAATGTTATTTATTCCGCATAAATAAATTTATCAGCGTGTTAAATCACCTTTTTGTTTCGTTTATTTCCGATGGAATGAAAAAAATCTTTATTTGAAAGATTTCGCTTTGTTTCAAAAGAGAGATTTGTGGGTGCTATATCATTATTTGCGGATTACATATATAAGGCTTTTTATCAGGTTGGAATGCTGATTATGTTTGTGTATTTATCGACATGGAATTTCTTGTAACATTTGGATCAAAATGGTGTTTGTTTATATCCGTACATTGTATAAAACCAAATATTTCTTGATATTGATTTTATGTTTTCTTTGATGTTTATTAAGATATTAGATAATCTCTAGTGCATTAACACCGATTTCGAAAAGTGTTTTTTTACTTTCAGAAATTAACAGATTTCTCCGATTTAGTATTTATAATTTTTCTTTCTAAAGACTTTACACTTTCCATATAATCAATAAGGGAAAAATGCTTTAACAGAAAGTTTTTTCGATCGATATTAAAAAACATGAAAACCAAAGCAAAAATTTTATATTTCAAGGGTAAAAGAGGTTCAAAGATTTATTCCAATGCATTTAAAAAAAATACTACCTTAAAAAAATCGAAATATTCTGCATTGGATTTCCAGTACACTTTCTTAAAAACGCACGCGCTCACAATTTAATAAAATGTCCCACCGGGAAAGAACATAGTTTTAAATTCTAAGTGAAAGAAGCGGAACCACGCAAAATGAAATTCAAGCTCGAATGTACGAAAGAGGGGAAAATTTCATTCAATAAAATTTACCGTCTAGTGTCTCAAGGGATATCAGACATGGAGGAAAAAATAATGGAAGATAGACGGGAAAGGAAAATCCAGCACGATTCTACGAATTAAATATCTTTTAAATGTGATTTCGAAGAAAAATTTTAAATAAATCATATGATTTTTGATAAATATTTATTTTTCAACTTTTACATCAATTGCAGTAGAAAGAAATTTTATGTATTCGTATCTTGCATACTGAATATTATAACAGGAATACAGGTATTTTAATTTTCTTGTATAAAAAATTATTCTTTATGAATGGAATTTAAGAGAAAAATTATTAAAATGCATATAGTTTCATTCCGCATTAAAGCATAATTTACTATTTTTAAAGTAAATATTTCGTAATAATAACTTAATAAAACCATTTGAATCTTGAAAAGTAACCCTGAAATACATTTCAAACATACAATCGATCCTCGAATTTTAAACTTCCTGCATTTGTCATGCAAAGTAAAAATATTAATTATAAATTCCTCACTCCTTATATTATTATACAGGGTGAGTCGTAAATATCGAAACTATAGGCTATCTCCTTAAACATTGCCCCTAGACCCATATTTCCAATTGCAAAAATTCATTAAAAAAGGTGAAATTTCTGATAAGATAAGTTGCAACTCCATGCAGGGTCTATTTGAAAAAAATACGAAAATTAAATTTTTATACGGCCCCCGTAGGGCAAAATTCCCAATTAGGAAATTATTCCTTATCGATTCCTAAATTGTACAAAATAAATTTCATCTCCGTATCTAAAAATCCCACAGACATATTAAATCCCAAAATCCTCAAGAATTCTTCACTTACACCACTTTTCCCTGCCTATAAACTGTAATTGCTTGACTCAATTTCAACGCTTGTTAGGGAACATTCACAAATTGCAATTTAATAAAAATCGGTTTAAGATAGCGCTTTTTCTTTGTACATAAAATAGCAGCGTATAGTTTTTACGCTAAATTGGTATACCAGACGTCTGCCCGGGATAAAATATCTAGGTCAGATCCCAAATCGACCCATAGGGGAAAAAGTTCGGCGGGGGCCTGAAAAAAATGTCAACATCATAACCCGGACCGGTCTGGAAAATACTTTAAATCATAGTCCGGTTCAGTCGCCAATTTCTACATAGTTTTTACTTACCCATCATACGTAGTATAGGGTAAGTCTTGCAATCGTTTTCAAAATCGAAAAAATTTTTTTGACGGATTTACATGTTTTAGATAGTAGAGATTCCGAAAAACATATTTTTAGAAAAAAATTTTTGTCGTCCGTCTGTCTGTCTGTAAACACTCTATCTCCCGAACAAATTGAGATAGAGACTTGAAATTTTGTATGTAGTTAGTATGCAAGAATGGGACAAACCCTATTTAATATCAGCAACCTCGATTATCCGGAACTATTTTTTTCGGACTCTCGAAAAATTCGTTCTGATGAAAGGTATATAAAAATTTTCGAATTTTTTTGTTCTAAGGAATGGACGTAAAAGGCAATAAAATAACACACATTTTGCATATAGAATAAAGTTGATCGGATTATTAGTTGCCGAGATATTTGTAATCTTGTTTTTCACATTCTTCGATTTTTCATGACCCTGTATTTCATTCAAATTTCAATTCAGAAGTATATTTTAATTGGAAATAAGACGCTTAATCCGACGCAGTTAATTGTTAGTTAATAGAATTATTATTTTTGGAGTTATAAGGATGTTTCTTTTACGCAGTTCGGTACTACCTGAGCAGTTTGGCGTTTTATATAATTTGTCGAAATTGGTACATGAGCAGTTCTTTAATATAGCATTACTATGTATATTAACAATATTTAAATTTTGTTTATGAATTGCAATGCATTGTATAAATAGTTTCACATGTTTTATTTTCATATACATATCCATGATGGGTAAGTATTACGGTGGCCCCCAACGACTAGTTTAATTCGGCATGGGAGAAAATTGTTTCATATGGAGGAGTTCTGGCCAAAAAATTCTTTTGTAGCTTTTCGTTTTTTATATTTATACTTTTTATTATTAAAGAAGCGCCAAAGGCTGTAATATTTTTATTTTATCAATGAATCTCTATTTATATGTAAATGTTTCACTTATATTTTAATGTCGTTAATCCATATCCCATGCGCTGGAGACACTGAAAAATGTTATACACTAAAACTTTTTAAGACGGAATCACATAGGAAAGAAAAAATACGTTATACACAGATGCTCTCCCTAGAAGATGTAATTGGAGCTTATTTTCTTTTCAGGTACTACTGCATTAATTTTGGGAAAATCAACATATTTTCCGTTTAAGACAGAATTCCGTCATAGGCAGATTTTTTTTTCACTGGTTTTATTGTATTTAATCTTTTTAGCCTTTGAATAATCTATTTTAAAAATGAATTTTAAAGTTTTTTTTTCTTTGTAAAATAAAGATTTTAAAATCTATATGTTTTTCGTAAAAAATTCGATTGAGCCGAATTTTATTTATTTTATGCACGTATTAAGTCAATCAGAGGTGTGGTGTATTTGTGTCGGCCGATTATCTACACTAGGGATATAGGCCCAGGGGGGTGAGTGCCATTCGTAGGGGTCTTTCTAAGGGAACTTAACCCGTATTTACGCAAGGTTCGAAGAAAACCACGAAAACTCCGAACGGTTAGGCCGACGGCCGCGATTGGGTTCGAACCCGGCACCTGCCGTCTACCTGTTGAGAGGACAGAACCTCTCGGCCACTGGTAAGTCAATCAGAGACAGTGATTTTAATACGGGTTTTGTCGAGGCCGGGTTTGAAAATTTCATCCAGAGTGCACCTAAGTTGAAGGAAGTAGTCCTCTCCTTTATGAAGAGTACGCTAGGCCCGACTTGGCGGGTTTCAGAAAAAAGTAACATCTCGGTCCTGGCCCTACCTGGGCCCAGAATACAGATTTTTTAACATCCTCTGGAGGACGATAAAAAGCCTGAAGTTGTCAGAGGTAAATTTAAAAAGAAAAAAAAAAAAGACTTAATCTGCATCTTAGAAAAAGCTTTTTTTAAAATAACTGACGGACATTTAAACAATACACTTCGTTTTTCTGCATAATGAATTTTTTATCCTCTATTTCTTGTCTTTAAATTATTAAATGTTAAGAATTTTTAAAAGAAAAAAGAACTTGAAACACGTCATTTTTGATTTTTTTACATTAGTTTTGTTTCGGCAAATTTGAAAAAATGTTTGCTTTTAAAAATACGATATTTTTAAAAGTTATATTATTTTTTCAATAAACATTTTTAATAGTTTTAAAATTAATATAAAAAAAACCTTGGAACAAAACTAAAATCAGATTTTCATTTTAATTAAATGGAAAGAAATTGAAATCCGATAAATAATGTTACGAATTATAACGATTTTTGATTGTCCCACTTAAACCAGTACTAACCACATGAAACTTTTATAAATTGTATGAGAAATTTTAGAATGTGATTTTCTTAGCAAATTATAAGGCTAACCAGCACAAAAAAAAGAAAATCAAAATTCTAACTCAAGAAATAGAATTTTTACGCGTTTTCTAGAACTATTAAAGTAACATTGTTTTTTGAATTGCACGCATTTCAATTTGTGTCTAATCCCTTAAAACCTGATGAATTATTTAACTGGCTATAACTTTGCGAATTTCGGAGATATGAAGATGCAACTTTTTGTGTCTTATTCAGGACTGAATAAGGAAAGTTTTCCTAACTGGAATTTTTGTCCTACGGGGGCCGTATAAAAATTTAATTTTCGTAACTTTTCAACTAGACCCCCCATGAAGTCGCAATTTATCTTATCAAAAATTTCACATTTTTTTATGAATTTTTGCAATTAGAAGTATGGGTCTAAGGGCAATAATTAAGGAGATAGCTTATTGTTTCGATATTTATGACTCACCCTGTATATCATTTCAAATTCATTTTTTCAATATCTAATGAGCTATCTATCTATCTTTTTGTTGAATGTATTTTAAAATTTTGTTTTAGAAATTCGACGATATTTATAAAAAGAATGTGAATTTCTATTTATTGCAGATGTAAAAAAGTACTTTTTAATCAATAATTATTTTTTACATGCTTAAAATGATGTGTTCTAACGTCTCAATCAATGATAAAAAGTTAATTAAATCCAATTGATTTTTTAAATCATCAGATTTTAAAATATTCACCTTTTATATAAACATTTTAATAACAATTTTAATTTTTCTTAAGAAAGTTAAAGTAAAAATAAAATATATTGACATGTTTCGGAACCGTCAAATAAGTTCCATAGTCATAATATAAATAAAACAAAATTTCAAACTATTTCTCGGACAATACAAATGACACGCGACAATGAGATATAAATCGCGTCATTTGTATTGTCCGAGAAATATTTTGAAATTTTGTTTTATTTATATTATGACTATGGAACTTATTTGACGGTTCCGAAACATGTCAATGTATTTTATTTTTACTTTAACGCCTTTCTTAAGAAAAATTAAAATTGTTATTAAAATCTCAATCAATATTATTCAAATCGGAGTTGTTGAGCCACAAAGGGTTAATATTCATACTTTTTATGAAAGACTTTAATCTTTCCATAGAACCAATACGCGGAATATATTTTAACGAAAAATTTGTCTAATCGATATTAAAATAAACATATGAAAACCAAATGAGACATTTTATATTTCAAGGGGGGAGGGGGGGAGTTTAAAAGGGTTTTTCTAATGCATCTGTCTTTAAAAAATGGAAGTATTCTACATTGAATTTCCAGAGCACTTTCTTAAAAAAGTGCGCGCATGCAATTTAATAATATGTTTCGCCGGGCAAAGTCATAGTTTTAAATTCTAAGGGAAAGGAGCTGAACCGCAAAAAATGAAATTCAAGCTTGAATGTACGCAGGAGTGAAAATTTAATATTCTGAAATTTAACGTGTAGCGTCTTACAAGAAATTAGACAGAGAGAAAAAAATAAAAGAAGAACGTAAAAAAAAATATTAATATAAAAAACATAATAATATAATAAAATTATTAAAAAAAATTAAAATATGCATGATACTAATGTAATGAATTTTAAACTAAAATAAATATATTACCATTTTTTAAAAAGAAGGGTTACTGCAATAAATATAGGGGTTACTACGATTGGATTCGTGCTTAGTGCAGTTGTATTTCATCTAGACCGGATAATACGTAAATATACATTAATTTTTGTTTAACAAAAGACTAAAATCAAAAACTCAATGCTCAAACAGTACATACCAATCTGCTTTGAAAATAATATGCAGTACGATAATATTCCATTAGCCATTTTTTAAAAATTCAGATAGAAAACATCAATAACCAAAGTCGTCATAATTTTGTACCCAACCTTATATAAATATATATATATATATATTTCGTTTTATACTAGAATACTGTGTATAATAACTGAAAAAAAATTCTACCAAAAATTGAACCGACTTCAAAAGTTACTGCAAAGTGAAAAACAATTTTTGTACATAATAGTAATAAGAAATTAAATTAAGAGAGTAGTATTTACCATGCGTATTGTTATATTTGTGCACATTAGTTTGATTTTTTGAAGTCGGTGCCAGCCAAGTCAAGTTACATGTAATTTTCCAATAGACACACATCCAAGTATTTACGAGTTTTTTACGCTTTAATATTTAGTTAAAAATTTTACTTTATTGGTATACGATTTGCATTGGATATTTAATTTTTATTTTTGGAAATTGGCTTGGCTGGCACCGACTCCAAAAAATCTAATTAATGTACACAATATAATAATATGCATGGTAAATACTACGCTCTTAATTTAATTTCTTATTACTATTATGCAGAAAAATTATTTTTCACTTTGCAGTAGCTTTTGAAGTCGGTTCAATTTTTGGTAGAAAATTTTATTTTTCTCTTTTTAGTTAAAAATTAACGATTTTTGAAGTCGGTTAATAAAAGTTATAATACGGAAAAAATTCTGTAAACTAAACATGGATGTAGATTTTGCCTGGAGTTGGGTTCGAACACACGCTCTCTTTCCAGAACCAGAGCTTAAATCTGTCTCCTTAGGCGGCTCGGTCATCCTGATTGCGCTCCAGTCGGCGAGCTTATTCAAAGTCTATGTTATTTTTAATTTGCGAAAAATCATGAATTTTATTAGTTCTTGCCTAAGTATTAAAAATGCATTGAACCAATTTCAATAAAATGGAAGTGGTACCAATTAGAGAGTAGCCTATTTTATTTAACACAAAAGCGAAATTAATAGTTTGGATAGTTTCGGAGTAACCAGTGAACATACATAGAAAAAAATATATACGCGCTAAATTGATAACTTCCTCTTCCTTTTTTGAAGTCGGTGAATAATAAAAATTATAATACGGAAAAAAATATTGTAAATTATGTATGGAGTGGGGTTCAAACCCACGCTCTCTTTCCAGAACCAAAGCTTAAATCTGGCGCTTTAGACCGCTCGGCCATCCTCACGGCTCTCCAGTTGGCGAGCTTATTCAAAGTCCATATTACGTTTAATTTGCGAAAAATCCCCAATTTTATTAGTTTTTGCCTAATTACTAAAAATGTACTGAAACAATTTCAATGAAGTGGAAGCTCTACTAATTCGAGAGTAGCCTCTTTTATTTAACTCAAAAACCAAATTAAAAGGTTGGATAGTTTCGGAGTAATCAGTGAACATATATAGAAAAAAATACATGCGCGTCGATTTGATAACTTCCTCTTCCTTTTCTGAAGCCGGTTAATAATAAAAATTGTAATACGGAAAAAATTAGTATAAATTACACATTGATGTAAATTACGGCAGGAGCGGGGTTCGAACCTATGTTCTCTTTTTCGAGAACCAGAGCTTAAATACGGCGCCTTAGACCGCTCAGCCATCCTGTCTGCACTCCGTTCGGTGAACTTATTCAGCAGTTTTAATTAGTGAAAAATCACTAATTTCATTAGTTTTTGCCTTATTACTAAAAAAGTACGGAACCAATTTCGATGAAACGGAAGTGGTACCAATTCGAGAGCATCATCTTTCATTTAAGGGGACAGTGCACCTTTAAAAGCCGCAGAAAACGTAAAATTGTATCACGTGCTATACATTTTTTAAAAAAAAGAGTAATGTCTCTGGAAACACAAAAATTTCAAAATATCTTTATATGGTATTGAACTTTCTTTAAAAATTTTTAGTTTAGGTATAATACAGCAATTTTTTTTATGGGGTCGATTTCGAAATGATATTTTAAAAAAATTACGACGTATAACATTTCACTGCGCGCATGATATCTCATGCAGTTTTCATGCGATTTGCATAAATATGATCTTAAATTAAACATAATACCTTGGACTACAATTTGAACTAGAATGTTTATGAATGGCTAATTAGATATAGAGAAATTAGATTTTAATTATAGAAAATAAAAAAATAATTTATTTTGGCATACATTCAACCTTGTAATTTTTTTCATATTGAACACAACTGCATAACTCTAGTTCATTTTCTTCATTATATGTACATGTAGACAGGGTAAGAATTTCGAAGCTATACTTTGAATGGTTTTGGAGATATCATGCGCGCAAGTGTAAAAAACATCATTTTGAGTAAAAGCCGTTGAAAGATTAAAATGTATTTTACAAATATAAAATTCATAAAAAAAGAAATAAAACTATTAATAATATAACATATTCAGTATTAAAAATAAAATTTGATGCTTGTTTAAATTGATAAATAAAAAAATAGTTTGTAAAATGGAGTAAAATGTAGGAATTTGTGTCCATGTTTGCGACTCGCAAAAAATACAAAATTCGATTATATAGTTTGCATTTTTTTTTTTTTTTTTTTTTTTTTTTTTTTTGTAAATAATAATGTCCCTAGATGTACAGAACTTTCAAAATATCTTTATATGATACTGAACTGCATTAAAAATATTTAATTTGGATATATAATCTGCAAAAAATACCAAAGAGTAGGTTTTAAAATGATTAAAAAAAAAATGACGTCGAATAAGCGTTGAACAATCGCTTACTGCATGCATGATATCTCATGCAGATTTCATACGATTTGCATAATTTTTTTCTTAAAATAAACATAGTATTCTAGACTATTATTTAAACTTAATTTTACATAAATGGTTAGTTAGAAAAATAGCAATTACTTTTGAATTATAAAAAACAGAAATCATTATTTTTTGCACACGTTCAATCTTATAATTTTTTTCCAACTAAACACATGTGCATAATTCTAATTTATTTTCATGTTTATATATATATTTAGATAGGATAAAAATTTTGAAGCTATACTTCGCATGGTTTTGGGGATATGATATGCACAAGCATGCAAAACTTCATTTTGAGAAAAAGCCGTTCATTTTTGCTCACATTCAGCCCTATAATTTCTTTCAAATTATACACAGCTGCATAACTTTAGTTCCTTGTCATCTTTGTATGAACATTTAGTTAAGGTAAAAATTTCGGAGCTGTACTTCAAATGATTTTGGAGATATGCGCAAAGGCGCAAAAAAATACAAAATCAGAAACGGGCGCGTGATGCTTGGAACTTATGGAGTGATGTTGACATTTTCAGCAATATCTCAGTAAATAAGAATCGCACAATTAAAATATTGGTATCAAATTATTCAGAATAAAATTATCTTTATAAAGAAATAAAAATTGAAAAATCGATTTTTTGACCATTTTAAAGGTGTACTGTCCCCTTAAAACAAAAATGACAGAAATCAGGTGCATAGTTTCGGAGTAATCGGTGAACATACATAAAAAAAATACATACGCGTTGAATTGATAACCTCCTCTCCTTTTTTGAAGTCGGTTAAAAATAGAAATTCTTTCTTGTTATTTATGATTATGCTTACTATAGAATTTACTTTTTCCATATAATCAATACGCGAAAAATATTTAGAAGTAAAGTTTTCGTGATAATATTAGAAAAGTATGAAAACCAAAGCGAAAAATTCCTATATTGCAAGGGAGAAAAAAAAGTTTAAAAGTGTTGTACTAAAGCTCCAACCTTAAAAAATCGAAATACTCTACATTGGATTTACAGTGCACTTTTTAAAAAATGCATAGGATTACAATTTAATATATTTCTCTACCGGGCAAAGACATAGTTTTAAATTCCAAGTGAAAGAAGCTGAACTGCAAAAAATTCAAGCTTGAACGTACGCATGAATGAAAATTTGATTGTCTAAAATTTAACTTCTAGCGTCTCGAGGGAAATGAGATATGAAGAAAAAAAAATAAATAAAGGAAGCTAGAAGGGAAGAAAAAATCCTGCAGTATTCTATGAATTAAACATTTCTTACACATGTTTTTAAGAAAAGCATTTCGGAGAAAAATGTTAAATAAACCATATGACTTTTGATAAAAAAAATTTTCAGCTTGAACATAAATTGCAGTAGAAAGAAATTTTGTGTTATTGTATAGGTAAACCATATACTGGTATACTGAACATTGTAACATAAATGCAAATATTTTATTTCTCATATGCAAAAGAAAAAATTCTTTATGAATGAATTTTAAGAGAAAAATCATTAAAACGTATGTAGTTCCATTCAGCTTTAGAGCAGTATTTATCAATTTTTTAAGTAAATTATTTCGTAATAATAATGCAAGAAAGCTGTTTGAATTTTGAAATGTAACCTTGAAAAGAAACAAACAAAAATTCTATCCGCAAATGTTAAAATTCCTGCATTTTGCATGCAGAATGAAAAAATTGATTATAAATCCAGACGTTCCCTATATTATTATATTTTGTCTTAAATTTACTGTTCCAGACTCCTAAGAGCGAAATTTTCTCTAGAATCTTTAGGTTGTTCTTGAAGGGTGAGTTCTGATTCGGTTAAATTATATTTCAATAAAAAAATATATATATAAGTTCAGGCCTACCTTGCTAGGAATCTTCTTCGAACATAATAACTTTCTTCTTCTTTAGGCCTGCGTGAAATGTTACTGGAATAATAAGACGTTATTATTTTATTACTGTGTTCTATGGAACAAATAATTTGTTCACTTCCGTTTTGGGAAAGATATGTTCTTTAATAACATAAATAAAAAACACAGCACAGTATACGTAAATACAAAATAAGTAGAATTTTAAATGTTGAAATCTTAAAGTTCTTTAAAAGAAAATATTATCGGAGCTGAATACTTTGCTTCCGATTTAATAGTTTCAGGAAAAAAAGGTAAACATCACCCGCTTAGAATCATTTTCGAGAGAGAGTAGCTTCCCAGAAAAATGTGACGTCAAAGAAAGTTTTTAATGAGTTCTTTTCTTCGTTTCAAGACAAGAGTTTCATAGTGCTGCCATCTGGCGTAGTGCTTTGGAAACAAATAAGTTTTTTAATGAAGAGAAAAAAGTCTTTTTTCATCAGCTCTCCACTGCTCCGCTCAACAAGCGGAAAACGTTTTGACCCATTAACAAATTTATTTTTTAACGGAAATATATAAAATTGAAAGGCCTGGCTATGGAAACACTTTTGTATGGAACTGAGTTTTCCGTTTTATGATTTTTCAATTACCTACCAATTTATAATCTATTTTCATCACGCGATCATGCGATTTTCTACCTATCGTCTACTGGTTTTTATGCTTTCGTCGGAAAATGTAGTTCAAAACGTCATTTTTGCCGGCTTGTTATAAAATATCTGTTGCGTTTGGACAAAAATAGAAAAATGAGTGCTGTTAGATAGTTTCCGAATAACAACACCTGCTAGTTTCATGTAGTTCCGAACACAAATGAATTAAAACAGTTGCAAAGGTGCAAAGGTTAAAAGGTTAACAATGTTACAAAGGTGCCCTTTTTTTTATTTAAGACCACCCTTCAACTAATAGTATAATATACGTGATTAGAGTTTTAAGTAAATAACAGGCAGCAGGAAATTTTCTTACTATTGTGGCAATTTCGATGCATATATGAAATGTTAATACATAATTAAAATTTCTAAATGATAAAACCCTGTAGCAATCAAAAGTATCTGCTAGTATCACAAGTATCACATAAACTTTTCCCCATCACCAAGAGAATAACTTATGTCTCTCTGTTCATTACGCTTCATCTGCATACAGCAAGTCATACAGGTATTTCAGTCATTTTAGAGCTTTTTTGTCTGTTATTTTGCCAACAACGAACTTTTGAACTGGATAATATAAGATTATATGAATAAAACAACAAATATGGATGTCTGATTTAATACGATTTTTTTAATCTTTACTAGATGCATTTCATTTGATTCAAGATTCCATAACTGAAATCGACCAGTGTAGCGATTAGGCGTAGGGAAATTAAAAATAATCTCAGTGTACAGGTGTCCAAAGACGCGGTATATTGACCTATTATTGAGTGTGATTACATCATACTAAAAAAATGGCTCGCAAACCGTCTCTGAAATTAAATAACAGGCAAGAATAAACTGGGATAAAAAAACATGTCCTACGCGAACAAATGGCTTACTGTTCTATTCATAGATGAGAAAAACTGTAACTTAGGTGACTCTAATGGTTGGAACGCTTATTGGCATAATTTACGAAACGAACAAAGAGATTTATCAGCAGGCAGCAAGGCTGTAAATCTGTTATAGTTTGGAAAAGGGCATTTGGATTCAATGGACTGACTTCTCTGGGTTTTTTAAAAGGAAGACAAGATTCAAAAATATATCAAGATACGGTGACATTTTGAGCGGTCCTGAATGGACGATAAGACAATAACTCAATCCACATATCACATTCTACAAAACTTTAGCTTTCTCAGAAAAACGCTAAAATTCTTGATTGGCCAGCTTTAAATACTTAAACCAATTGAGAATGTCTGGGGTATTTTAAACCGCCAGTTTTACGACAATGGAAAGCAGTATGACTCTATTGAAGAACTCCAAGAGGCCATTGTGAAATCAAGGTATTCTTTTCCTCCAGAAACCCTACAAAAACTAATAATTTCATTGGATGTACGTTTATTTGAACTAACTCGAACTCACGGAAAAATAATTTGTAAGTAAAAGTTATAAATCTGGTTGTTTTTGACGTTGTGCATAAACTTTACAGGCAGTTAATATATATATACATAATATATATATATATAACAATTATTTAATTTATTTTTTTCTACTTTTGATAACATTTATTCAAATAATGTTGCGAAATCTGCATATAAAAAATGTTATTCATTCTAACTCATTATAATTCTTTAGAAATTGCCATTTTATGCTTGTGCTTAAAATTTTGATGCAGATCTTAAACAAGCCGCATAGTAGCACCATAAATTTAGCGATTTGCACTTAAGCATAATTAACAAAAATTTTTATCAATGGCTAACAGAATCTGAATTTGTTTTAATATCAGTATATTAGTTCATAAGATATAGCCCCTCTAAATTAGTGTCACATTAAATTAAACTGACAGATCCATGTACAGACATTTCCCTATATAAACAGACAAATAGTGTTTAGGACAATTTGAAACGTATATATCCGTTGAAAACTCAAGTCAAATTTTTTCAAAATTTCGATACTTTGTCTTGTAAAGGTAGGAAAGAATTATTAGATATAAATCCTTAAATTAATCATATACAAAGCAACATTTTTTGGACGATAAAAAAGAATAATTTCTTCATTTTGGTACACAAACAAAAAATCTGATAGAAATCCCAAATATATTATTTTAAATTGAGGCACTATTTTTTTGTTTAAGACACTGCGGTATTCAGAAAATATATTTGAGTAAACAGTAAAGCTTATCGACATGGCAAACATCATATTTCATCGATATTTCCCCCGGGAAATACGACTTAATTTTAAGATTTTGGGGTATTAAACTACAATTCGAAATATGAAATATTTATGTTTATTAAACCCTATTCATGTTATTTATTATATACGGGACTATAACTTTGCAAAAATGGCGTTTTCTTTGGTTAAATCCCAGTTGGATATAAAAATTTAAAAATTTCTGTTTCTTTGAAAATATAAATTATGCTTTTTAAAAACACAAAATAACATTTTTCTCTGTACACTTTTTGTTTCCTCGATATTAAATCACTCGTGATTGTTTAAGGACTATTTGTAATTTGTACAACAAAATACACATGAAAAAGTGGAAATTTTCCGTAGAGCGTAGCAAATCAGGTGCGTTCGTGCTACAAAGAAGTTTTTAAAATATTCAGATATTGGTGCGATAGTATGTAGTACTTCGAATACAGCATAAGTATCCAAAATCTATTGTAAGTACTATTTGTTTTCTATTATACAGAAAGTAACTTATAGTAAACCTAAGCAATGTATATCATAAAATGCGAAATAGTTTAATAAGATTAAAACTTGCCCCAAACAATGTTTCCTCATGTACCATTATGTAATGGGATACTTTGGCCCCGTAAATTAATAAAAATATTCTTTGCACCACAGATAGTACAGAATGTGTATTTAGTATAAGATTAGTAAAATGCGCTAGAAGCTATTTTTTTTCATTGGCCATAATGGAAGGGAATACTTTCGATTTTCTTGTAATTGAATTAGGATAGGAGGTAATAGATTATGATAGGAATTATATTTCATAATTTTTAAAGTATCCATTGGATATGTTATTTTATAATAAGGAAAGTATCCCTGTTTGGGGAAATGGGGCACCTATCCTGATTATCTGAGAAAGGAGGATCAAAGCAAAGAAATTATCAGTCGAAAGCACTACATTTCTAAAGATAGAAAACCAACGATTATAAATGCACAAATAATATATGAAAAGGTAGCAAACAGCTGTTTCGAATCTATAATCGAGATCCTTCGTCAGTGCAAAACTCAGCGAGCTAGAAAAAGCAAAACTGAGCAAAGAGACAAAGAAACGCAGGCTTATATATCCGCTACGGGAACGATCCCGCCTAAATAAAAGTAACCAATAAGAAGAAAGCAGCCTAAACAACTGGATGAACAAGAAGCGACAGCTATCGGAGAACGAAAAAAAGGCTTTAAATTAAAGATTTCCAAATGCTTGGAAAATAAGGAGAACTCGATAAGTCATTAACTAAGGAGTGAGAATTTTTAATGATGTGATAAGCTTCCCGAAAATTAAGATCAAGAATAGAAGGACACTTATGGATAATTTATATTTTATATATTATTTGTGCATTTATAATCGTTGGTTTTCTATCTTTAAACATTTTTGCACGAAGGCTTTATTTGCTATTTTAACATTACATTTCTGTTTCATCTGCAAATTGTCCTAATATTATTGAAAAATGTGTTCTCCATTTTTACATAAAACTTAATTAGCTGAAAAGAATGGAGACGTTCCAGAAGATATGAAATTCAAACGAAGAATGAATTGACGAGGACATTTTAAACCTTATTTTTAACGTCGAATTTCAATGGGTTCCGTCTCGAATATAAATAAATTTTCCTTATAACTAATTAATAAAATAACAATTAAGAATAAAATGCGGATATCCCTTTTCCAAAGAAAAGAATTTGAATGTTTCTCATTGACTTAGTAAAAAATCAGTAAAATCATCATCTTTATGATGATAAAAACGTGGCTTACATAATAACAGAATAATACATTACTTACACCGTGGATTATTCATCAATATTCCTGAACCAACAATGAAGAAGAAAATATACAGATTATGTTTGCCATGGATTAAAATTAACAATCCTGAAATAATTATAACAAACAATAATTAAAAAAATTACAACAATCATTTATTTTGTTTCTTTATTTTTAGAAAGATTACAATTTAAAACATATAAATAAATTCTATATTAAAATAAAAACATGGCCTTTTTCGGGACTGTCGCACATTTTGTAATCAATGCGCGGGATAACCAAACCTATTTTCTTTTTTTTTTTTTTTCTTTTTCTTTAAAAAACGATCTTTCATGTGACAGCTTTGTTTGTATTTGTTTTTTTTTCATACCTCGTGATTTGCTTTTTTATTTTCTTGTTTATTAAAAACGGCATTTCTATTTCGTATTCGAATAAAAATTCTACTAAATGTAATGAATTTTATAAAAAATATAAATCGCGGATATCCATTACACAAAAATTTTTGAAAGTTTCCCATTGAATTAATAAAAATCAGTAAAAACACCATTTGTATGATGATCGAAACGCGGCTTACGTAAAGCATATTTTGTAGTTTCCATCAAAATGGAATGTGGAAAACAAACAAATTTAAAAGGATTTTGATATGTGATCTTTATGATTATTTTAAAAAGAATTCTTATCTGAACTTGAGCGTCACTGCTATAAGCAAATTATTTCTATAAACAATGAAATGCAGGAATATTTTTATTCATTAGTTTAACAAAGCTTTTGAAAGGTCTTAATTTTATATAAAGAAACCGTAGAATAATATTGCTATTATTCGATATGGAATTATTATCCTTTTAAAAAAAATATGCTGCTTCCCTTACTCTCTGGAGATTAAAAGAAAGGAAATCTTTGATTCAAAGATTTATCGTTTGTTTAAAGACGAGATTTCGGGATTATAGATGCAGTCCTCAGGCTTTTTTTTTTTACTGATGAATAAGTTTTTATTTCTTCCCTAAACTTTAAATCTCAAATGATATTGGTTTATGTTAAGTAATAATGTGGTTTTTAAATTCACATACGTAGGGGGAAAACAGAATATTCAACGCATGCATTAATGAGGGCATAATCCCCCGGATACAGATATGCATTTAAAAATTCTACATACATTTAAGAATACTGTTTTACAGTATAAATTAAGTTTTTTAATGTTGAAAAGAATTGAGTTGAATTAAAAATGTTTAAAGAAATGAATTATATTTTTAAACAGAAAAAATGTTTATTTATTAAACACATCTTACATTGTTGTTTTACATTTTTTTTTAAATACTGTAAAAAGATACCGTATTAAAAAGATTTACGTACATTTGTGAATGCAATTTTACAATGTAAAATGAATATTTATAGGTGATTTGATAGTACAAAGTCTTTCAGAAATACAGTAGATTCCGAAACAGAATAAGATGTTTTTTTATTATCAAGTCTACATGTGTTATAAACAGTTACAAAAAATACAGACAATTTAATTTAATAGTTAGGAAACACATACAAATTACATTAAAAATGAAACAATAAACGTTTCGAACGTATTTAAAGTTCCTCATCAGTAATATAAATAAAACAAAATCACGAGATACAATGTCATATAACCTATAGTTGAAGCCATATGCCAGAAATAATTAAACACGAAGATAGTTAATTGAGTTAGATTAGTACACTGTAAAAAAAAGGGTCGATCTACTAAAAAAACTTTAGTGATCCCTGTAATTACTAAAAAATTTTTAGTAATCTTAGTCGGTTACAAAAAAATCTGTAAGAATTACTAGAAAAAAGTTAGCAACAAATAGAGTTAATAGTTTTATATTTTTAATAGCTCTTTCTAAAACTCAGTTGGTGTGGTCTTGATAGCACAGTGGTTATAGTAACGGACTCCAGGCTGAAAGGTCCCGGGTTCGAAACTTGCCGCCGCCAAATACGCCCCGAATGTATGTAGTGTCTCGTTAATAAAGGGATTATGAAAATCCTCTCGGAGCAGGTAGGAATGTTTGGTGCTGCCATCTATTGCGGTTTTGCCGAAAATCGTCCGCTTCAGAAGTCTGGATGCAGCTCGAAGGAAGCTCCTGCCCTTCAAGCGCACGTAATGGTTATTAAAAGTAATTTTGGAGCTGTTACTAAAATTTGCTTGGTGGCTCATACTAAAAATTTTTAAGTTAGATATACCAAAAATTCTTTTGCTCATTTTACAAAAGAAATGCTTGTTTCACTTGCAAAAAAAAGTTTGTAATGGTTACTAAAAAATTCTGTGGAATACAAATTTACTAAGAAATTTTTAGTAACCTCTTGAATTTTTTTTTACAGTGTATGGTATAATGTGGTGGGAGTGAACTGGATTCATTTAATGGGAATTTGGCTATTCTGGCAAACCGTGCCCACAGGAAAACACGGCTTTTGCACATATATTGCAATTTCATTTTATGATCACCGCTTAAGTGGCCTCCTTTCGTCCGTAAACCTACGTTAGGCCCGAATATCCGACTCTTTAGAGCAGGCATGTTAAACTCGATTACTATCGCGGGCCAAATTAAGCATTGTATATGAAGCCACGGGCCATATTACTCCCCCTCCCCCCCCCCCAAAAAAGCAGATTATAATTAATTACAATAACACATTTTATATAAATCATCATTAAACGAATCAATACGCAGATTATTATTATTATTTATCATTGCAGAAGAAGAAATATGTACATTAAAAATGCAACCTTGCGTTAAAACAATGGCGACAACAAAACACTGCAATTAAAAAGACACACCAGAACATTATTAAAACACACACCAGAATATATATATATATATATTATAAGAAATAATATCAGTTTCACTAATTCCAACTTTTTTAATTTGGCAAATATCCCATACAAAAGAATATTTTTTGCTAGTAATCTTCTCTTTATTAATTCGTGGAACTTCTGTTTTTAAACATAGCGCAGGTTAATATTCAGTTATAGTGGTAGATATTTTGAATACACACATTTTCCAATTTGGAACACTTGCAAAATCTGAAATTGTGTTCGTGCAAAATAAATTCTCCTTATCGAGTTAGAACTGAATCAGACATAGGAAAATTTCCATTGTCTTGGCGGGCCGCAAAGAAGCTGCCGAGAGACCAAGTGTGGCCCGTGGGCCACGTGTTTGACATGCGTGCTCTAGAGGAATGAAAGAAATTGAAAAAAAATTATGCCAGACGCATTTATGTTCATACATTTTCTACATGTAATTTTCGTAAAAGTCGAACCTTTCGTCTTGTATATTGTTTAATTTTTTTTTTATTGAATCTCGATTAATTCACCTTTTTAAAAGACAATTTCCTGAAAAAAATATATCAAAGCTTATTTCTAATGAAATTTTTAAAAAGTGACTCATTTAGCATAAGATAATTAGTCATTTTGACAATTTTTCAAAACTAATTTAGCTGAATCTAGCTGAACAACTGAATCTAGCTCCACCCTTCCAGTCCAAAATAAGTTACAACTAAAAATGTTTTAGTGTTAATTTTCAAGTATGTCTTCATTTGAACGTGGCAGTCAAGCCCGGGCCGTCACAGGGTTACAGATAAAATGTTAACCCTCTAAGCATCTGGAACGTAATATTACGTATACTAAGCTCCAGATTTCACGGCAATATAAGCAATATTAAAAATACCGTAATTCTATAGATTTAATGAATTTTCTATACATCAAGGAATGATTCATACTCTGGAGGATTACATTCATGCTTATGATAAAGTTTTTTTTATAATGTTGAAAGAATCATATTTTCTTAACATTTAAAACAAAATGTTGAGAAAACAACATTACAATTTTACCCTTTTGCAAGACGCTTGGAAAGATTATTGTAATTTTAGTAAATTATTTTGTAAAGCTACAGATTTATGTAATTTTTACAAAAATTAGCTTTGTAAATTTGCATCTTTTTTGTACAGACAAATTTTTAGTAAACATAGAGATTCCCTTAACTTTACAGCTTTACAGATTTTACAAAAATTTGTAAGTGTATTTTACAATGAATGGCAGTGTTCTTTGCCTAATTTCTCTGGAAAAAAGTAAAAACAATTTTATGCTCGGGAATATTTTTTAGCTATTACAACAATACATGTTTCTTTTGCTTTACTTTCTTTTTCTTTTTGCTTTTTGTACTTAGATTTTATTAATAGATTACCAATGACCAGAAAATTGAAATCCCTAAAGACTTTTATCGGAAATAAAATTGGATTTTCGTTTCGGTGCATTTTCTGCTTCAAATGTTTTACGACGTTAATGATATTTGCATGCAAATAAGGTTAACCTCCTCTGAACAAATGTCTCAAGATTCACTTCTGAAGCCGGAGAAAATCAATAATGGTTTGAATACGAATTTTTGAAGAATAGATGAATAAAAATCTGTAAATAATTCATGCGTGTGTTTCTTTTCTATTGTATGCAGATTAAATGTTCTACACTGTAAAACATTTGTGGAAACGTTACTCCATACAATTGGTGTAAAAATGGTGGCAAATGCTGCCTCCAGTTTCATGGAGTAATTGTTTTCACATATGCAATGGTGTAATTTAAACATATATTACTGGTGTAACATGACAATGTTACACCGGTTTTAACGGTTAAAATACTCCATAAAACGGGAGGCAGCAATTCTGCCACCAATTTTACGGAGTAACGTTTCCACAAATGTTTCTCAGTGTATGTATGCTACTCTCTTAAAATGTTAGCCAAAAAATAACAAAAGCCGAAATTCGCTCATCTCACGTTTTGAAAGGCAGCGTTTCATAAACAGTTGAAACAACTCAAGTGATCAAGTTGTTTTTAAACAATATAAATCAAGATGAGTTATTTAAACAAGCAATCTAAATCAAGATGAGTAAAGCATTTAAAAAACAACTCATTCACGATTCAATAAATTACAGCTTTTTCCTGAGAAGCCAAATCCACTCTTTCGTTTTAAAAGTGTACAATTTTTGCGGGAAACTGCTTATGTATTCGGCTTTTCTGTGTGTCTTTCAGAACTCTAACCGGAGTAAATATAATCGAATGGCATGTACTTGATTTTCTTATTCACAATTACCATGGTGTGTTAGTTAAAATGAAATGTGTACCATTCACTGTTCAAAGATAGAAAACCAACGATTAAAAATGCCCAAATAAAGTATGAAAAGGTAGCGAATAGCTGTTTTGAAACTACTATCGAGATTGTTCCCTCAGTTTTGCTTTTTCTAGCTCGCTGAGTTGTGCACTGTCGAAGAAACTCGATAGTATATTCGAAACAGCTATTCGCTGCTTTTTCATACTTTATTCGTGCATTTTCAATCGTTGGTTTTATATCTTTAAACATTTTTGCACTAAGGCTTTATTTGCTATTTTAATTCACTGTTCACTTGACTCTGAAAAGAATCCCGTTACATTATGAAGTCTGGTATCTCAACTACCGAATTCACTCCGTTAATATTGAATCTTTGAACGTTTGATGCATTTTTATATTCAAAATATCTCCCCCAGGAAATTAATATTTTTAATTTCCTTTTATCTATATTCTTTTCTTAAAGGATGGCGCTTTTCTTAATATATCTGAAATTTATGCTTAATTTAATATCTAAAGCTTCTAAAACTGACTAATCACGAACAAAACTGTAACAGTTCAGATAAAATTAAGTATATACTTTAGAAAGATTTTAGAAAACCTAAAAGAAAAATCAGATCCTCCGAGGGGATATTTTAAATATAAAATTGCATCAAACGCCCATAGACATTACATTAGTAAGCGGAATTCTTTTCTTAAAGGATGCATCTTTTCTTTTTAGCTTTCAAATTATTTCTAAAATTTATTCTTAATTTTGTACGAAGTGTTAAAAGTTTACTTCCAGTTCGTTAGTTTTTAAAACACAAAATATTGAATTGAGCATAAATTTCAGAAATCGTTTGTCAACTAAGAAAAGAAAAGTGCCATTCTTTAGAAAAAATATATACAGGATGTACCAGAACTTCGTGTACAAACTTTGAGGAGAGGTAGAGAACATCGTTTGGAACTACAATTACATAAGAACGCATAAGCGGAAACGTCATCCCAGCCTTGTTAAACTTTTGATAGACAATGGTATGTCTATGAAACTACAAATTTTTTAATACAAAATGAATATTGACACCAGAATTATAATATAATTTCTCCAATTATTATTTTTGGGAAATGTATGTTTTTTTCTTCTTTGCGAATGCTTTTTTTCGCGATTTCTGATGTCATTCATATTTTTCCACCTTTTAGCAATTTCTAATAGCTAATAAGATACTTCATTAAAAAAAATTAAATTAAATTTATAATTAAATCATTTCTTGTACTTTTTTCTGTGTAATAAAGAGTTCTACACTACTTTCCGTCATAACTGTGTCTTTGTGTTTCTTTGAGCTTTTCATGGACAAAGCACTTCCATTGCTAAAATGTGGAAAAATATGAATGACATCAGAAATTGCCGAAAAATGTATTTGCAAAGAAAAGAAGCCAAACAATTCACATACATAATAAATGGAAAAGTTGTATTAAAATTCTGGTGTCAATGTTCATTTTGTATTTAAAATTTTGTAGCTTCATGTACAAACCACTGTCTATGAAAGGGTTAACAAGACGTTTCCGCCCATGCTTTCCTATGTGACTGTGGTTCCAAACGATGTTCTCTACCACCCCTCAAAGTTTGCACATGAAGTTCTGGGACACCCTGTAGAAGAAAGAAATAAAAAATATTAATTTCCCGAGGCGATATTTTGAATATATAAGAATGCATCAAACGCCCATAGATTTAACTTTACCGGAGGGAATTAGGCCGTTGAGTGACCAGTCCCTTCAGGTCTATGGGTCACTATCGTTTGTAATGTATTTTAATAATGCAACCCTATTCGGCGATGCCAAAAATAATATGAAAGACTGAAATGCACTGCAAGATGTCACAGATAAAATTTTAATAAGATTATGATAGTGTTGGTAGATTGTTTTTTAAAGCTACATTTTTCTTTAGTTTTACAAAATTTAGCTTTGTAGATTTACATCTTTTTTGTGCAGATAAAATTTTAGTAAATATACAGATTCCCTTAATTTTAGAGCTTTAGAATTGCAGACTTTTTAAAGAGTACCTTACAGCAAATGGCAATGTTTTTTGTCTGATTTCTCTAGAAAATAGTGAAATTTTTCTAATTCACGGGAGTATTTTTTCAGCTATTAAAACTATACCTCTATCTTTTTTTCCTTTCCTTTTTTTTCACTTAGCTTTTATTAATAGATTAGAAATGGCAAATTATTTATAAATGCTATAAGTGATCTATTAAATTAAAATAATAGGGCAAATAATACCTTTTAATTTTACATGTTTCATTGATCTGACGGCAACTTTTTCAAAAACAATAAATGATAAAAAGGAAAATTTTCTGCTAAAATAGCTTCAAATTAAAAATAACACAGAAAAACATAAATCATGTGAACATGAGTAGATGAGACAGGAGCATAGTGAAGTAAATTGGAAAAAATTAAAAATGAATAAAAATAAAAATAATTGTGAACGTGAAATATTACAAATTATTGTCTTAAAAATCTTTAAAGCGTTTCCTTCCGAATTTTAGGGAGCTCCTTGCAGGCAAATACATTGCAAATACTGTCTTTACGTATGAAGATTTCTATTGTTTCTTTGATTATTGATGGAAAATATGATCTAGAAGGGTATACTATTCTGCTATTTTTAAAATCTATTTGTAATGGTTCTTTTCTATATAATCTTGAGAGAGCTGTAGTTTTCCTATTGTATTTGATGTCTGCTATATGTTCTTTAATCCTAGTTTTGAGTTTTCTACTTGTTTTACCAATGTAATATTGCTTTGTTCCATCTTGTTTTGTGAATGGTATTTCATATTCTTCAGATATTTGATGTGGTTCTACTGGATCAATTTTCCTACATATTGAGTTTTTTAATTTATCCGACGGTTTTGCAACTATGGATATATTAAATAAATTGAGTTTATATTTTAAACGTTCCAAAAACCCAGGAAAATATTACAAAGGGAATATATTCAAATTTTGCAGTTTGAAGTTACTATTATTTTTATCATTCATGCTTTTAATTAAAATTAGAAATGTCTAGAAAATTAAAATCTTTATCTCTTTATGGGTCATTCTCATGAAAAAGGTACAAATAGCCAAAAAAAAAGTTATTTTACAAAAGTGTGTAAAATGTTTCCTCAATTGCATGGATGTTTTCATTTATGCTTAATAATACCCCCATATCAGTAGTCGAGTTTTCTATTTTGTTTTTCACTAGTTTTTAACCTTTTTAAAATTTTATATGTCCACGGAGGAGACATGATAGTCAATGGAGGGGACATTTATATTTTAAAATTTTGAATGAAAACATAAATGAGTAATTACTGGCCACAGTTGGTTTTGGTACACATTTATTTCTTATAATTAAATAATAAGAATACCTATTAAAAATGGATGCAACAAAACATTCAATTTTAAACAAATAGCACTTTTTAAATAATGACACTTACTATGTTTTAGTTAATTAAACTTTATGATTCAAATAAAGAAAAACATTTTGCGGGAAAGTAGTCACATAATATTAGATTTGAAAAATATCAGTCATTTAATTATTAATTAAACAAAAGAAAATACACATAGTAAAACAGCAAAACTGTAAGTCATTAGCCTATATTTTTAAAACGCTGAATGTCTTTGATTTCAAAAATATAATGATTTCTATCATCCAACATAGGTTGTTTTAGATGTGGACAACATCAGTAATTTCGACAACAGCAATATCTTCAACAGTTGGAAATACAAATTTATTTTTTCCGGATGATTTTTGCATGAATTTGATAGTGCACTCTTCAGAGTTGTTTTCTGACATAATCAAGCCAATGTAGTGTTTGATGCTTTTTTTTCCCTATAAATTGCACTACAACATAATCACTTCTTTTAGGCTTTCTTAGGTTTTCAATTTCTTCTTCACTCTCAGAATCTGAACACACATCATAATAGGAGAGTTTATCCTTTGGCATTTTTATCGTTTCTATACTTTTCAATTCTAGTATTCAGTTTTTTATTTCTCTCTTCTAATTCTTTTATTTTCTTTTTTAATTTATATTGGTTTCTTCTAACAATCTTCTTTCCTCTCATAATTCCACTATTATTATTTTCTTGGACAACCCCAGCATTATTCAGTTCAGAAGGTGAACTTGGAGGAGTATTTGCTTTCATATGCAATTCAGTTTCTTCCACAATTTTTCTTTCTTTGCGATATTTCCTTGCTTTTTCTTTCCAGACTTTTCTTATCATTCTTTTCTCGCGTTCAGTCATATCTTTAACACTTCTAATTTTCCCAGCATTTTTTCTTTTTTGATATCGCTCTCTCTCCTTTTTCTTAGCTTCTTCTAACAGTAAAGGGTTTTCTTTTAGTTTCAGTCTAGCACGTCTCATACTAAGTTTTTTCTGCTCTCTTCTCTTCTGAATTTGATCATCTGACTGCTTTGACTTTTTAATTTTTGATTTTCCCATTTTTCCTAAAAGTAAATAAATAAATGTATTTAGTTATAAAAATATTTTTTACATATTATTGAAACTATAATATTATAAATAGTCTATATTGTTATTTCAATTGTTTACCTTCTTATAATAATAATGCAGTTGTTTTATATATATATATATATATATATATATATATATATATATATATATATATACAAATGAAACTAAAAAATCATTAAATTTCATTAAAAAGTATTTACTTATATTAATTTTTATCCATATTACATTAATTGGTCAAAAATACCCTAGTTTTTAAGATACTGTCTACTCCGTGGACAATGAAATACTCTCCGTGGACATGCCAAGTCCACGGAGGGGAATTCCACGGAGGAGACAAAAATTAAGTTTTGAATTTTTAAGTACTTTGGTTTTGTGGTTACCAAAATGGTACATATATTCTAAATAAATATAATAATAAATCTATCTAAAGTTTGTATTATAATTATAAAAGAGCTTTCCTTACCTTATTTGTGATGACCACGGAGTATATACTGAGAACTTTGCTAAACTCTAAATGTAGCCAAGAAACTGGAAAAGATTCAGCAAATTCACAACAGAATGACAAGTTATTCCTAAAGATCAAAATGGCTACCTTTCTTCCAAACTTGTCTCATGATGGTTTTACATATGCTGCCATCTATGGTATTTTTTTTAAGTTATTTTCTGTGTCCATGGAGGGAGACTCATTTGGCTTGGGACAATGTGTACTAACTAATTCTTTAGTAAAAATAAAAAGATATTTTTAAAATATTAAGTTAAAACTTAACTGTAGACTTTAAACTAGTTAATAGTAAAAAAAAAAAAAAAAAAAAAAAAAAAAAAAAATTATTTAAATTTGTTGAAAATCAATGAAAATTATTTTGTGTTTCAGATGTTGGGACGTTCACGGAGGAGACATTTGACTTATATTCATTGAAAAATCAAAGTCAATTATTAAAATTATTTTGTCAGAAATAATTTCGATGGCTTATTTAAAACTTAAATATACATATATTTAAAAAAAAAATTGAAATTTTATACATTTTCTGGAATGTATTGTTATGTGACTGTAAAAAGCACCTTTTCATGAGAATGACCCTTATAAAGACTTTTATCGCAAATAAAATTGGATTTTTGTTTAGATGCATTTTCGGCTTCAAATGTTTCACGACGTTAATGATATTTGCATGCAAATAAGGTTAGCCTCTCCCCTGAACAAATGCTTCGAGGTTCGCTTTTGAAGCCAGGGAAAATCAATAATGGTTTGTTTGAATGTAAATTTTGGATAACAAATGAACAAAAATCTGTAAACAAATGTGTTTCTTTCCTGTTGTATGTAGATTTAATAGTTCCAAGTATGCCTTCATTCTTGTTGGAAAGCATTTGTGAAAAGCATTGTGAAAGCTTGTCTATCGTCTGTCTTTCCGAACTCTTGCTAGAGTAAATGTAATTGACTTGCTATGTAATTAATATATGTTATTAATAATTACTATGGCGTGTTAGTTAAAATGCAGTTTATAACATTTATAGTTCGTTTGACGCTGAAAAGAATTCCGTTACATTAAAGCTATGAAGAAATATCGTTTTTACTTACCCATCATACGTAGTATAGGATAAGTCTTGCAATCGTTTTGAAAATCGAAAAACAAATTTTGACGGATTTACACGTTTCAGACGCTGGAGATTTTGAAAAACATATTTTTAGAAAAAAAAATTTGCCGTCCGTCTGTCTCTGTGTCTGTAAACGCTCTATCTCCCGACCAAATTAAGATAGAGGCTTGATATTTTGTATGTACTTATTATGTAATAATGGAACGAAGCCTATCGAATATTAGTAACCTCGATTATCCGGAACTATTTTTTCGGACTCTCGAAAAATTCTAATGAAAGGCATGGAAAATTTTTCGAACTTTTTTATTTTAAGGAGTTTATTTAAAATACAATAAAATAACACAAATTTTGCATAAAGAACGAAGTTGATCGAATTACTAGTTGCCGAGATATCTGTAATCCTGTTTTCCACATTCTTCGATTTTTCATGACCCTGTATTTCATTCAAATTTCAATTCAAAGATATATTTTAATTGGAGATGAGATGCTTAATCCGACGCAATAAACTGTTAGTTAATAAGGTTATTATTTTTGGAGTTATAAGGATGTTTATTTTTCGCAATTCAGTACTACTTGAGTAGTTAGGCGTGTTGTATAATTTATCGAAAGAGATTCATCAGCAACTCATTAATACAGCATTACTATGCACAATAAAAATATAAATACATGTTTAAATTTTGTTTTGGAATTGCAATCCATTTTATAAATAGTTTTCAAATGTATTATTTTCATATATTATATATGCATATATATGATGGGTATGTATTACGGTAGCCCCCAAAATGATTAGTTAATATATTTTAATTATACAATACTATTTCGGTAATCCAAAACTGATATGGATTACTTAGGTGCAAGTTGAGCATTGTAAAATTTGCTGCGAAAATCATATATTACTATTTATAGGTGTAAATAAAAGTTCGATTGAATGAATAAGCTGAGAAATAGTTATTGAAGAATAGTATTTGTTTTTAATTGTGGACAGAACTTTTAAATTTAGTTTTCTTTTCGTATATGCCTTGGTGTGTATAAATTCTGTAGATCATGTACAGAGTAACTCAAAAGAATTTGAAAGCATTTTCTTCTATCTGCAGAAACTGCTAAAATGGTTTTTTTAAGAGTGATAAAAGTTTCCTAAATGTTTGAATAATATTTAGAATGTAAGGAAATCTATTGATCATATATACCGATTTGCCAAAAGAATTGAAATATTGATGCATTTTCTTTATACGGACAACATGCCAAAATGTATGTAAATGCATCAATTATTTTGCCCCTACCGTAAAAAAGATTTTTATCGTAAACCATGCAAAACATTATGATTTGCTATTCATGAATCGTGTATCACGTGAAAGACTACGCATTTGTAGATTAAAAATACAAATTTGTGAAGCCTAATGCTGATGTACCACGTTTGATAGAAACCTGGTCAGAACTGCGCATGGGCAAAAAGGACTACTCCATATCGAAAATGGGAAAGTTCGTATCATCTCGAGATGAGTTTTTTTATTTAACATTCTAGCTATCTCGAATTATTTTTGACGAATACCTATTCGTTTCTGTCATTGAATTATACGTTTTTAAATACTACATTGCAATTCCACTATATTAAAATAAGTTATAAAAAATCAAACATAATAAAAAAGATGATTTAAAAATATGATTATTAAATTTAGCGAAATAACTTTTTCTTTTGCAACATAGCGTAACTTAATCTTTTTAGAATTAAAGACTGCATGGCCTGATTTTAAAAATTGCTAAAGTGGCAATTTTTTTATTTATTTTTTTACATTATTGTTTATATTATTTATTAATATTATTTACAGGCACTGGATATGAATGCACCACAGATATCAGAGTTTGGTACGATTTTTTTCCAACGTCAGTTTGGCGTAAACCTCGTTTTTGATTACCAGTTACACAAAGATTCTAAAATTATTTTCTATTACTTTAAAAAGGAAATAAAAAAATAAAACATATTAAATGTTAAAAACTAATAACTATAGAACAAAAATGCCTTTTATTTAATTTGAAAAAAGAAAATGACAGTAAATAAACTATTTAAGAATAAATAAACAACAATAGCCGAGTTACCATACCAGCCAAAATAACGCCATTTTGGCGCTAAATAAATATCCAGTGAGTATGTGCCGTGAATATTTGGGCTGTTAGAATTGGCGAATTTCTCGCATAGCCGCCATGTTAGATGCTAAGATCGTTAAATCTGCGTTTCAGCCATAAATATACACTAAAAAAGAAAAAAAACAGACATGCTTTTATTTAAATATACATAAATGTAGAAAAAAATGTGTAATTTGGAAAGGCTTATTTCAAGAACTGACAGAAGATGCACAATATATTTAATTTAAAATAAAATTTTACTCAGAACAAAAAATTAAAAATAATATTTAATGTCATTTCCATGAATAGGTAGAAGTAATATCGGCCTCATGGGCTATTCTCCCTGAAGTCTGAATGGAATCGGCTTGGCATTCTGCCAAATGAAGACCTTACAAATGTGGTCTATCAGTACTGGGTGTCATACTCCAAATGTCGAGAGGTTATAGAGAATCGCAAAATGGCGCAACAAAAGACATCGGGATGTGCCTCATCCAAGATCACATGTTCCTCATTTTTTAGAGTTTTATCTCATTGAGTTCATGTGTCGACATCTTAATCCAAAAATGAAATGTTTGCTTACTACTAGGTTATCTCGTCGACCAGTTTCGCCAAATTATACAAATCACCAAAAAAATGGCCAAATTATACATATTGTTAAAATTTTTTATTTTAAATATTCAAAAAACAAATAATTAGTAGAATAGTATTAAAAATATGAATAAAAAGTCGAAATAAAAATCATTTAATGACTTTAAAACACGCTTATCGTATTTAATGTCATTAAATGTGACATTCAAGATCATCCATTATTGGTATTTAATCTTGTAGTTTGGCAGTAGTTTTTTGGTCGACGGGATAACCAAGTAGTACCCAATGCTAAAATACATTTGTAATTTCATGCCAGCAGTTTAATATGAGTTTTATTTTATTAATTTATTGCATAACAATTATTTTTTCACTTATTTTAAGTATATATCTGGGATGTAATAAAACAATTCCTAAAAGTCTGTAATTTTTTAATGTTATATTTTTTAAATGTTTACTTTACTGTCAACAATTTTTTTTTCATTTTTCGAAAGTTTCAATTTACGTGATTTTCATTTTGCGCCAACTGTTACACTTGAAGACAATGGTTTCCATATAATCGAAAAGTATCGAATTATTTTACGAGCATGTATAGTAAATGCCAAAACTAAGTTGTCAAATGTTTACTACATTTTCGATATTGTTTACTTTGTCCTGCTCTTTTAACTTAATCAATAGCGATTTTTTGTTACAACATTTTGAATAGATTGGAAAATGCTACATAATGTATACTTTTAAATTGCCAGCCTTTAGATTAGCAGCTTTCATCCGCTACGTTAGTCAATTTCACCAAAATCTTGATTCAAACGAAACGAAATATAACAATGATAGATGAACTTCCTAACATCTAGTCTTCTTCTTTTTCTTAACATCTAGTCAAATATTTACAATTATTTTCTTATTCGCATAGTCTTACATTATACAGTTACATCATCAATATCTTACAATCTATATTATAAAGGCCAAACGTATCTGTGCGTAAAGCATGCGTCATTTTGCGAATGGCAACACTTTCCCATGTAATTTCTGTTTTGCAATTTTCGTTACAGCAAATTTTACATTTCTAAACTTCGCACATTTAAAATTTTTATACTGTCGTATAAAAAAATGTACTTTTAAATGCAATTTCTTTGAAAGCTGTACCCCAATTTATTTTTGAGGTATTAATTTTTTTTATTAGATTTAAGTATCAATTTTGTAATTGTGGCAACAGAATTGCTCTATTTTCTCTTAAAATTGAAAAGAAACTACAATGCGCATGTCAAATATATCGCCTGTTATAAAAACAGGTGATTTTCAGTTTTATTTTGTTTTTATTCCATCAATGATCAAGTTAAAATACCACTCTTTATACATGGTAAATACGGATATGAGAAGTACGTATGTAAATTTTACAAAGATGAAAATAATGACGGGTTTAGATTTCACGTGAAATTCTAGTATCGTCTCGATTTGGAATAATTTTTTTTTCATTCGCATTTATACCAAACATAAGAGCCTTAATTAATAAATTCAGTATAATAACTTATATTTATTATATTTTACTGATTACATATGCGATTAAAGTTTAATGTTAATAATTTGGACAACTGAGTTTTATAGAAATATTATTTTGCTAATTTTTGCCTAAAATAATATTTGTTTGAGAGTTAGATGGATAAAAATAAGATACATTTTTTACTGTAACTAATTTTGTAGATTTATTATAAATCAATGAAACATTTCCTTCTTAACCCTTTCGGGTCTTGTGTACTATTAATAGTGCATATCTTTTAATGAATATTGTTTTGTTTTAAGAGATACTTTTGCTTCTATTTACATGTTAGTATATGTCTATGCATGTACTAAATGACTTCATTTATCTTTCAGCATTTAGTAATAATAATAATAATTATTTTTTTCGAATTTTCTATGCGGCGCTTGCGATTTTTTTATTTTAAACATATATTTCACTCATTAAATTTAAAATAAAAGTTACTTTCCTGTAATAATCATGTGTAATAAAGGGCAAAAAGTATTAGAAAGTTGTAATATAAGTTAAATCTTATTGTAACGCAATATTTTCTAAACATCTCCAAAAATTCTTCCTTAGCATAATGTCATATGAATATTAATTCAATAGTAAGTAAAACAACAACATACCGGGTGTCCCAAAAATGACTGATGGATTTTAAAATTCAATAACTTGCAAACGGTGACAGCTATCTAAAAAGTTTTTGCAGGAGGGTAATGTATAATGGTGTATAATATATAAGGTGATAAGTGCTGAGGAAAGTGTCGACCTGGCCTTCAATCCCCGTCAGCGCCACCTATTGTTTGAGATGCGAACTAAAACAAAATTATTGAAATTACGGTAAAAAAAACCCTGACATTATACATACCCTCTTGCAAAATTTTTTTAAATAGCTGTCACCGTATGCAAGTTACTGAATTTTAAAATCCATCAGTCATTTTTGGGACATCCGGTACTTTATCTCTCAGACAACGAAATATTCGTTAAACACTAATTAATCTAGATGGATAGCTAGTGTTAAAGTTATTAACGTGAAAGTAATTTTTTTCTAAAAACTGTAAAAATATTCGGACCCGAAAGGGTTATACATTTTTTTCGTCGAATATCGACGGGTTCTACCTCGTATTAGTAATGTCTACAAATTTAAAATCGCTAAAAAATTATCTATGGAATAAACTTGTATTTTCTTTCTTTTTGATGTATTTTCTGCTTCTAATGATTTAGGACGTTAATGATATTTCGATGCAAATAAGGTTATTTTCTTCTGAATAAATAAATCGGGTTTTTCTTTTTGAAGCTAAAAAAAAAATCCATAATAGTTTTACAGAGATATTTGAATAACAGATAAGTTGGATGTTTCAATGGAGTAACGAATTCGAATGTGTTTTTAATTATAATTAATTTTTCAATTAATTTTCAACAATAATTTCAAGCGTAATTTCATTGTTGAAAATTTATTGTAATAATAATCAAATGATATATATTAACCGATGCTGGGTTGTTTGTGTGCTCATGTTACGCCACAGGTTTGTGTGTTTATGTAGACGTTAACATCTTGTGCTGCAGTTGCAGCCTTACCAACAAAATGTAAGGGAGAAATGACAAATTGGGCATCGTCCTTGTAGCTTAAGGCGCAACACTAGTCACAGAAAAAAGACCCGGGTGATAATGTAAAGTGTATGGGAGCGTTCCTTTCAAATATCTCGCTCAAATTTTAATATTTTTGCGCGATTTTTTTTGCAGAGGATAGCTGAGGACGATCCACAACCGGCCTAGTTTTTACTTTTTCAGTTTTAATTTCAGATTTGTTTTAAATACTTTAACTTTCGAAACCGGTTGAAATCGGTTCTGAAATTGAAACTATCGTAATATAAAAAATATCTAAGCAAAATCGAAAAAGTAAAAACTAGGCCGGTTGTGGATCGTCCTCAGCTATCCTCTGCAAAAAAAATCGCGCAAAAATATTAAAATTTGAGCGAGATATTTGAAAGGAACGCTCCCATACACTTTACATTATCACCCGGGTCTTTTTCTGTGCCTAGTGTGGGGGCCTTAATTGGTAGAGCGCTATTCTAAGGGTTCGATCCCCGGCTTGGACATTTTTTCTCTTTGTTGGTTCTACGACTTGTAAGCAATGTGATAGTCACACATTAAATATTCAATTCATGTGTGTCTTTCATTACTATTGTATCTATATTCAATATTTCATGTGTGCTAAACATAAAAGTATGCATAAATCTTTTATGTGCGCATATATGCTGCTTTTAAGGAGATGTGTATTTGTTGGGGGGGGGGGGGGGGGGAATGCAAAAAATTGCTTTTCAAGTTGCAATTCAAAAAGCTGTAAATTTGGGAGACTAGAAAATAAATAAATAAAAAAGAAATATCCTCTTTTATATCTTCAAGTCGCGCATGCGCTGTAAAGTTTAGAGAAATGAGGAAAATTTATATTATTACAAAATTTTCAAATTAGCCTAATTACGAATGTATTAGAAGAAATTCTTGCGTGTTTGAATAAAAAAAACATAATGTTAAAATATTATTTAAATCCATCAACATCTTCCGATCATGCATGTGCTAATAAAGTGAAATAGCACTTTATAGCTTTAGAGCACATGCGTCAACGGAAAATGTTAATGGATTTAAATAATATTACAGAATTATGTTTTGTTATAATATACGAGGTGGAACCCGTCGAACTCGACGAAAGAAAATCTTTCGGAAAGAACTGTTTCATTTATTTATAATAAATCTACAAAATTAGTTACAGTAGAAAATGCATCTTATATTGGTCATTCTAACTCTCAAACAAATATTATTTTAAACTAAAATTAACAAATATTATAAAACTCAATCATTCAAATTATAATACGAAATCAAACCGAAATTCATTGGATTTTATAACAGTTGATAATTTTGAAATAGTATGCTCATTTTAATTTCTATTTTTTTTTTCAATTTTAAGAGAAAATGGAGCGATTATGTTGCCACAATTACAAAATTGGTACTAAAAATTACTAAAAAAATTAATATCTCAAAAATAAATTGACACACAGCTTTGAAACAAATTGCATCTAAAAGTGTATTTTTTTCTCTATACGACGGTGTAAAAAATTTAAATGTATGATGTTTAGAGGTGAAAATAGTACCGAAAATTACAAAATCGAAATTGCGTGGAAAAGTGTTTTTTCTTTTTTCTCCAATTTTAAGAGAAATTGGAGTGATTCTGTTGCCACAATTACAAAATTGGTACTAAAAACTATAAAAAATTAATATTTAAAAAATAAATTGAGATACAGATTTCAAACAAATTGTATTTAAAAGTACATCTTTTCTCTATACGACGGTGTAAAAATTAAAAATATGCGATGCTTAGAAGCGTATAAAATTTGCAGAGGCGAAAATTGCAAAATCAAAATTGCATGGGAAAGTGTTGCCATTCGCAAAATGACATATGTATTGAGCACAGATATGTTTGGCCTTTATAATATAGATGTAGAAGACTGGGAAAAATATCAAAACATATATCACAAAAAAAGTATGATCACTTATTATATAAACTTAAAATTACACTATATGCAAAATTCTTAAAGCATGACAAAAATAATTAAAAAGATTTCAAGTTGCAGAAATTCTTAATACTTTCAGCTGTAAACATAAGCTTCATCAGAGAATGCAAAAATACTGTTATTAACGTCTTATTTTTCAAATGTCGCGGAGGGTGTCGAAAGGAATGAAAATGAATGTCAATTTTAAAATCCGGAAAACATTGGAAAAATGAAATATAGATACTGCGTATCCTCAATATTTACATTTTATTTTTCGCACGATATTTAAATTGAAGAATATTTCACACATTCCTTTTAATTTTAAATTTCGTGTATGAATACAGTTTCTTGTATTCTTTTAAAATCAGAGCCCGTTTCTACCCTCATAGCATGCATGGTCACAGTGACGTCACAATGACATCACTGTGAGTCACTTTGGTCATATCCCATTTGTGACCAAAATGCCACCGCTCAGTGACGTCACATTGTGTCTAAGATGTGACTTTCTTAAAAGTTTTTAGAAAATTACAAATATTCTTGAAAACATATTATTTACTTTAAAAAAGCATGTTTCTGGCAATTTGAATGTCGTCGCTTTTGTCACAATTTCGTCACAATGTTAATGTCAAAGTAGTCACAAATGGCATATTTTTCCCAAATTTGTCACACCATGACTTCACAAAGTGGTAACAATGTGACGTCACAGCCATAACGACTTCGCATTTTAGTCACTGTGACTTCACATCAACGTCACGTGACGTTACATCGACAATCGATGGTCGCAAAGTCACAATGTGACTTCACAACGACGTCGCAGTGCCGTCACCATGCCTTACGGGTAGTATTGTTTTTCTCATTTGAAAATTAATGAATTTTGACAGAAAATTGGAACAATTTAATGTTTTACGAAGGTAAAAATGTGATATTTTAAATCTGAGTAAGATATTTTCCTACACAGAATAACATTTATCTCAATTATTCTTTCTTTAAATAGCGCTGACTGTAAATGGGACGAAAATCAGGGTTTAAGCCGAATTTCCGCAATATTATATTTTGTGCTATAAAGACAGAGTAAATCGTAAAAAAAATCAAAATAACTACTAAGAATGTTTTTGTTAAAAATACAAAACATTGCTCAATGGTGCACAGAAGCAAGAACTTGTACAGTTAAAATAAAATAAAATAAAATATCAACGTTTCGTGCCGTCTTCAAGAAATATGATATTTGTTGTAAAATGAAATGAAGTGAAACTAATTGAACGCGTAAATTAAGAAAATGAAAATATCGTCTGATTTTATTTATTATTTTTCGAAGAACTTTGACAAGTGTGTGAGAACGATTGAGTTCTCTGAATGTAATGAAGGAATGTGCCTTTTAGATGGAATTAAACTACATTTTTTATAATATATGGACTTTTAGATGAATTTGAACTTAGAATAAGTTTATCTCAACAGATGATTTTCGATTTTAATTCAAAGCTCCGCGCATCGCATAGATGCAACCCGCAAATGAAGACTTGCATGGTTAGTAAGTAATTTTTAAACTAACCCTATTTTCGAATTCTAACATACTGGTACCCTCGGCGGGATAGGAGTTTTGAATTTCAATTAATTTTAAATGAAAAAATGGATCTGAGTAGTTTGAAAACTCAGAGAAAAGGACTGAGAGCTGCTTTTACTCTCACGTTTAAGAAAATTGAAACTGAATTAACTAAAGAAATATGTGAAATTAAAGAACTTTCTATTCTGAAAACTCAACTGTTTGATAAATTTCAACGGATGGACACTTGTCAAAGTAAAATTTCGGAAATATTGTTACAAGATAAGGACGAAAAATTGTTTACCGAAGATTTTGAAAGTGCAGAAGAATATCGAGAAAAATATATAGAAATATGTGCACGTATTGATGAAAAGATACAGGTTTCTTCATCTCCTGGCGAAGAAGTAAAACGCAAATTTAAATTACCGGAGATCGAGCTGAAAAAGTTTAACGGCGAACCAAAGGAATTTTTATCGTTTTGGAGCCAGTTCAAGAAAATACACGAAGACGATTCTATTGCCGCTGAAGACAAGATGCAGTACCTATTCCAATGTATGGAACCGAAATCAAAAGCGGAGCGTTTAATATCAAGTTATCCAGCTACCGCGGAAAATTATCCGAAGGCTATCGATCAATTAAAACAGAGGTTTGGACGAGATGATCTTCTTGTGCAAATTTACGTTAGGGAATTATTAACCCTCGTAATGAAAAATGCCACTGCGCCTAAAATGAAAGTTGACTTAGCCTCTTTATACGATGAATTAGAAAGCAAACTTCGTGCCTTAGAAAGTTTGGGAAGAACTCAAGAGAAGTATGGAGACTTTCTCATGCCCTTGGTTGAGAGCTGCCTGCCTGAAGAAGTTCTTTTGACCTGGGAAAGAAGTCGAAATCACGATACATATTCCAGTGAAAATTCCAGGACTTTAAAAAATCTGATGGACTTTCTACGCCAAGAAGTTCAAGGAGATGAAATGGTGTTTTTAGCAAGAAAAGGTTTTGATTCTATTGTTAGAAAAAAGAACATTTTATCTGAAATTATTAGCAAACCTGATCCAGCCACCGCCTCTGCATTGGTGAGTATAGAAAATAAAGGTAAGAAAAACAATTGCATATTCTGTGATAGGTTTCACCCCTCTAATAAATGTTTTGGGGCTCAAAAAAGTCTTTAACTGATAAACAAAAGATTTTGTTAAAAAAGGGGATTTGTTTCACTTGTTTGCAAAAGGCTGGTCATCTGAGTAAGAATTGTAATATTAAAAATAAATTAAAATGTAATTATTGCCATAAACCACATTTTGAAATAATGTGTCCAGAACAAAATATAAATAATAATCAAAATGATTCTTTAAAATCTGAAAATTCTCTTTCTAATTGTAGTAGAAATAAAGTTGTGTACATGCAAACGCTTGGCGTGCGCATTCGATCGCAAGGTCGCCAAAAAGTCGTACGCGCACTGCTGGATTCAGCGAGCCAAAGTAGTTACGTAAGCGAGAGAATAACGAAATCACTGAAAATGCATCCTATAAGAAAAGAAATAATTATTCACGCGCTGTTCGGGGGGGATGAAACGGAACCTAAAAAACATGATGTGTTTTCGGTAGAAATCAGTGAATTAGATGGAAATAATGCGTTTTGTTTTGAAGCATTTTCCGAAAAAAGGATTTGCGGATTTGTACCTAAAATTAAAGATTATAGAATATTAAATGAATTAAAAAGAAATAAAATAAATCTATCTGATGATTTTTGTAAGGAATCTGAAATTGATCTTTTGGTGGGGGCTGATATGATAGGAAAATTATTGACAGGAAATTTAATTCAATTAAATTGCGATTTGACTGCCATAGAAACCAAGCTCGGTTGGACAGTGATGGGGAAACAAACGTGTGGCAAGAAACATAACGTTTTGACAACATTGTCTATGCACGTTAGAAATATTCCTTTGAATGAATTATGGGAACTTGAAACCATAGGAATTTCTGACCCCATTCAGAGTTTTGAAAAGCGGGAAAACTTTGATTTAAACGATTTTAAAGAAAAAATGAAAATTCTTCCCGATGGCAGATATGAAGTAGGGCTTCCATGGAAGTGTAATTTTAAGAATTTGCCCGACAATAAAGTTTTAGCTCGGAAGAGATATGAAAAAATGATCAATAAATTGAAATGTGGGGGATTTTTCGATGAATATCAGGAAGTATTTAAGAATTGGGAAAAAATGAATATTATTGAACGTGTTCCAGAAAATGAATTAAGTAATAAATGTCATTATTTACCGCATAGGCCCGTTATCAGGTTAGATAAGGAAACCACAAAAATACGCCCTGTATTTGATGCATCTGCTTCTGAGAAAGGGAAACCCTCGTTAAATGAATGTTTGTATAAAGGCATCAATCTTATAGAATTAATACCTGATATTCTTGATCGTTTTAGAATGTATCCTATCGGTATAACTGCAGATATAGAAAAGGCTTATTTAATGTTATCTGTTATGCCTAAAGATAGAGATTTTCTTAGATTCTATTTCCCATGTAATGAAGGACAATTGATTTATAGACATTGTAGAGTTGTATTTGGTGTCTCTTCTAGCTCTTATTTACTAAGTGCATCTATAATGCATCTTTTAGAAAATAGTCCTCCTGAATATAAGGAAACTGCTGAAAAATTAAAGTGTTCATTTTATGTAGATAATTGTGTATCAGGTGTTTCTAACATTAATGAAGCTGAAATGTTTATTGAAAATGCAAAGTTATTAATGTCTAAAGGGTGTTTCAATTTGCGTTGTTTTGAAAGCAATGTAGCTTGCAAGAATGTTGATAAATATTCTGGGGATACTTCAGTTTTGGGGATTATTTGGAATTTAGATAATGATTCTTTGAAATGTTGTTTAGATTTAGAAACATTAACGTGTGAAAGGAAAATTACTAAGAGATTAATTTTGAGCATTGTGCAAAAGATTTTTGATCCTATCGGTTTATTCTCTCCTGCTACATTGCTTCCAAAATTATTGCTACAAGACTCATGGAAACAGAAAATTCCATGGGATCGAGAATTACCTTGTAACATTGTGAGTGCTTTTTTGAAATGGTTGAAGAATATTGATGTTTTAAAAGAAGTAGCTATACCTCGATACTTAGAAATTAATGCTTCATCTGAACTTCATGTTTTTGTTGATGCGAGTAAAGGGGCATATGCAGCATGTGTCTTCGCTAGATCAATAATTGATTCCGATGTCAAGGTTACGCTTGTTAGAGCGAAGTCTAGGGTTGCTCCTCTCAAAACTTTGAGCATGCCGCGTTTAGAGTTAATGGCTTGTTGTATAGGTACTCGACTTGCGAGTTCTATCATCAAGGCAATAAATATGCCAGGTCTGAAAATCACATTCTGGTCAGATTCTACTACCGCAATTTGGTGGATAAAGGAACATGGGAATTGGTCGGTTTTCGTGAGCAACAGAGTCAAAGAAATTCGACAGATGTCCAATATAGAGTCATGGAAGCACGTTCCAGGAAATTTGAATATAGCTGATATACTTTCACGTGGATGTTCTCCGCAGAAAATGCTTGATTCGCGATGGTGGGAAGGTCCTAAGTGGTTAAAAGAAAATCCTGAATGTTGGCCAATTGGCGCGATTGACTGTCAGCCAAAAGATGTTGATTTAGAAAGAAAAAAGATCGAAATTACGAATATTGATCTAGCTAAAGACACACCCCTTTGGCTCTTAGATAATATATCTAATTATGATAAGATGATAAGAATATTTGCTTGGATTCTGAGATTTGTAAATAATTGCCGAAATGTTTCTAATAAGTGTAAATATTCTAATCTTACTCAAAATGAAATTGAAAATTCTGAAAAATATCTAATCCGTTTAGTTCAGAGCTGTTATTTCTATAATAAAAGGTCATTAAATGATATTGTAACATTCACAGATGATAATGGAATTTTAAGAGTTAAAACTAAAATAACTGAAAGAAATGACCGAGAATCATTTTTGTATCCAATATTGTTACCAGGCAAATGTGAATTTACTAAATTATTGATTAGATCAGTACACCAAAAGAATTGTCATGCAGGTATAAGAACAATGCAATCTTTAATAAGAGAAAGATTTTGGATAATTAGAGCTAGAAGAACTATTAAAAATGTATTGTACGACTGTATTGCATGTAAACGTTTTAAGGTAAAGTCTTTGTCAAGCGAACCAACACCTTTGCCACCAGATCGCGTTACAGATTGTGCTGTCTTTGAAATTATTGGAGTAGACTTAGCCGGGCCGTTATTTCTAAAAAATGGCGAGAAAGTTTGGATAGCATTGTTTACTTGTGCCGTTTATCGCGCGATTCACCTTGAACTAGTCAATTCGCTATCTTCTGATGCTTTCCTGCTAGCACTTAGACGTTTTATAGCTAGACGCGGTAGGCCCAGCACTATTTATTGTGATAATGGAACAAACTTTAGGGGGGCTTCCAATGAACTTTCAAAATTAAATTGGGATAAAATTTTAAAAGAAACCATGACGCATAAAATTGTTTGGAAATTTATACCTCCCACCGCAGCTTGGTGGGGAGGCTGGTGGGAAAGGTTAGTTCGCATTGTAAAAGAATTGTTAGTACGTACTTTAGGTAGATCTGTATTGACTTATGAAGAATTGAATACACTTATATGTGATTGTGAATCTGTGATTAACTGCAGACCTCTAACCTATATCTCAGAGGACCCACTGGAGCTAGTACCTCTCACACCCGCTATGTTTCTTACTGAAAACCGAAGTTTCAGCAATTCGGATATTATCGAATTAGATTCTCAAAGTTTAAGGAGAAGGTTGAATTACAGAGCTAAACTTCTTACCGATTTTAGGCAACGTTTTAGAAAAGAATACCTCAGCGAATTAGTTCAAAAACATACTGAAAAATATACACGTGAACCGCGAGTGGGAGAAATAGTCTTAGTTGGGGATGATAACAAAAAACGTTTATTTTGGCCTTTAGCAAAGGTGATTCATTTAATTCCAGGACGGGATGGTAAAGTTCGTGGTGTTAAGTTGAAAACTCAGCACGGCACGGTTTTACGTCCGGTGCAGCGCATCTTTCCTTTGGAAATATATTCGAATGAAATAATTGAAATTGCATCCAAACCGTCGGGTGAAGAGAAAACTAGTTCCAGTGAGCATGATGATCATGAAAATGTGTCTTCTCCTGATAGTGTCATACTTAAGAAATATACCTCTTCTGGAAGATGTGTAAAAGCTCCAAAGAGGTTGGATCTTTTTAATAATAATTGTTATGTATTTGAAACTCTCCCCAAGTTTCAAAGGGGGGAGGATGTTGTAAAATGAAATGAAGTGAAACTAATTGAACGCGTAAATTAAGAAAATGAAAATATCGTCTGATTTTATTTATTATTTTTCGAAGAACTTTGACAAGTGTGTGAGAACGATTGAGTTCTCTGAATGTAATGAAGGAATGTGCCTTTTAGATGGAATTAAACTACATTTTTTATAATATATGGACTTTTAGATGAATTTGAACTTAGAATAAGTTTATCTCAACAGATGATTTTCGATTTTAATTCAAAGCTCCGCGCATCGCATAGATGCAACCCGCAAATGAAGACTTGCATGGTTAGTAAGTAATTTTTAAACTAACCCTATTTTCGAATTCTAACAATATTGGAATGACTAAAAGTTTGCTTCCTGATCGAGAGATAATATTTCTAATAAAATAAAATCGAAATGAATCAAAAGTTTAAATATCTTGTCACTTACACGTGAGTGAAATTTAAAATATTGCAAACAGAAAAAAACTTAAGATTTTATGATGTTATGCCAAATTTTTGGTATATTATAGGAAAAATTATCATTACAAGGTTTATTTTCTCGTGCAATAATTTCGACAGATCCTCTAATTTTACCTTCAACTGCGTTATTGCACGGAACTATGATTTTAACCTCTTCAAAGTTAATACGGCAATCCTTGTTTGCCAGGTAAAAGCGAGAAAGAACTGTATTCTATTTATACTGTTGTGTGTTATATTTATGAAAATCAAAATAATTGATACATGCATGAATAAGGTCTTTCTATATTATAATATATAGGAAGGTAATTTAACCGTTATTAGCACCCAATATGATATTTCTTCCAGATACCAATTTAAGTGTTGTCATTGAAAGAATTACATTTATGTCTAACCGTAAAACACCCCTAAAATGAAGCAGATACATCAGTGTGCGGTTATATTGTTACGCACATTACAAATGTGATTTGTTAGGAACCTGCCTATCCATGATTTCTTTTTTCTTTTTTATGAGTTATTTACTTTTTTATAGTTTTGAATGAAATTTTGAAAACTGTGTGAAATGAAGTACTCTATTTCTGCTAGAATGTTAAAGAAAAATAGAAGATTACTGTAACTTTATATTGCCATTTTCTCTTAAGAAATAAAAATGATCTTGATTTAACTACGCGCTATGCTAAAAACAACGCCTGCGGTAAAAATCTATTTAAAATAATATTGATGCGACTTAACATCTAAAGAAACTCAACTAAATGTGCAATATATTTTCAAAAGTTCTTTAATTAAATATACAGATCGAAAGAGACCATTATACGAAGCTTTTGTCGAACCAATCGTTTATTTTAGGCATCAATAAATCCCCACACTCTTGATTTCGACTCAGGATAACCGCTTCAAGTGACGAAACTTAGTTTTTGTTTCCCGTAGGAGAGTTTAATTATACTACAAAACTTTATTCCAATTTGCAATTCAAACACTTCTTGGGAAGTATTTCTATTGAGAGAACATGTGTCAGAATAAATTCTTTGGATCAAGTTTTATTGGAAAGTTTTGCAAGTTCACTTATTAATGGAAATAAATTTTAATGAGCAAAATATCAATAAATTAATCTTATACAGGATAAATTCATTTGATTGGATAAATTATATAATAAACTGATAAATTCATTGTATAAAGGGTAAGACTACAGTAGCCAAACAATGTTGGGTCAATATTGGCTACATTTTGAAGCAATATTGGCACATTGGCGCAATACTGGCATGAAATATTACTCCCATACTGGGGTGTTTACATTTTGCCCTAATTTTGCCAATATGTGCAGCCCATATTATGCCAATATAGGGGTTTTATTGGATATATTGCCAAAAAAACGCCAATATCGGTTAAATATTGGGATTTCACTGGAAATATGTTGGGTCAATATTGGCTACATTTTGAAGCAATATTGGCACATTGGCGCAATACTGGCATGAAATATTACTCCCATACTGGGGTGTTTACATTTTGCCCTAATTTTGCCAATATGTGCAGCCCATATTATGCCAATATAGGGGTTTTATTGGATATATTGCCAAAAAAACGCCAATATCGGTTAAATATTGGGATTTCACTGGAAATATGTTAATTGTAACGCCAAAATTTGTACAATATTGGGAATTCATTGGAAATATTTCCAGTGAAATGGCAATATTTAACCAGTATTGGCGTTTTATAGGCAATATTTCTAATAAATGAAATATTGGCGCAATGTTGGATTAATATTGGTTTGCTACTAGGGGACTATCGTATGTGGATATGTTGTTTAGTAATACATCTCACTAAAACAAACATGTTTCATACAAGAAAACTGTGTCGCAACCTACAAGAATATCATAATGAACTTCCCCAATACATGAATCTTTCGCGTCCTAACTGCACAATTTTCAGAAACGAGATTCCAGATATTGTCTTTTAAAGTGCGATCGTGATACTTTTTAAAACAATAATGCTCTTACGGTTGCGGTGAAAAAATTCCGAAATTTTCTTATAGGAACTTCCACTGTTTACTTTCTTCTATCATTAAAAGAAGAAAATATTGGATTCGTGAAAATTTTCGACCTACGGTTCTCGGCGATTTACACGTTTTCGGAGTCAGAGATACCGAAAAATAGATTTTTATAAAATATTTGTCTGTGAGTGTTTGACTCTGTCTGTATATTAACAAACTTATCTCAAGAACAAATACCCAGAATTGTATGAACACTTTTTTCTTCGGGGAAAATCTTTGTGCATTCTATTCCATTATTGGTGACAATACTCGACTACAAAGCTCTGTATTCGATTTTGTTTCCTCTTATTTGATCGTCGCACATTTCTTAATTGGCGGGATCAATTATCAGGCCCCGTTTTTTTTTAACTTTACATGACGATCTTTCATATGACATCATTGTTTGGGTTCGTTTTTCCCCATATGTGATAATTGGCGTCTATCCATTTTGTAACTCTTTTTGTTTCTTGTTTATTAATAACGTCATCACCTCCCCTACTCAAATAAAAATGCTTGTAAATGTAAGTAAATTCATATATAATATTAAAAGGAAGAAAAAACATAATTTTTATGATAGTCAAAACGTAACTTAATAACAGAGTCCTATAGTAGATACACCATGGATTAAAAATGGACAAATGAGAAAAGAAATAAAATGGGCATAAATCATAAATAGAAGTTTTCATATACGTCCATTAAAAACATTTCAAAAATATGCATTAAAATATTTAGTTGCTATAAAATGGTTGTAGAAAAATTGTTTGGCCCGCGGATTATATGCCGGAAATTACGGTACGTCTTTATAATACTAGTACAAGTTTCTACATTTATGCAAATAAGCTAAATTATTTCTCTCTAAACTTATTTTTCAAAACTTTCTTTTAATGTACTGCAGTATTTTTCGAATAGCATCTCTATTTTTATACCGTTACAGAGTATCTTTTGTTAATTTTCAAAAATTTTTACTCAGCCATAAAGTTACAAGCAAATTAACCTGAGTGTATATGTGTTTCTGAATAATTAATCGGATCCTGGGGCCATCGCCTTGAACCCTTTATCCAGTAAATCACCCGAAGCCGTTTATTTCGCAGAGCAGAAAGTTACGTATCTAAACACACTCGTTCTCGTTTCGGAATGCACTATTGCATTACTGTTATTAGACGAACTTTTATTTGAAAAGATTTAGGATTCATGTACTGTATGCAATGGAAATTATTTTTTATTTATTCAGTCTGAAAAAGAAAACATTTCTCAACTAAAAGATAGACGACATTACTGATGTCATTTTCTTCAGATAAAGTTGGAGAGATTTGTGTGTATTACAAGTTATTTTTGCATTTGGTATGGGGAAAAATAATGTTATTATGTTTTTAGTTATAAAAAATACAATACATAAACAAGAATATATTTTAAATGTAGTGTCATTCTGTATAAACTTTGAAATGCATTACGTTTCAGGGCATTTTTGAATCACATAAAAAATGGATTTTTGTTACTGATAGTTTGTTACTGATTATAGACTATGCAAGCTGTACAAAAAATATTGAAAAAAGCTTTGTATAAGCAGCGGAAATTATCTTTTATTGATTCAATCCAGAAAAAACTTTTTTCTGCTAAAAAACCAAATATATTGCTGATATTTTCATCATTTAAATTTGAAAAAAGTATTTTGTTACAAAAATGTTTGATGAATAATGTAAATTAAATGCTACTACCTATTTCTACTTTTTATAAATCTTTTATTTAACACTACTCGATTCTTGATTCCAAAGATAAAATTTCGTAATCTATTTTTAGTCCACTTCTCAATTAGCTAATTTATCTGAATCACACGCTAGAGCAATAATTCTGCTCCTGAATTGAAATTTGTTGTATTTTATTTAGTTTTTCGATCCCAAATTTAGCTTTAGATTTCCATCAGCGCGTCCAGTTATTCAGGGGATTGCATAGTTCGATTTAAGATTTTTTGTCGAAACGTCTTTTTTAAGTGAGGAAGATTTTGTTGAACATACTAATTGTTGGCGCGCATGCAAAAAGGAGTGCTTGCGATTTGTCTCGCATTACTTGGGAATAACTGTGTTCAGTTGCAGATGTATAGGTAGCCCACTGAACTCGATAATTATACCGAGAGTTAAAGGTAAACGCAGTTGAAGGTAAAATTAGAGAATCTGTCAAAATCATTGCACAAGAAAATAAACCTCCCTATTCTGATACATTGAACCCAGCGGTCCGCACATGAATACAATGCCAAAAATTTTTCGACGAAAATCTTTGGCAAAACATAAATTTTCTCCTATAGTATGGCGTAGGTATTTTCAAATTGAATTTTGTTTTAAAATGAAGACAAAATTGCTACAGTTTTTGCTGATATATATTATTTTATTAAAAATTTATTGATTATATTTAAATTCATAGCAAATTTTCAATTTGATATTAGTTTAAAGTAAATTTTATTTTAACTCGACAAAAAATAAAGAAACATTTGTAAAATACTGCTCATAATATATAGAAATTAACAAAAATAATAAAAAGTTTGCGAAAAAGCTTCAAAAAATATTTGTAATATTAAGAAAAATAGAGAACTTATTACTTGCGCGCATTGAAAAGTGTGATGCGGTCCCGGCAGAAAGTGGATCGGCCGATCGGCGAGTAGGCCCTCCGTGTTATATATGGAGCTCAGTCAGGCAGCGTGTGAGATCTCGTTCTGTGTCTCTAAAACGTTCAAGATTATCGAAATGCGTGCGAGATATCATCAATGATACATTTTTTGTTCAATTCCGAACAAAAGACACCATATGCTGGCAGAATCAATTTTTCTACTCCTGAATGCCCTCACTGCAACTCAGACCCGAGCTTCAATGGACTGTTTTGGCTGGGAAGTTTTGCCCCGCCCCGCCCCGCCCTGACTTTCCGCCGAGTGAATTCCATCTTTTCTGCTATCTCAAACATCATATAGGCGGTAACCACCACAACAATGATAAACACTCGAAAACGGCCGTGACCTTTTGGTTATCGGAAAAGGCGGAGAGTAAAAGGGTATTCAAAATGTAGTTGTAAGGTATGATAAGTGTTTAAACGAACTTGGCAAGCGTGTTAAAAAAAGAGAAATGTATGTATAATTTGAAAATAAATTGGTTATTGAAAATTTTCTTTTGATTGTTTTATTATTTTTAAATGGCCTTTATTTACGAAATATCCCCAATAATTTATACACGCTTTGGGTACAAAAAATGTCAGAGTGACTTTTTCGTTTTATGTTACAACTAATGAATAATCTGTTTGAAAAAATTTCTTAGTCTGTATATCGGTTAACATTTACCTATCAGTTATAATGCCTAAATTTCATATTTTCCAATGGCGCAATATTTACATTACTTCCGTCTAATCACAAAACAGGCAATAAAAATGTAATTTATTTCTACAATTCTGTATTATATAATCTGAGGAAGACAACGTGTTGGCAAATGTTTCACTTGATATCTGTAAAGCTAAACTAATAAAACGAAATATATTTCGATATAAAATGCTATCTTTCATCTTTAAAAAATCTTATTTGCTGAGTGACTTAAAATAATTCATTAAAGTGCCCAAATAAAATAATACTAATAGCAAAAGTCTATCTTTAACCATAAAGAAACGCTCGAAAATTTTCAATTAATACGATTTATCGGCATCTTTATATTAGCTTAACCAAAACATTGATAAAAATATAATCTATTTGTGCAAGTCTCTAACACCCAAGTTCGTTGAAATGAATGCGGAAGACGAAGTCTTCACAGATCGTTCACTTGACATCCGGAAAGATCAACTAATTAAAGGGAAAATGTTTCTACAGAAAATAGTCTCTCTCAGGGTTAAAAAAATATCTATTATTTGTTCGATGTCGCAATAATCATGATATGAGAAAATATATTAAATCACTACTGTTGCTGAGTGACAAAGAGTGAATTATTTGGATAATTAATTGGGAAATTTTTTTTTCTATGGTTGGGTTTTGCTTTAAAAGTGAACAAGAAACAACAAGAATGACTTAAACATAGATTATGAAACACTTTCAAATATTGCCAGCATATTGTAAGAAATTTTCACGGCAAAAAATCCTAACTGTAATGAATGCTTTTTAAAAAAGGAGTAACACATTTTGAAAAATCTGATTTCAACAATTACCATCTGGTGTCGTAAATGCATCCGAATGTTTTTGTTCATTCCAAAGTATGGTCTAGTGTGTTGTATATACCGGGTGTCCCAAAAATGACTGATGGATTTTAAAATTCAATAACTTGCAAACGGTGACAGCTATTGAAAAAAAAATTGCAGGAGGGTTATGTATAATGTCAGGAGTTTTTTTTTACCGTAATTTTTTATTTTAGTTCGTGGTGCTGACGGCGATTGAAGGCCAGGTCGATGCTTCACTCAGCACTGTCACCTGGTCTTTAATCGCCGTCAGCGCCACCTATTGTTTGAGGCGCGAACTAAAATAAAAAATTACGGTAAAAAAACTCCTGACATTAAACATAACCCTCCTGCAAAAAATTTTTAAATAGCTGTCACCGTTTGCAAGTTATTGAATTTTAAAATCCATCAGTCATTTTTGGGACACCCGGTACTACACCGTAAGCAAAAATAGAGTGCAGTACAGCAACGTACGAAAGTTTCAAATTTCTCTCACTCAATGGCAATGTATTCGAATTCTTTTGAGCATAGCATCCTTTGAACTTATACACACTTTGTAACAAGTAAAAAATTCAGTTAAAACTAAAAACAAATTGCGTACCACAACTGAAAACAAAATTCCAATATTTTTTTTTCTCAAAAACAATTTTTTAACTGTACTATTTTGTATATCCCTGTAAATGAGCAATAAGTATCATTCACCACACCATATTCTGTAGCAGTTTTCTTCTGGTTTACTTCAATAATATACATGAATTTCAATTTCTTTGAAATATTGGGTTATTCGAAAAGTCCTTTCCGTTTGGGAAAATCAATTCGTACCGGAAAATTCTTTTATTTAGTTATTATATACTAGAAGATAGCCCGTCAAAATGACGTGTTTGCATTTTTAAACGATGATAAAAAATTACAACAACTGTGGTCAATCATAGCCACTTTCGGCTGAAACAGTTTTGATGAATATAGCGATTAAACTTGGAAAGGAAAAAAATCTAACAAAAAAAATCAACAGAAATCTGCATTTAAAACTATAGCAAAACTATCTGGTAGATGGGGGTGGGGATTATAATGAAATTTAAAACGTACCCGCGGTTTGCTTAAATAAAAAGTTTTAATTAAATAGTGTTTTTGAAATCGTGAAAAGATTTCAAACGGAAGTAAAATGTAGTGACGTCATTTACAGCTCTGACTGTAAATCTGACTATTGAGTACGACTATGGAACGGTTTCAGTGGTCAGAAAATAGATTGCCTTTAAAATCGGAGGTAACTTTTCACAATGTTTTTTATAGATTTGAAATTCGCATGAGTCATTCACGGCTGTAAAGAAAAAAAAATTAAAGCAACCCGAATATAAAAATTTTAACAATATTGTATTTAAAACGCACTTTCGCTTTCCTTTAATAAAAGTTTTAATTAAATATACACTGTAAAAAAATTGACTCATTTGCTACAGCGTCACTCCAGCGCTTTTATAGAAAACGGTTACTTTACTGTGTTATGGAGCATTCTCATTAGTCATAAAAGATAAATTCTATAAAAGCTGTGGAGTGCCGCTGCAGCAAATGGATCAAATTTTTAAAGTGTACTTTTTGAAATCGTGGAAAGATTTCAAAGTGAAGTAAAATGTAGTGACGTCATTTACAGCTTCAAACTGTAAATCTGACCAATGAGAACGCTCCATTACGACTATGAAACGTTTTCATTGGTGAATGAGTTTCTTTTTCTCGTGGATAGGTTGACCCCGGAATTGTTATACACGGAGGGGTTTTATATATGAGGACCCCAGAATCCAAGGGGTATAAGTGACAAAATTGAAAAAATTGAGTTAAGTGCACAGGGTATCTGGAAATATGCTTTTTTCATTTCAGGTAAAGAAATATAGGTCATTCTCTGATTATATGAGGAGTTATAGAGATAAACCACTTTTTTCGAAAAACAAACAATATTGATTAATTATACATTTAAAGAAAATTGTACTCTATTGTTTTAACAGTTATTGAAATGAGAGTTCAAAGATTAGAATGCAATAGGCAGATGTTTCCTATTTCAATTTAGTCAATTGTTATTGATGTTCCAATTTTACATCAGTTATCTTTAAACTCAATTTACTCCAAATCGACATTTTGTCGCTTGTACCCCTTGGCTTCTGGGCTCCTCATATATAATTGTTTCCGATATCTAACACTTAGATATTAATGGACAAAATTTTCCGGTACGAATTGATTTTCCCAAACGGAAAGGACTTTCCGAACAACCCAATAGTTTAATAGCATTAATAAAACATCAAATAAATTATCACCGTAGAAAGTATTTTTAGAGACGCTGTGACTGAATTATAATTTATACATATTTATTTTTCAATAGGTAATTTGTCATAGAATCCTACACATATCAATGCCATATACATTTTACGAGGCAATGTGAGTCTTTTTACGTAAGTTAGAGTACAGTCAGTAGGATAGACGGATAAACAAACTAAAGCCACAAAAAGTTTTCACATATGCTTTAAAGTTTAAATCAACTTTCTTTCAAAATGATTTCAAATTCTTTTAATTTATTTAGTTAATGAATTTTCGGTACTACTAGGTTATCCCGTTGACCAAAAAATTATCATCAAACTATAAGATTAAATGCCAATAATGGATGATCGTGAATGTCACATTCAATGACATTAAATACGATTCACGTGTTTAAAATATCATTAAGTGATTTTTATTTCTTTTTTTATATGAATTTTTATTAATATTCTACTAATTATTTATTTTTCCGTTATTTAAAATAAAAATTATGTCAATATGTATGATTTGGCTATTAGTTTGGCGATTTGTATAATTTGGCGAAATTCGTCGACGGGATAACAGAGTTGTACCGAATTATCTAATTGGTAGTTGACGAGACAACGTTGTAGATAACCTTTGAGGTTAGTATGGATTTTTGTTTTTGAGTATTACTGTTTTCAAATTGTAATCTTCATCTTGAACATTGCAGATTCTCTTCTATAAAATTATTATTTGAAAATAGTGGTACTGGAATATAACGTATACAGGACATCCGTCAAGGAAATAGTCCGTTCACTTAATTCGCAAATTAAATAAAGTTATATTTTTAATCTTCTGCAATTTCAAATTTAATCATGTACTGATTAAATATAGCTTCACGTAAACCATACATACTTCACGAAAAATTAGCTTATCTGCATAAAAATCTTTTTTTTGTAGCATTATCAACATATTACATTGATTTAGAAAAATACATGTGAACTCTGAACATCATTATATGTATTGTTACAAAGAATAATGAGGAATTTTGTATTTTTGAATGTAAATGTTGTAATTTAGTGTATGGGATTCGAATGCTTCCATCCTTAAATGTTATTTATGAGAATCTAGCTATAAATTTAAATACTTTTCTGATTTTGTAAGGGCTGTAACACATATTAAATAATATCATATTTAATATTATTTATCATTATGATAAAAATATCATATACACATACTGAGTTAGAAACGTGATTATCTACTTTCATCTTTTCACTGAATGATTTAACTAAATTATTAAATGCATTCTAAAAATGTCATATGTAATTTAACAAAAAGAAAAAACATGGTTAAAATATTTTAAAAGAATAGGGTCTGGTGAAATGCATGCTCTTATCATATAATCATAACCCGATAGAAAACATGAGTAATTACGTGCCTAGTTTAACAACACTCAACGACGGAAATTAATTCTAGCGATTGAGTGTCTTAAAAGGCGTATTATGTGACACACCGGACCCATACTTAATTAAATGTGATGCCTCTACTAATATGCTGCTGCTTACATTTAAAGAGACTTACTAATTTATTATCTTCACTTTTGCATAATTAATATCCTTCTAAATTATAATACGTAATGCAGCAAATGTAAAGGGTACGAGATTGTGAATACGCAGTGTCTGGTCATTAGACTCTATCCAACAAAACAATAAATAGAATATTGGCAATTTAAATATGAGAATTTATGCATTTTTTCTAGTATCATGAACAATTATATCAGGTATTAGAGGCCCTCCCTCGCTTTGCTTCGGGTAGAGCAAGTCGTCCAGTCCCATGTCCATAAGGATTAATACCAAGGAAAAAATAAAAAGCTTTTACTGAGACGGCATTTTACTTATTCTTTTAATAAAAAAAAACACTTATTGTGACGTAACTATAACAGCCATATGCTGTCGCGACATTTTTTGTTGATAATTATACGTACTGCAAAGTCGTAGTACATTATTTTGTTTTATAATTAATAATGCTCGCAGCGCACGCGATGTAAGAATTTTTAAGGTAATTTTTCTACACCTTGGGTTATATTATTGGCATTTTAGTAAGGATCCCTATTTTTTTTTTAATCTAATATAGCTTATGTTCACCGGAAATAGTGTAGCTGTCCAACGGTGAAAGAATGTTTTGGTACTACTCTGTTATCCCGTCGACCAATTTCGCCAAATTATACAAATCACCAAACTAATAGCCAAATTGTACATATTGACGTAATTTTTATTTTAAATAACAGAAAAAAACAAATAATTAGTAGAATATTAATAAAAATACAAATAAAAAGTCGAAGTAAAAATCAATGACATTTTAAACACGTGAATCGTGTTTAATGTCATTGAATGTGACATTCACGATCATCCATTATTGGCTATTTAATCTTATAGTTTGGCGATACTTTTTTGGTCGACGGGATAACCTAGTAGTACCGAATTTTTCAAATCCGTCAAGTACTATCGGAGTCTATTCAATTCAAACAAACAAACAATCAAATTTTTCTTCCTTATAATATTGGTATAGATATGACGTCATTATTTACCGATTTTTAATTAGTTACATATATCCATGCTTCTTGTTCTTTTAACAAATACTTCAAAATTGTAACTTTTAACAAATACTTCCTATGTTATTTAAAGTATGACGACATGCTTTTTCAAATCAAATATTTTATCAATAATTTAATTCTGTCTCGTTCACTTTACTTCTAATTATGTCGCCATTTTTCACAGAGAACCTCTTATTAACGTAACCGATATTCGTGCGTCCTATATAATAAAATACTTTTTTTCATTTTTTTTTCCTTTGAATTCTTTTTATTTTAATTTTTCACGTGGATACTGTTCAACTGAAAATTAATTGCCGAAGAGAAATTTTTCCAGTTTTTGATTTTCTTGGCAACGCGAAAGAAAAATGGTTATTTTTTATCGGAAAATTTTTCATTGATTCTGTATGAAAAATACTGAAATTTTGAATTATTAAGGAAAATATTTGAATAAATCAAATAAAAATTAGCCTATATTCATCGAAAATAGTGTAGCTTTCCAACGGTGAAAGAATTTTTCAAATCCGTCAAGTAGTTTCGGAGCCTATTCAATTCAAACAAACAAACAAACAAAACTTTCCTCTTTATAATATTAGTATAGATAAAGTTAGAAATATTTAATAGGAAAATTTTTACTAAACATGTTACATATTTTGCCAGTTTTATAATATATACAATAAAGAAGACTCGATATATATACATACTAGATACACATATATCTATATATATATATGTGTGTGTGTGTATTTTTAGATCACATTAAATACAATGATACGAAAAATTCTGTCGCGTTAAAACCATTAATTAATTGAATCTCTTCTTATAGTGGGTAAATGTGATTTAATGAAGTAACATATTTCGTAATTTGAACAGTGTAGATTTATTTTCTCGTATATAGTGAAATTAAGAAATCATCAATAATAATTTTATCTGAATTTAAACTGTTTGTAGAAACAAAATAATTATATATGATGAAATGCAAGATAGAATATATCTCATTAAAAAGAATAACTCACTACTAAATTGTCCTTAAAATCACCTCGATATAATTTAACGAAAAAAAGTTATTAATTTTTGAGTTGTGTAATTTCATGTAATCTTTTATTAAAGCAGTAAATTACATGTACTTTATTTTATCTAACAATTCTACATCACAAAGGCATGAAATGATTACATTGGCTGAAAAGCGAATGCATCAATTTCCTTAAGTAAATTTTCATAACTATAAAAAAATCGTTACGCAAATTTATTTTTTAAGCATGCTTAACTGGTTGTGTTTATTCACCATTCATCCAGAAAACTTTCTCACGTTTTGTAAATAATTCAAATTTTTATATCACGCTCTCAAAGCGTAAAGATCTTATAATTACTTATTTATAAATTCTTCGCTTTTATTGATTTTAAATATGTGTTCATTTGCAATCTCTAAGTACGATAAAAAAATCGATAACAAATTGTTTTTCTTTAAGTATTGAGTATGTAAGACAACAAATATGTGATAAGAGCATCAATTAATCTTATATTCTGTGTTTAATGTGTTAGATCAGTAAGCATGAAATTACATTTAATTAGCAAGCTAGCGAATTTTCTAAAGAATGCTTTTTAGAAAAGCAGATAAGTGGGAAATATTATTGCATCTTTAATTTTGCATATATATTCCTAGATTTATAAACCTTTACCTTCTTTTAAAGCATTTTTTGAATCGCAAAGTGGATTATCCAATGTTCGATATTATTATAAATTTTTTACTCAACTCAAAATTAAATTCACATCTCTCGTTTCAAAGACAGTTTATTTTTACGCAGAATCACATCTCAGTTCCTTTCGAACACAGATAATTATTAAAACAACTCAATTATAAACCATATTTTTTGACGTATATTCTCAAAAAAAAAAAAAAAAAAAAAAAAAAAAAAATCGAATTTTCAACTTAAAAAACAAACGAACATTTTTTCACGCAGCTTAGGTAAAAGCTGTAGAAATAAACAGATAATGTATTTCAGTCACAATTTATCGTTTGCATAGAAAACTTTTTACATTTTGATATAATTTGGTACATTTTGGTTTCTAGGCAACACCCCCAGTATAAAATTAAATAGCATTTAAACAAACACAAAGTACGTAGCTAAAAAAAGAAATATTAAGGATTTGTATTTAAAAAACTTTTCACAGAAAGACAAACAACAAAGAATAAAATAATTTTAAAACAAACAGTAATAGTTTTCCAAATTGTTTTTTAAGTTAATATAAATAAAATAAGTTAAAATAATACTATTTAAGTAAAAGCAAACCTATTAAAAAATAGAAATTTTAAAAGTGTTAAAATAGCTCAATACTTTTTTGCATGCCATATACATATTTACTTTTTGATCTACATAAAAAGTTTTATTATTTGCTTCGATTTAATAAAACATATGCCTTATCAAAATAAAGAAAAAATGTGTTTGATCCATAATAGAAGAAACTTCTTTTATTATTCATAAATAAATCTACAAATAACTTACAACCATAAAAATCCACTATTAAAAAATCTCAACTGATCAACACCAAGCTGGTTTTTTAATGCGATCAAAATTTTACTTGATAATATATTGAAAGTTCATGTTTCTTTCATGTTTTAGTTCTGTATTTTTCGAAAAATTTGAATCGATATACGCTTCCTCAAATGAAATCTTTTGCTAAACAGATGAAATACCTTTCAGTAGAATTAAAACAAATACTGAAATTTCGGAAATGAAATTCTCTGAACTCACGTGAAATAAAGACTTTTTCTGCAGATGCTAAACAAATGCTCATTAACATACTGTTAAAACTTTTTTTTAATGCCGAATAATAAATACATAATTTGTGCTTGTGAAAAAAAAACTTTTTTGTGGTTTTGTTGAAATTGGTAGAATGAAATAATTCAAACATTGTGGTAATAAAATTATTATTTGATATGTTAAACGCATATTTTTAAGAATTCAATATTTATAATTTGAAATAATTTCGGGAAAAATATTCAAACAATTAACATATTTTTAGTAATATTATAAAGAAGAAACATTTGATTGTTTGTAGACGAGATTCTCTATTAAAACACATTAAAAATTCTTTCGATATATATTATGATTTTTTTAAAAATATTTTTGATTGTTGCAGTATTTGTCTGAAAAAAAAATTGTACTTTTTTATTTGTGTTAATTTTTACGCGCACATAATAGCGATTAATGACAGGTTAAAATGTATAATATATACTTTATTTTCAAAAACATATATCTATTAGTCAAAGAAATATCATTTCAATGTGAATAGAAAAAAATGTTTCTCCAATAAAACCCTGTTTTATATATTTCTTTTTTTTTTTTTTTTTTTATTAGAATTTTTCAGGTAAACTGGTAAGAAAGAAATTAATATGCAGTTTTCCTTTTCATGGGACATATAACTAAGACAATATTTTATTATTTGACTAATTACATACTTTTATTGTTTTCGAATCACAAAGGACGCTGTTAAAAAAAAAGAAATATTAAAAATTTGTTTGTTAAAAACTTTTGACAGAAAAATAAAAAATTCATTTTTCGGTACACATAAAATAATTATTCGAGTTAACAGCTATTGTTTCCTAAACCCACTTTTTAAATGGAAGTAAATAAATTGAATTGAAGTAATAGTATTTGAGCAAAAGCAAATGAAAAATAATAATAAAAACAGAAATTTTGAAATTGTTAAAATGGGTAAAATTTTCTATCTCTATGCATACTTATCTGACTGGTCTCAGACAAAAAATATTTTATTTACTGCATTTTTTAAAAAGCTTGTTTTTATAAATTAAAACATTATTTTGTTTAAAATGAATGAATTTTTATTTCTTTTAAGTATATATATAAAGTATCAATGTACAGGGTGTTCGAAAAGTCTGGACGAACTTTAAAGATGAACAATTCGAAAATAAATCAAGGTACAAAGATAAGATTTGCACCAAACGAATGTAAAAGAAAACGGGTTTTCTGTGGCAATGAAAAAAATTCTGTTGGTGACGAACAGATGGCGCTATAGTGATTTAATTCACCAAAAAAATGATTTATAAATGAAAAAAATGTGAAAACTTCCAATTCAGCTTAATTACAATTAAGTAGTACTACAGTAAATGTTCAATGTACTTCCATCATTTAGAAGTACAGCTGTAGGCAAGGCATTTCACCGTTCACATCATAGAGAAGCATTTCTTGTGTTATGGTGGGCACATTTTGGTGGATAGCATGTTTCAGTGTTGCTAGTGATGCAGGTTGGTCGCGGTACACTTTTGACTTCAATAATCCCCCCAGCCAAAAGTCCCAGGTTGTCAGATCGGGAGATCTTGGAGGCCATGCGTGATTATAGTAGCGACAATCTTATCCTGCCAGAAATGTTAAGAGTAGCATGCGCTACACAGGCAGAACAATAGGAGGTGATGCATCATCTTGCATAAGGTGACTTTTTAGAGTGCCTGTCGCGCTTGCAATTCAGAAATCTGCCAGTGCCATCTATTGGTTGCCAACAGAACTATTTTTTTCGTGGCCACACAAAACCCGGTTTCTTTTCCATCCTTTTGGTGCAAACCGTAACTTTGTATCTGATTCATTATCGAATTATTCGGTTTTAAAATTCGTCCTGACTTATGGATCACCCGGTACATTATAAAGTATCCCTATTTTTCAATACTATAGTGACTTTTTTAATGCAACTAAAATCTTTCTAGATCATATATAGAAAATTCACAATTACTTATTAGTTTTTGTTCTTTCTTTGAAGAAAAATGTTTGAGTAGATAGAAGTTACCTCAAATAAAATATTAAACGGCAAAATTTTTTACGAAGAGATGAAATGTTATTTGCTTTTCTCTAGAATTTGAATTTAAAACAAATATTTAATTTTAGGAAAATAAATTCTTTGGATGGATGTGAAATAAAATCTTTTTTTCAGAGGTACCTACACAAATACTCATTAATATTCTACAAAAACTATTTAAAAACTCTGAATAATACATATGAGATTTCAACTTATAAAAAGGAAAACTTTTTTTTAACAACTTTACAAACATTGCGAGAATGGAAATATTAAGGTATTTGTAAATAAAATGATGTTAAAAATGTTATTTGATACCAATTAAAGTATATTTAGAAAATTCAGTAGGTATATTTGGAACATTTTTTCTGAAGAAGAAATTCAAACCATTTGCAAATTAACATACTTCTACTAATATTATGAAGACGAAATATTTGATATCTTATAGCATCTAATGTCTAGAAAATAAATTATATATATTTGTAGTATAATGATGATGGCTGTATCTGCTTTTAATAAAAAGTTTTGTTATTATTATTATTATTATTTGTACACCAAAAAAAGCACTTTCTAAAATTATTATTTTTTTAAATATGTTAAACCTAAAAACTTGGTACGGAAAGAAAGGTAAATTTCTTCGCTGCATTATATTAAAAAATATTTTTGTAAGTGCTTCATAAAACATTTTCAAAAAACCTTCTCTAAAAACATTCTAATAGGACGATTACTCTGGAATTGTCAAGCCAATTTCGATTTTTTTTTTGTTTATCATACCCTCATAGCCTGCATGGTCACAGTGACGTCACAATAACATTACTGTGAGTCACTTTGGTCACATTACATCTGTGACCAAAATGCCACCACTCAGTGACGTCACATTCTGGCTGAGATGTGACTTTCTTAAAAATCTTTAGAAAATTACAAATATTCTTCAAAATATGTTATTTACTTTAAAAAAATGTTTCTGGCAATTTAAATATCGTCGCTTTTGTCACAGTTTCGTCACAATGTTAATGTTAATGTCAAAGTAGTCACAAATGACGCATTTTTCACAAATTTGTCACGCCGTGACTTCACAAAGTGGTCACAATGTGACGTCACAAACGAGCTCTAAAACGGCCATAAAGAATTCACATTTTAGTCACTGTGACTTCACATCGACTTCACGTGACGCCACAACGACAATCGATGGTCACAATGTCACAGTGTGACTTCACAACGAAGTCGCAGTGACGTCACCATGGCTTACCGATATGCAGTCGTGAGGCAAATATAAATAGCGACCACAAAACACAGTATAAAATGATTATGAAATATCTCCAAAGTTATAGAAATCTATATATTGATGCTTATAATGTGCACGCATTTATTAAAAAGAACGAAAATTAATTTTATGAATTCTGGAAATATTTAAATTAATTTAAAAGGTGGATAGAACTCTGTTATCCTGTCGACCGATTTCGCCAAATTATACAAATCGCCAAACCAATAGTCAAATTATACACATTGATGTAATTTTTATTTTAAATGATAAAAAAAACCAAATAATTAGCAGAATATTAATAAAAATACAAATAAAAAGTCGAAATAAAAATCACTTAATGACGTTTTAAACGTGTGTATCGTATTTAATGTCACTGAATTGACATTCACGATCATCCATTATTGGCATTTAATCTTATAATTTGGCGATAGTATTCTGGTCGACGGGTTAACAGAGTAGTACCAAAAGCTGTTCTTTAGTGTCTCCTCCAGGCGACATGAGGACTGAGGAGAATGATATTGGTGACATTATCTGGTTAAAAATGCGGTACACTCAACTGACCGACGCACAGTGGGGCAAAAAGCCTTCAAAACTGGCAAAAAATCGAAAAAATGAAATTTTATTTTGAACTACCGACATACGTCACTTTAACAGACACATCTGCCTAGCATTAAAATTTGCGCAAAGTTGTTTTAATCGTCACTAGAGAAAGAAGTTAAACTGCATATTGTACTTTGATAATACGTGAAAAAAAAATCAATAATTTTGTTTCAACATTCGTTTGTTAATTTCGCTATAATAATTAAAAAATAATTTTTTTTTTGACTATGGAACCTTTAACTACAAGTATGTAACAATAATTCATTAGCTTTCAATTGATTTTAATACGATTTTTATAGATATACAGACGCTTAGAATATATAGTGATGAAATTTATAAAAAAAATTAATACTGTCTACAAACATTGTAGGTTTTAGTTATGAGTTATGTGTTAACTATAATTTTTTCTACAAAGTATGAGTTTTAAAAGGACAAATATGCCAGAAACTCTTGCTACTTTTTGCTACTCTTTTAATTATATGGTCATTTTTATAGCTAATCATCCTTAAATTTTTGTTAGTGTACGGGTGTACCAAACATGATTATAAATATTTTCTTTGTTAAATACGAATTTTAATGCATTGTTTATTACAAAATAATGTATTTAAATGAAATTGGCTATCATGGAACGTTTTAACAAAAAACTTTTGAAAAGTAATGTGATTTTATGGTATAAGAGCTCCATAATCGGAGAAACTACGAACAAGTAGTTTAAATTAAAAGAAGATTAAATGTTTTAAACTTTAATATAAATTCCGATGAGCAAAAGCCTGGCGAAACAAGAAAAATGCTTTAGAATTAACAAAGAGTGGCTTGGCAAATCGCTTTCATTTCCTCGATTTGAAAAACAAACAGAAGCGTCAATGAAAAGCAAACGTTCCCATATTCATATTCCGTCTGAATTTGTTCTGGACGATCAAAAAGATCAAGAGTAAAACGGTTATACAATTCTAGTTCTACATATCTAGACACACGGCAGTGTGTCAGCCAAGTTCACAGAGTAAAAGGCGACACACCGGCCGTGGGTTATATTACCCGAACCATTTCGAGCCACTTTTGACCCCTCAATAACTTAAATTCTATTTGATCTACACACTTGCAATTTTTTGTGTCGTGTAAGACCATCTTCTAATTTCCGAATCCTAAAATTTTTTTAAAAAATCTTTTACTGTTCACGAGAAATTGACGTCTGAAAATCACTGTTTTTACCACTGACTCACTGACTCACTGACTCACTCATAGAAATGTTTGACTACTTCCAGGTGATTTAGGAAGTTGAAATTTGGTGTGGAGCTAGGTTATTGGATCTATAAATAGGAAAAAAAAATCAGAAATCACCATTAATTAAATATTAATGGTTGGTTAGAAGAAAAATATTAGATTACAATGGGAGTTTATGAGAATTTCTTAAAATACCAGAGATAGTGCCAAGTTGGCGTCACTTTTGGCGAGTATCAGGGCTAATCTCTGAAACTACCGAGCCGATTTCAAAAGTAATGGTACCAAAATAATGGTATTTGCCCCGGTTCAAACATAGACTTTATCTTATGTCTGTGCCACTAACCAAAAAGGGTTCAGAAGCCAAAAACATTCTAAAAATGAGATTTTTGTTTTACTAAAGGGCGTAAAAGCACAAAATTCGGCATGTTAATTACTTATAAGATATAAATGATCACTAATGACATTTGCTAAAAAATAACAAATTTAAAAGGGGGGAAAATGCGCGAAAAGCGTTCTAAAAATGTTCTAAATTGGGATTTTTAAGCAATCTAAGCAAACAACAAATCGATCTTAAAAGTAATAATATCAAAATGATGTTGATAGTCCTTGCTCCAACATAGGCTATATTTTACGTCGATGCCACTAATCCAAAGGGGTAAAAGAGCAAAAAACGTTCTAAAAATGCGATGTCTGTGTACTAAGAGCCTAGAAACATAAAATTTGGCATGTTCATTACTTATAAGATATAAATGATCACTAAGAACATTTGTTAACAAATACAAAATTTAAAAGGGGTAAAAATGTGCTAAAAACATTCTAAAAACTTTCTAAATAGTAATATTTAAGCAATCTTGGGAAGTTAGCGAACCGATTTAAAAAAAAAAAAAGATGTCAAAATGATGGCGACAGTCCTTGCTCTAACAAAAGTATTGGATAAATTAGCAGATTACAATGGGAGTCTATGGGAATTTGGCGAAATACCAGAAATAGCCCGAAGTTAGCATCTCTTTTGGCGCATAATTTTTGTCGTCAATTTGAAGATAGATTGCCAAGCTGGCGACAAACTTTTTTGGTCAACGGGGTAATCAAGTAGTACCCAATCACGTAAAAGAAACATCCTTATTAGTGGAATTTAAAGGAACATAAGCAGTCCTAATGTTAAAATTTTTAAATTTGACTGAAAAAAACAATGAATAAAAGCAGGAAAAAGCTGTAAGATTAATGAATATTAAATGAAGTTAATTTAATATTAAGCCTATTTTTTTCAAAAAGGAAACAAATACCTACTTGTTTAACAAAAAATAATGACATCGTATCAAAAACATGAATGTGAATGAATGCCAAGTTCGTTAAAAGTTTCACGAATAAAAAAAGTGATTTGCCAAAAAATAATGATATCTAATCAAAAACATGAATGTGAAAAAATGCCAAGTTCGTTAAAGGTTTCGCAAATAAAAGAAGTGAGATCTAAATGCAAACCAAGTTCTTTCGAAGCTCCTTAAATCATAGCTCCTGTCATGCATAATATTCTTCAATTGCTTAAAATGATTTGTTATGTTACTTGTTATTCAATAGAGCGACTTGGCAAGTTTTCAGCTACCAACTTTAATCTTTGAGTCGGAGTACAATTTAATCTAGAATCTGACTGACAAAGATCTAGTCAATCGAGTGTTCGAATAAGTATATTGAAGTTAAGATATTGATAAGTTAAGGAAGTGATCAACTTTAAGTTCTGATCAACTAAATAGAGAAATTTAAATAAGAGAAAACTTGCTAAATCGGCCTATTGAATAATAAGTAACATAACAAATAATTTTAAGCAATTGAAGAATATTATGCATGGCAGGAGCTATGATTTAAGGAGCTTCGAAAGAACTTGGTTTGCTGTTAGATCTCACTTCTTTTATTTGCGAAACCTTTAACGAACTTGGCATTTTTTCACATTCATGTTTTTGATTAGATTCGTTAGTGTACGTGACATGTATGAGTTTAATATCTGAAAAACAGGGAAACAAAAAGTGTGTGTTAGCACTAAAACAACAGAAACAGTTTTTCTTCTGCTGTCTTTATAGTAATGCGTACATTTTGCCTGAGAAAGGTTGATCCAATCCTTCAAAACGAGTCGCTAATATTCATTATAAGGTTTGCTTGAGAATAATTAAAATTACTAATTATGTTTACATTTTTTAATGCGATATTATGGATGATTTATAAATATCTAATTAGTATAAAACTATCTTAAATTCTTGTTTTTAACTCATTTTTCTACAAAAAATATTGGAAAAGGTTTCTAAATTAATTAATAAATTACTATTTAGCTTATGTAAAAGTTTAAAATTTTACTACTTTTCTTCTACAAAAGGATCCGTGATGTGTTTTTTTTTTTTTTTGTTCAAAGTAAATTTTATTTTTTGCCAACTTTGGAGGCTTCCTGCCCTACTGTTCGACGTTTCCACGATATTAATGTGCATCAAGAATGTCTTACTGATAATATTGATGTTGCTTTGGCCTCACAATATATAACGAATATACCTTTAAATTTTTTTGAAAGTATGCAAATGTCCCTTGATCCGTAAGTAGCGTGAAATACGTTAAAAATTCTTTACTTAAATTGAAAGTTTTTACAGTTCAATTGAAATATTTTTGAAAAAAAAATGAATGATAATTATTTCTTAATTAAGCTTATTTTATTCACCATGTAATCTTGTATTTTTTTTTAAACTTTCCTTAATATACACACGAAAAAAGAATTTGACTTGAGAATTTTTTTTATATCTCTGCGTCGTGAAACATACTCTTTTTAAAATGTCTTGCATTTTTTTTCAGATGTTTGTCAATCTTTGGATATTACAAATTTTGTGGCCACTCTAACTCATGAAATGGTGCACGTAAATTCAGCAGACATCATGTTCATTTAGCATAGATTAATTATGATTTGATTTTAATGTATATTCAACAGATTCATGCACCCATTTAATGTGCCAGAATCTGGAGTTATCCCGTGTGCGTTATCTGGCTGCTCGATAGGGTGGTAAAGCCACCGAGCTTCAATTTTAAAAGCGATATAGCTTCGATAAAGCTTCGACTGTATTGTTCTATTCTTTATGACATTTATTCATAATATGCATTAGATAGGAATTTGATAAACACTTAATTAAATGTTTAGTTAGGATTAGATAAGATTAGACAAGTTAAATTAGGTAGGATTAGATAGGCACTTAAGAAAAATTATCACAAACATCCTGTCCATATCGGTACTATGGAATGGAACTTTATCCAGTTAAGATGCCCATTGTGGTAACTTGAAATGTTACCTTAAGAAACCGTGTTATCTATCGGCGTATAATAAGTATTATTAGATACGATGTTTCATTGTGCAGTTTATTCCATAAACGAATGCCCTGCTTCAATGGTCTATTATAAGAGTTTAATTTCGGCTACAATCCTATCCAATTCAATGCAAACTAACCCATGTTTATGTACAAATATTCAATAGGTGCATCTGTAGTGGTACGGCACACGTCTAACTTAAAGTCAGTTTCTTCACAAACTTCGGTTAACCTGTCAGAAGTCTTGGAAAAATAGTCTCTTTCATTCTGTGTCTCAACTCTCGCAAATCATTAGGTAGCAGCGGAATGTAGACACGATCTTTTATAAAGCCTCAAGGAAAAGAATCGCATGGCTCTTACTTATTTTAAATCTTCAGCCCCATTTTAACGCTTTACGCTTAGGGAATCAACATTTTACGTGTGGTACGGTAAGCGAGTCAGTGTCAAAGCATTACTTGCGCATGAGCTTATCGAAAGCTGTTTGAGTGGCTCTTTATAATTACCTTGAACTCACTCTACAACGTTTACAATTGACACTATTAAACTTTATAACTGTGAGTTTCTTTTATGGACGCCCTGTATTTCTGTTATAGTTCAACACACTGTTAAATGCATCGATCTTGTCTGATTTTTTCTTTTTTAGCGTGATATATGTATTAAATATTTTTTACATTATCGTAGTCGGATGTTTTTAATAACAACCGCATTGTTATCAGTCAGTCTTATTAAACTATACTACATAAAGAAAAACATAGATTAGTCTAGAAAATTAAGCAATTTATTAAATATAATTTTGCGCCTATTCATCATTCAAATGACGTGTATAAAAGGTGAACTGTAAATCATGCATGAGGCAAATTTTATTTTAATGCGTTTTTGATTAACAAAACTAGCAAATTTAGGTAGTGAAGAAAATCATGATAAACCTGTTTTTCATGTCGTATCCCTCATTTGCTCTGGGGCGAAAGAAAAATAAAGATTTTTCATCGATTTCTTTTACTTCCCATAATGCTTGTAAATAAATTGATATTCCTCAACGATTTACGAGAAGAATATTCATGTATCGCCATGTTGCATATGTAGTACTCAATAAGAAAGCAATACATGCGCAAATGCTTATCTGAATCTATTTGAGATCTTTTTATAGGCGATCATGAACCAACACCTAGCTTACAATTTTTACTATTAAAATTTAAAAGTGAGACAGTTAATCTCTTATAGACACCTTGTATTTCTCTTTTTGCAATATACTGTTAAATACATTTATTCTTCTTTCATTTTTTTTTCTTTGTAAACATAATATGCGTATTAAATATTTTTCACACTATCTTCATCGGATTTTATTAATAATAATTGCATTTTCATCAGTTACTAACAAATTAGAAATAAAGCTTAAAACTTGGAGATACGTCTACAAAATTAAATACTTAATTGATTGAATATAATTTCACGCTTCTTGGTCATTCAAATGATGTGTAAAAGTTGAAACATAAAACATGCATGAGCAAACGCGGTTTTGATTTTAATGAATAAAATCCAATAATTACTATTAATGAATAAAAAATCCAATAAATCTATGTAGTCATAAAAATGAAGAAAAACCTGTGTTTTTTGTCCTATCATTCATTTCTGGTGATGGAGAACTAAAAAAAAAAGATTTTTCATCGATTTTTATCTTAGGTAATACTTGTAAATAAATTACTATTTGTAATCAATTTTCGATAAATATGTATGAATAATAATAATGGGTAATTAATTAATCATCTACCTTGCGAGGGACTTAAAAATGCTTTATCGATAGGTAAGGTGAAGAAGGGCTCTGGATTTAGGATGCATCCATAAATTCAATTTCGTATGCTCGTAGAATATATTTCGCAGGCTGATTAAAGCACCGTTACGGTAATTTAGATAGAACGTTTTATAAATTAAGTTATGTAATAGAAATAATCTGTTTATATCTTCTTTCATAAGTGTATAACCTTAATAAAGATCATTAATTGTTTTTCCCACACTAATATAAACGAAGTTATTTACGTAAAATTGTATTTGATGGTAATAATTGCAATTTTAATAGCAGGTATAAAATTTGCAAAGGCAAATTTATTGTATTTATTGTATTAATGAGCAAATTTAGTTGTGATGAGTAACTAAACATAAGGAATTAAAAACATATGACTGAAAGCAATTGTTATCTTGTTTCAAATACAATATATTTTAAAAATTTTCATTTTTTTTGTTTTATAACTAATTTTTGTTTATTTATACAAATATTCACTGAGGAAGTGCCTGATTAAGGCTTGAAAGTACTATGATATTTTAAATAAAACTAGCAAAAGCCATGCTTTGTTTGGATTCGCGAAGCATTATTTCATTAGATAACTTAACAATATATTTTTTTAAATATTATTTATACTAATTGATTACCCCGTCGACCAAAAAAGACACCGCCAAACTAAAAGATTAAATGCCAGTAATGATGATAAAATTGTCACATTCACATAACATTAAACTCGTATCACGTGTTCGTTACGCCATCATACAGTGGCGAAGTTGTAAGAGAAACAGAGGGCATACGCTCAATACATAGGATATACCCCAGAATATATGCACTAAAGCTTTCTTGCGCAGCAGAGGGTACATGTACCTTTAAAAAATCCTGAAGGTATACGGTTCATAATCTTTTATATCCTCCAGTTCATCCCTGGTTATCATGTGATTTTTAATATGAAGTTTTATTTGTATTCTTATTAATGTTTTATTAATTTATTTGTTCTTTTTTTATTTAAAATAAAAATTATGCCAATTTGTGTAATTTAGTGAATAGTTTGGCAAAATTGGTTGACGGGATAACCGAGTAGTACCAACCAATAGTAGATAACTAATTGATAGTGCTTAGTTATCCCGCCGACCAAAAAATTATCGCCAAACTATAAGAGTAAATGCTAGTATTGGATGACCGTGAATGTCTCATTCAATGACATTAAATGCGATAAAGGTGTTTGAAACATCGTTAAGTGATTCTGTTTCGACTTTGTATTTGTATTTTTATTAATATTTTACTAATTATTTGCTTTTTCGTTATTTAAAATAAAATTTTTCTCAATATATATAATTTGGCTATTAGTTTGACGATTTGTATAATTTGCCGAAATTGGTCGACGGAATAACCAAGTAGCACCTTGGAATTTAATCCTGAAATTTAGCGTAACATTTTTGGTCGACGGGATAACCAAGTAGTACCCAAAAATGCACTGTGATATAGTATCAATGGAATGAGGTAATAAAGTACAAAATTCTATAAAATCTTGATTAAATGCCTACTGTATTCAAGCTGACGAATTTAATGCGATAAAACAATAACTGGATGAAATTGAGCAATTAATTTCTCCTCAACGAATATTAAAATCATCAATATTTAGAGATGTGGATCAGGATTCATAAACCATATTATTAGTTACAGAAAGAATATTTACGTATTTCATTATTTACTATACATTTATGGCAAGTCTTATAAGATCCGGCAGATTGAATATGCATGCCAAATTAACGACGATGACAAAATTTTACAAAAATATAATTTTAAATTTCTTTGTGCATCTTCGAAGTTTAAAGCATTTTTCCGAGCACATGCATTCCCTGTCAGAATAGATTCGTCATGTCATCGTTTTGGTACAAATGTCATATATGCGCCACATCAGACGCCAATGACATATACGCACCGGGCTACTTAACTGGCGACAAAATGTCGTCATTTTGCTTCACATGGTAACCCTGATGTTGCTTAGTTATTAATAAATTGTTCATTTACTTTTAGCATCCGATGCTATTTCTTTCAGACAAGCTAAAAATGTCGTGTCATCAGCCCTGAATTTTCTAATCAACCGATTTTGATAATTATTTTTTTAAATGAAAGCTATTTATTTGTAGTTGTGCCCATTTTAATTATTTTTTAATTTATTTCCATTTTCATATTTTATTTTTAATTTTAAAAGCTTTTTCATGACATTTCTTCAAAATGGTGGCAACACAGTTTAGATTTTCTCTCGATAATAAAAATTTATTTTCTAAATTGATTGCGTATAATTTTGCATTAATTGAGTTAAAAAATATATATTTACTTAGAAATAATATTAATAATGTAAATAAAATGACAGAAAATAATTTATGATAAAAATTAATGTCTAAATCAAAATAAGAGAAATTTCAAATGAGGAAAATTATGTCATTCAGCAACCAGATAAAAGGGAATTACAATATTATTATGGATGCCTTTTTCATAAACAGTAACTTTTAAAAAACATTTGAAGAGAAAATGACGTCACTATTTAAAACATCGTATTTTTACTCATAACGATATTAGGTACTACTCTGTTATCCCGTCGACCCATTTCGCCAAATTATACAAATCGCCACATTAATAGCCAAATTACACATATTGACATAATTTTTATTTTAAATAACGAAAAAATAAATAATTAGTAAAATATTAATAAAAATATTAATAAAAAGTCGAAATAAAAATCACTTAATGACATTTTAAACACATGAATCGTATTTAATGTCATTGAATGTGACATTCACGATCATCCATTATTGGCATTTAATCTTATAGTTTGGCGATAATTTTTTAGTCGATGGGATAACCTAGTAGTACCCAATATTACTTTTTTTTTCTTTTTAAATAAAGCTATTTTTCTGTGAGTGCATATAAAATAAAATTTCTGGATTTCGCCGGCACTCGTATTACAATTTTAACTGTAGATGTGCGAATATTTGAATGCAAAATTGTAACTGGCAAATTTGACATTTACTTTGTAACATATTTATTATATATTGATTCAATAATGTAATTACTTTTGCTTTTTTTAAAACCAAATCGATCGGGTCTTTTAAACATTTCATTCGTCGAATTCGACGGGATTCCATTCGTTTTATTGTTAAATTGCATTTCCTTTTACTCAGAGTCTATAAAAAAGCGTTTAAACTAAAGAAAAAAACCGTTTTTGATGAATCTAGTCAATGAAGAAGTAGCACGTCAAATTGTATCTCTTTATTATTCCGCAATTCCAATGTCTCAGAGGGAAATTGCTATTCAATTGGGTATTTCACGCCGTTCTGTTTGTTGTTATATTGATAATCACAAGAAAAATGAAGTTAGTTCATTGCAATCTAAACGGGGTCGCCCTTCTAAAAAACTTCTATCGATTTTTTTTTTCTAATCGGAGGCGAAACTGAATTCTGCAATGGTAGAATCTACATTCATCTTGTTATTTTCTTTTCTCAAATAATATAAATTGTTTTGTTCTATAGATATGAATTAAACTTTTTAAAATTTATTGTTATTTACTTTTTAAAAATATGTATGGTAACCAGTAGCGTAGCTATGTTTTTTGGCGCCCAGGGCCAGCAAGAAATTTTGCGCCCCCACCTCAATATAGATTATATAAAAATGTCTCTCAATTTGGCGCCCCTAGGCCTCGGCGCCCGGGGCGGACGCCCCCCTTGGTCCCCCCTTCCCCTTAGCTACGCCACTGATGGTAACTAGTATCTGTAAACGAAGTCTTTCCCAAATTGGCGTCGGAAAAATTGCACCAATGTGATGTGTATATGACATCTGTGCCGTCGTTTTTTACGCTGATAACTAGCCTAATATATCATATTCGTGTTCTTTTTAACCAGTGAGTGTATGTTTTCTTGGCATTTTTTTTATTAGAGAGCTATTATATTCCACAGGTTGTTTAAAATGACAAATTGTTTAAAATAAAACGGTAAATTATTTAAAAATAATACTACGTGTACCAAAATAACAATATATGTATTATTTGGTTCAAAATTCAAACAACTCTTTATATAACGAATTTAACAATTAATTTTATTTGTTTACTATTCTTTTGTTGCCACTTTACAAAAAAAACCCATAACATAATTTTTTTAATATGCGTAAGGGTCATTAGCGCAAACGATTTTGCCGAAATAAAGAAAATACATTTTATTTATTTAATTAATCATGATTCTACCTGTAATTGCAACTCCATGATTTCTTTTCTTCTGAAAGAATGCGTTTCATTTTTTATTTCCAAAATTTCATCCGTAATGGAAAAACATGTAAAATAAATTAATTAAAATAATAATTTTTTAAAGGTTATTCTGTAAAAAAAAAAAAAAAAAAAAAAAAAAAAAAATATTGTGCAAATTTACAGATCATACTTTATTTTTGTGTTTAATTTCAAGTCAAAATACTGAATAGATTTTTTTACAAAGTGTACGACAAAATGTAATTTGAGTGGCCTAGTAGAGGATTCGCTTCGCTCATCCTAATTAAATATTAGTATCTCTTTTTTGATTGGTTTAATAGCCTTTTAAGTGAAACTGAACGTTTTAAAGTTTATATTATATATTTTGTACATAAGGAATTATTTTATTCAAACTTAAGGAATTGCTTTATCTAAATCTTCGACGATCATTCAACGATCAAACACTCTGAGATGGTCACACCCAACGGTGACCTTTTGTTCCTTTAAATTAAAGTTTACAAAATACTATTTCCATAAAACGCAATTTTAGAAATGGTTAAAATTAAACTTTTATCGTAATATAAGCAGTTAAATTCAGGGTTATTACAAAAGAAACATCGGGGTTCTGAAACATTTATTTCGGAACATAATTGCGTTACAACAAAAAATAAACCGGAAGTATACAAGACTGACGTCTATACTACAGATGTTCAATATGTGCTCTTTGAGTGATACGGCAGATGTCAAGACAATAATTCAGCTCCATACATTACTCAGCATGGTCGCCTTGATGGTGACGAATGCAGTTGTGATGCGGTTCCGCAATTCAGACAAAGTGACATCGACCAGTCAATCATTGTTGGTTGGTAGTTTGCATTTGTACGTCTTCTGAAGTGCACTCTAAACGGTTATAAGCCATTCTCACTTTGAAAATTTTAGTGCACAAAACGCTTTCAGCTGTCTAGTTACCATTTTGAATATGATGTTCGAGCAGAAACATGGCAACCACACGTGCATAACATATATGCAGCGCAAAACTGTAGTTAATGCCTTCTCGTTTAAGTTGTCGTGAAAACAAATACGTTTCCCAGTTCACTGTAAAAAAAAAAAAAAATTCAAGATGTTACTAAAAATTTTTTAGTAAATTTTTATTCCACAGAATTTTTTAGTAACCATCACAAACTTTTTTTTTTTTGCAAGTGAAACAAGCATTTCTTTTGTAAACTGAACAAAAGAATTTTTTGTATAACTAACTTAAAAATTTTTAGTATGAGCCACCAAGCAAATTTTAGTAATAGCTCCAAAATTATTTTTAATAACCATTACGTGCGCCCGAAGGGCAGGAGGTTCCTTCGAGCTGCATCCAGACTTCTGAAGCGGATGATTTTCGGCAAAACTGCAATAGATGGCAGCACCAAACATTGCTAACTGCTCCGACAGGGTTTTCATAATCCATTTACTAATGAGTACTTAGACTACATACATTCATGGCGTATTTGGCGAAGGCCAGTATCGAACCCGGGACCTTTTAGTCTGGAGTCCGTTACTATAACCACTATGCTATCAAGGCCACACCAAGTGAGTTTTAGTTATAGTTATTAAAAATATAAAACTATTAACTCTCTTCGTTGCTAGCTTTTTTCTAGTAATTCTTACAGATTTTCTTGTAACCGACTAAGATTACTAAAAATTTTTTAGTAATTACAAGGATCACTAAAGTTTTTTTAGTAGATCGACCCTTTTTTTTTACAGTGTAGTAATGTATCAAAACCCGATGATTCATTTGTAATATATCCTATATAATAAAGATAGAATAAACTAGAATAAGTAGAATGGAGACCTTGAATACCTTGATTGAATGAATACCTTGACTCTGAGCGATCGCATGTCTAGATAGATGTACGGAATCAGGAGAAACTTGATATTGTCTACTGCGAAGTTAATTAATAATTACAAATGAGAACTGAGTTTTTCAAAATGCAAATGAGTTTGAACCTGCCATGACTGGCGTTACTGCAGATAATGGTACAGGCAATTTTAAGGCGATTCATGTCCATATTAAAAGGGCTGAGATGTATATTTTATATGTAACAATTCCTTTTAAAGAACAAAAATATGTTTTTAAGACTGTAGTCGTGAATAGATATAGATTTAAAAAAGATTATATATGTGCATACAAATATCTTTCCAATTTCAACCAGATTTGGTAGCTGATAGTGCTGCCATGTGTAGATCATTTTGCATTATTTGCATACTTTAACATATAGATCATTCTGATTTTTTTAACTTTTTCTTTTCCATTTAATTTGCTTTTTTTAGGATCAGCACTGTTCTGTCGTTCCAATCATTTCACAGCTGTTTTGGGTCCAACATGGTCTGGACAAAAACATTTGTTTTTATTTTCTACGAAACATTAAATTACGCATTTCGGGAATGTCGTGTGGAGAAAAAAAAAATCAGAGTTAAATTTTTTGGTACTACTCTGTTATCCCGTCGACCCATTTCGCCAAATTATACAAATCGCCAAACTCACAGCCAAATTGTACATATTGACATAATTTTTATTTTAAATAATGAAAAAACAAATAATTAGTAGAATCCTTCTATAGTAAAAAAAAACTAGCCTTAAAAGGAATGACTCCTAAAATGATGCTGATGTGTAAGATTTCCGGCAATAACGAATCCGGGCGGACCACTCCTTCCATGAGTCGGATAGACCAATCAGGAAAGGGCTCCGTCTATGCACCGCCGTATGGGTTACCATAAAGAGGGAAAGGTTACCATCGCCAACAATCGCCAAGTTTGTCGCCAACTTGACGATATATCGCCAAATTTGGCGACCAAAATTAGTCGCCAAAAGTGACGCTAACTTGGCGATAACTATAATATTTCGCCCAATTTTTAATTTCTTTACAACACCAGTCGTGTGACACATGATTTGCTGCAACTGCTTATTCACATTATGGATGTCTTCTGTGTCACCCCCACACTCTGCTCCCCCCAGGGGGGCACATTTTTAATTTCTTTACAACACCAGTCGTGTGCACATCATTTGAAAGGTCTGCAACTGCTTATTCATATTATGGATGTCTTCTGTGTCAACCCCTCACTCTGCCCCCCATGGGGGGGCACATTTTTAATTTCTTTACAACACCAGTTGTGTGACACATCATTTGAGAGGTCTGCAACTGCTTATTCATATTATGGATGTCTTGTGTGTCACCCCCCACTCTGCCCCCAGGGGGAACATTTTTAATTTCTTTACAACACCAATCGTGTGACACATCATTTGAAAGATCTGCAACTGCTTATTCATATTATGGATGTCTTGTGTGTCACCCCCCCCTCTGCCCCCAGGGGGAGCACATTTTTAATTTTTTTACAACACCAGTCGTGTGACACTTCATTTAAAATGTCTGCAACTGCTTTTTTATACCATGGGGTATTGGCGAGTGCAGCAAGCAGGGGTAGCCTAAAACTTGGAATCGCGAAGCGATTACGCGGGGGGTTTGCGAGCGTAGCGAGCAGGGGGGCGGTGCCCCCCTAGTATTAATAAAAATATAAATAAAAAGTCGAAATAAAAATCCCTTAATGACGTTTTAAACACGTGAATCGTATTGAATGTCATTGAATGTGACATTCACTATCATCCAAGTACCAATTCTTTTGTAATGTTGTCCGTTTTACTCTTTACTGCTAGTCCATCCTGAAAGTAATTCTCCTCACCACCCCTGACTGATACATCTGTTCAACTTTTGAAGGATGTTGGGTTGGCTCAAAAATATTTTTGTAAAATGGTGCGACCAGTTTATTTTTCTTTGAAGGGTTGACAGATGATGAAAGACAAGAATTTTAACCCTTTCGTGTCCAAATTTTTTTTTCAGTTTTTAGAAAAAATTACTTTTACATTAATAACACTAATACTAGCTATCCATATAGATTAATGAGTGTTTAACGATTATTTCATAGTCTGAAAGGTAACGAATGTTGTTGTTTTGCTCACTATTCAATTAATATTCATATGACAATAGGCTAAGGAAGAATTTTTGGAGATGTTTAGAAAATATTGTATTACAATAAAATTTAACTGATATTAGAACTTTGTAATACTTTATATGCTTCATTATTCATGATTCTTTCAGGAAAATAACTTTTATTTTAAAAGTTAATGAGTGAAATATATGTTTAAAATAAAAGAATCGCAAACGGCGCAAAGAGAATTAAGTAAATAATAATTAATTATGCTAACATTACTACATGTAAGTCGTAGAAAATGTATTTCTTAAAACAAAACACTACTCCATTAAAAGATACGTACTATTAATACTACACCAGACCCGAAAGGGTTAAGCCAAGCTTATCATGTTTTAATAAAGTTGCAATTTTATTAAATTATATTCTCATGCGTTTTTCCTTATAAAGACGCTTATAATTATTGCGATGTCATGATATCATGAGCATGACTACAAATTGAACTAGAAGAAAGTCAAACATGGAAGTAAAGCATTTCAGAAATTTCGGATTTTTGAGTGTTAGTCGCAGTATTGAAACACATGGTCACTGACAAAATAAATTTTATTCCGAGAAGAAAAATGAATAATGAAATAATAATGAAATAAATAGTTTGAACAATGAAAATTGGATACGCTATGATTCAAAATTATTGGGTGGGCACGAGCCCATATAAGTTGGCGCGTCTGCATCTGTTCACTAAGCTGCACTCTCTTAAAAAGTCAGCCAAAAAATAACCCAAGTTGAGCCGAAATTAGCTCATCTGGCGTTTTGAAAGGCAGTTTCTCAAAAATAGGTGAAACAACTCGATTAGCGATTTTTTGTAAGCAATTTAAATCAAGATGAGAGGTTTAAAAAAGCAATTTAAATCAAGAAGAGTGAAACATTTGACAAACAACTCATTCACGATCCAATAAATTACAGCTCTTTCCTGAGTAGCCAGATCCACTCTTTCGCTTTAAGAAAAAACAACATAATTTTTTTTTTTCTTTTCGTTCGGTCGCCAGGAAGTTTTAAAAGAGTATGTGTTTCGATAATTAGAGTTGGAATAATCTGTGTTCATTTGCATCCTGATTGTTTCCGCAGAAATTTGCATAATCTTATCAGTTTTTGACAAGTAAAAAATGATCAGTATTAATAACTATTTTGTTTTCTTTTGTAGAGAGATTACACAAGAAATATAGGTACTACTCTGTTATCCCGTTAACCGATTTCGCCAATTATACAAATCGCCAAACTAATAGCCAAATTAAACATATTGACGTCATTTTTATTTTAAATAAAAATAAAAAAATACGGCACCCGCGGCACTCGGGGACTGCCGCGGTAAAGCTATTGCATAGAATTTTTTATCAACTTATGCAATTATAATTATTTATTTATTTATTATTTATGCAGTTTTTTTTTTTTTTTTTTTTTTGTCTTTGATAATAATTCAAGTTTTTTCTTTTTCTTTGATATTAACTGAAGTTACACTTTTTTAGCGTGATGACCGATAAGAAAACATTTTTTTTTCTTTTATTGAATGAATGAGAAGTCTGCTGAAGTCTGCCGAACTGAAACGGCGTTAGCCAGAGTGTTAGGTTTTTTTTTCGTTAAGGAATTTCTAGATTCGGTCGCCGCGCTCAAAGCCCGCGATAAAAGCTATGCAATAGCTTAAAGCAAATAATTAGGAAAATATTAATAAAAATACAAATACAAAGTCGAAATAAAAATCATTTAATGAATTTTAAACACGTGTATCGTATTTAATGTCATTGAATGTGATATTCACGATCATCCATTATTGGCATTTAATCTTATAGTTTGGCGATAGTTTTTTGGTCGACGGGATAAGAGAGTAGTACCAAAACATATTGAGTGCATGAAGTGTTGAGTACAAATATTTATAAATGTTCTCATTTTGCTTAATTCGAGATGAATGAAATGAGATTCCACATAAGCTTAAAAATAGTATGTAACTTAATCACGAACAAAAATATACAAAAACGCCCTTCGAGCTATCCACTCTATCACAGACAATCACCTCATCGAGCTAAATCTCGATTCGAATATTAACAAGTAAGAAAAATCATGCGTTAAGCATAGATTATGAAGCACTTTCCAACAATTCATGAAATCTTTAACAAAATTTCGTTATTTAGGGAAATAAGGGTGCATAGCCAAATATGTATTCCAGTACTTTTGAACAGCCCTTTACTTTATCTGTCAGTTGATATAATGGGGAAATTTAGTTTAGTAAGAAAATGACGAGTAGCTTGAAATTTCCTTTTTTCAGCAATTTATACTAATAGAAAGAAACATACTTGAATACTTTTGTTCAGCCCTGTAGTTTACCTTGTACCTTTATTACAAGTCAGCATTAAGCTAAACTTTATTGTAAACTAATACACTTTTAAAACAACTTAAATCACATTATCATAAATTATCATTCATTTTCGTAATGTATCGGAAAACTTTTGACTGTTCCTGTAAATAAACTAATCATGGTAGAAACTTCATTTTTAATAGGGTTTGTGCTAGGGTAAACATCAATAACGTATAAAAATTTCATTGCAATCCGAGTATATTTACGGCAGTTAGAGCGCAGCCAGACGGCCAGACAAACCGAATGCATAAGCACTTTTCAATTTTGTTGGAAAGTGCTAATAAAAAGCAATCGGTCTACTAAGTCCTATCTTTATGGAAAAATTTTAAAATCCAATTTTAGCGGTTGATTTGTAGGTTTACAATTGTGCTTTCTGACACCCAAAACTATGAAATCATGGAGGACAGGAAAATATAATTTATATATTTAAAAATATGAACATAAATTATTTTTGTATTATTTCTGATAAAGTATATTAACATATAATACATTATAATACATTGTATCAAAAATTTTCTAATTAAAATACCAGGTAAGAATAGTATATTTCAAATAAACAATAATTTCATAAATTCTTCTTACTACCTTCTTACCGGGTTCTCTGGGATGCACGGCGATGATCCAAAGAAATTCTTTGCGTCTTCATTATCCCCTTCGGGACGGGAGCCTTTTACGAATTTTTTAATAATTTATCACCGGTTTTTAAAAACAGATATTTGTGCCTTATTAAATCAAACAAGTGTGAAATTGCACTTAAACGTACCAAATGAGGTGCGTTCGTACGATAACGAAGTTTTAAAAATATTAAAATCTTGCTGATATAGTAGAGCGTACTTCGGATACAGTATAGTAGTCGAAATCTTTTTTTGTGTTCCTGTAAATATACAGAAAGTAATTTTTATTACACCTCAGAAACGTATATCTTACTCATAAAATGTGAAATAGTTAAATATAATTAAAACACGCCCCAAACAATGTTTCCCCGTATAGCATTATGTAGTGGAATATTTTAGTGTGGCCCTGTAATTTAATAATAAAAATTATTTGCATCACAGATTGTACAGAATGCATATTTTAGTATATACTTCATAGATTCATGCCAATTCTATTATGTTCGAATGAGTGTAACATCATAAAAATGCATTTGAAACTTTTTTCCCATTGACCGTAATGTAATGGAATACCGTTGATTGTCCCTGTAAATGATCTATGCATCCGACTTTCATAACATTTGAAATAACTCGATAAAATTACGTAATAATTATACGTTTTAAATTTCAAACGATTAAAATGCATTTGAAATTTTTTCCCAATTGACCGTAATGTAAGGGAATCCTTTTGATTGTCCCTGTAATGATCTATGCATCCGATTTTCATAACATTTGAAATGACTCGACAAAATTACGCAATAATTATATGTTTTAAATTTTAAATGTTTAAAATACATTTGAAACTTTTTTCCACATTGACCGTAATGTAACGGAATCCTTTTGATTCTCCCTGTAATTGATCTATCCATCCGGTTTTCATAAAATTTGAAATGACTCGATAAAATTATGTTATAATTATGTATTCTAAATTTCAAACGATTCGGTGGGGTAGTTTTTGCGTTGTTATATGCTGACGGACAGACGGACAGACAGACAGACAGACGGACTGAGCGACAACAATAGGTACTACGTATTTACATAATTACGAACGCACCTAAAAATGCCCCGATTAAATAAGGCAATTTTTACAGTAAAATTTTACGGGTGGGGATAAACAAGGAGTTTTAACCCTTTCTTGCGCTTTGTTGCCGGGCCGGCAACACCTAATTTTCATTCCAAACTTGCAAACGGCACCAGTAATATTTTAATATAATTTCGCTTTTACAATGAAAGCTTAAATTAAGGAACTCGTAATATCTAGACAAGTACTTTATAAATTCCGGTGTCAATCGACAATTTCTCATTTTACTAATAGAATTTGCTTGCGCCGGAAAGGGTTAAACCTTTTTGCGGCACATATACGTGTCGCTCGTCCCCAAGGGGTTAAAGCAATAAATCCAAAAACAACATCAAAAGACTCAAAATTGTTTCACATACGAAAAATATTTGTATTCTATTTATAATTTTCTACAAGCGCGAAAATTACATGTTTTCTTTTAATGTCTCTCTACAACAACTGCCGAAATCTTATAAAATTACAATATCTAGAGAAACACATCTAGTTTCTAGTAAACAGCATAAGTTCTTTTTTTTAACGTTACCAACGCCGACTGTATACTACCGGCCAAGCCATTTCGCGATAAACCACGGAAAAAGTGAAGCTGGATTTAGCTTCAAACCCTGAACCATTTTATTAGACCATGTGTGAGTCCACGTGACGCAAACCCTGCCCAAATACGCATTGAATAAGTTGTTTTCTGTTCTGTGCACATGTTTGCACACGTGGTCATTGTTTTGGTTCAGGGTTTGCACGATTGGTCAGATTAACTTGGGCAAAGTATCAGAGTCCTCTGGCGGGAGACTTCATACATTATTCTCAAATAGACAGGCCTTTAGATCTATTGGGCCATGACGTTACTAAGGTAACGAACGTCTCACTAACAATCGTTGCCATTTCAGACGTGAATACAAAATTTTGAACACGAAGCTCTGAAATTCTTAAATCATAATACGTCTGCCATACAAATAACAGTAAAAAAATTGTCTGCAAAATGCAAAAAAAACAAACAAAAAAAAATAGAATCAGAAAGTCAAAATTAAATCATTTTCAATGAGAAACACTCAAGAAAATTCATCATAAAGTACTTAAGATATTCTACGATATTCAGCGGGAGTTTTTTTCACAATTGTTTTCACACATTGTTTGGATCCGGACAAAGTTTGGACTATAAACAACCAAAGGCAGCGGAGACTAGACAGGCAAAATCTAAAGAAGTAATGATGCGGAAATTATAGTAGTGTCGAAAACTATAAATTAAATATATTAAATTTCACATTTCCATTTATACTTTTACAGGAAAGAAGCATCTTTGTAGAAATTTCAGGTACTTGCAATCCCATCTTATTAATTAAATGTTTTTTTTACTAGACATTTACGACTTTTTTCTACATACAGTGGAACCCCGCTAATTCGGACCCCGTTAATCCGGATCGGTTTGGTCAATTTTTTTTTTCAAGTTTGAGAAAAGACTGGCTAATTTTCAGAATATTTACTTATTTCACCGTCGTATTCGGAATTAAAAAAAAAAAAAACCTTTTTCTGAAATCTTTTCGGAAGAGTACCTTAAGCTTTCCTATTTAAACTCCTATTTAAACTACACCCAACGAACTACTTATGCTCAAGCGGATGCGTGACCGTACGGCTCGCAAAAGGTATAGAAAACTGGCATAGCAGAAAATTATAAACTTTTTTATTTCAAAGTAAACATTTTTTCTGTCTGTAAATAATCAATAATTTAAACATAAAGGTGATTTTCTATAGGAAGGTTTTATTTTATTTCATTTTTTTCTAATTCTCCGGATAATCCGGAATAGGCCTCGTCCTAATTAATCCGAATTATCGGGGTTTTACTGAAATACAATTTATATTCCTTTCATAAATTTTCTTCTGTAAAGTCAATATGCGTGATACTGAATGAATTAGTATTATATAGAAACATTTAAATATGGCAATTTTCTATTCTTTTTTCTGGCAATTTTCTATTCTTTTCTTTATAAAATATGCTTAGATTTCAAACTTTTCTGTCTAAATATATCATCAGTCATGTGAATCTTTTATGATCGTGCACAAAAGTTTCAAGTGCCCAGCCACATGGCACCAATTATTTTATTACAGTCATAAATTCCCTTATTTTCCATTCTCCGTAAAGTTTGAAGTTAAACACGGAAGTTGTTCGACATTTAATGCAGCCTAAAAAAGAGACGACATAACATAAGAAAACAAATTTTTAAATGATTAAATATTATTATAGTTTATTACTGAAAAGCATACATTAGAAATTCCGTTTTGAAGTGTAAAACTGACATTCATCATGGCGTTTCAGAAACATTTATAATTTTTTTCAATATCTGCAAGAAAATTTCATTTAAGTTATAGATAGAAATTTAAATTGTCACTTATGAGGTAACAGCACGCGTTATACTTTAATATATTGTAGGTAATATCACAGTTGAGAGATCTATCATTTTTTTTTTATATAATTTATAACATCTATAGAATTTAAGTGTAAAAATGTCATTCCATCTAACTAAAGTAAAAAAAAATATTCGGATATTACGTTGTCATAATTTTCTTTTATATATTTTCATTCAACTATTTCAAAATTTTCTTACTACAAACATCAATTAGATTAATTTTAAACACGATTATTCGGTAAATTAATTATACATATGTAAATTTCCATTTTTGGGTGAAAAAAGTCCGGGCCAGGATTCGAACCAGTGATGTATTGGCCGAAGCCGCCAATGGTCTTCCAACTGAGCCATCCCGGACACGAACACTGGAGGACTATTTCACCTAAATAACCTCAACGATCACTTAATAACGATCACTTTTATAATTAGTTTACAGATCGAATAAAACGTGTTTAAAATTAATCTAATGTAATTTCGTGTGCAGCGATTTTCTGCAGCTCCATATATTGACCTTTGATTTATTCTGTTGTGCTGATCTTGAGTATCAGATCAGTTTAAGTGATCGTTGAGGTTATTTGGGTGAAATAGTCCTCCAGTGTTGGTGTCCTGGATGGCTCAGTTGGAAGAGCATTGTGGTCTTCAGCCAATAAATCTCTGGTTCGAATCCTGGCTCGCACTTTCTTCACCCGGAAATTTACATATGTTACAAACATCAAGTCATATGAATCATTGATGGCGGAGCTCAAAAGTTTCAAGTGTCCATCTACATGGAACCGATTATTAGGATGAGCGAAGCGAATCCTCTACTAGGCCACTCAAATTACATTTTGTCGTACACTTTACAAAAAAACTATTCAATATTTTAACTTCAAATTAAACACAAAAATAAATTATGATCTGTAGATTTGTACAATATAATTTTTTTACAGTAAAACGCTAAAAAAATTATTATTTTAATTAATTTATTTTACATGCATTTCCAATACGGACGCATTTTAGCAAATAAATAAAAAATGAAATGCGTATCTTTTCAGAAAAAATATATAAATCATGGGGTAAGTAATTATAGATAGAATCAGGATTAATTTAATAAATAAAACATTTTTTCATTATTCCGCAAAATCGTTTGCACAGATGACACTTAAACATTTTAAAAGAATTGTATTATGGATTTTTTTTGGAAAGTGACAACAAAAGAATTGCAAACAAAAATATAAACAAATATATAAATGAAAAATTAAAAGAACTGCGTGAAGATGTTGCCTCGATTCAAGCTCTTTATAAATGTACTAAAGAAAATTTGGCCGATTCAGAAACGAAAAATGGACTTTAACCATTTCTTACTTTATCATTTAGATTTAAAGTAATGTTACGTTCTTATTTGTGGACCGAAAAAGGTTTAGTGAACGGGATTTTAGACTTTGTTGCACGTATTAAAGAAAATCGCAAGCCGCCAGACCAGATATCGCGAATAATCATGGATAAATTTGAATACTGCAGTAATTTAACTTATAAGAATTGGTGCGTGCCGATTTCCCCAATAATTAAATTCTGGAAAAATGGAAGCATAAATTGCTCAAGGAAAGAATTTCTTCCGCAGTTAGCTTTTGCTGTTATAATTCATAAATCCCAAGGTTTAACATTAGATGAAGCAGTTGTAGATATTGAGGATATATAGACACCAGTTGGCTTAAAAACGTACGTAACGTTGTCGAGAGTGAAAATCCTTCAAAATTAAGCATTCAATAGAAATTTTCCTTACAAAAAATTCTACAATATCAAAAATTCTCATATGCTAACATGTATAAAAACGAAGAAATTAGAATAAAATGTTTTACAGTTAAAAATTCATAGTATCAACGAGAGCAGATTTCAAATGTTTTTCCAGAAAACAGGATTTTGAAGAAGTAACTTTCTTCAAGCTCTCTTCAAATATATTATTCTAAAATAGCTATCAAAGATTATCGGATATTAATTACAAAGATTGGAAACATGCATATTTCAAACAACTTTAAAAAAAACCAGTTGCTACTGGAAATTGTAAAAACATCTTTAAAAGAGCTTTTAGTTCAAAATTTACAAACATTTTGTAAAAGTTTGCTTCGAAAATATTTTATTATTCCAATCTTACATCATAAATAAAAAATCCCTGTCGGCTGGGCCTATAGGCGGAGGTAGATTTCGAAGAGTGCTCAATTCAACAACAATATATATATATATATATATGATTAGAGATAAACCCAGTTTAATAACTTCATTTGGCCGTTTATGAAAAATTTTTAATTTCATTTTTCTTAAAAAACTGGTTTTATCAGAATCATCTTAAGAAAAATTCAGCTCAAATGCCCATTTTGACAACATATTTTGAAATAGATTCTGAATTTATTTAAAAAATCGACCAAAACAGTACATTATACAGCTCCTAAATAACAAAAAACTGTCAGTTGAATGCATTTGAGAAAAAAATTGATTTTAAAAATGAGTCATAAAATAACCGATTTGTTGTTTGAATACATCCTTAATTCTATAATCATTATTGCTTCGGAAAATTTTGTGCGAAATACTCACTTTGACAGCATTTTTAAAAATATATTCTATCTTTATCAAAAAACTGGCCAATACGTCACAGTATATAGTTCCTAAATAAGAGAATCTGTAAATTGGATGCGTTTAATAGCGAAAATGGATTTTAAAACGAGTCATAAAAAACGCAATTTGCTATGTGAAAACTTCCTTAAATTTTCAAATCACAAAGACTTCCGGAAATTCTGTTCAAAATACCCTTTTTGGTAGCCTTTTTCAAAACATATTCTGTTTTTATCAAAAAACCGATCAATGCATCACATTATATAGTTCCTAAATAAGAGGATCTGTAAATTGGATACATTTGAGAGCAAAAATGGATTTAAAAACGAGTCCGAAAAAGACGCAATTTCTTATTTGAGCACTTCCTTAAATTTTTTGTCCCGATGATTTTAGAAAATTCTGTTTAAAATACCCTTTTTAGTATCCTTTTTTGAAATATATTCCGTCTTTATCAAAAAACTGACCAATGCATCACATTATATAGTTCCTAAATAAGAGGATCTGTAAATTGGATGCATTTGAGAACAAAAATGGATTTAAAAACGATTCAGAAAAAAACGCAATTTCTTATTTGAATGCTTCCTTCAATTTTCAATACCGATGACTTTCGGAAATTCTGTTCAAAATACCCTTTTTGGTAGCCTTTTTTGAAATATATTCTGTCTTTATCAGAAAATTGACCAATGCGTCACTTTATACAGTTTCTAAATAAGTGGATCTACCATTTGGATGCGTTTAAAATCAAAAATGAATTTAAAAATGAGTCAGAATATAAGCAGTTTGGATTTGAGGTTTTTTCTCTAACTTTTATTTTTTTTTAATTTGTTTTTGCTATACGAATTGGTCCTATGAAAAACTTGTCAATATAAAAGTTGTAGATATTTTTGAGAATTTGTAAAATAAATTTAATCAGATTTGATATCTTAAAAATTGACGGAGTTATGGATTTTTCACTTTTTTCAGCGCCCTTTTTCTTTTCGTTTTTAATTTTTTTTATCGGTAAAAGTTAGTCGTATCAAAAACTTGTAAATACAAAAGTTTTAGATAATTTTAAGAACATTTACAAAAAATTTAGTTGGACTTGATATCGTGAAAATTGACGAAGTTATGAATTTTTTTCTCTCAAAATCCCTGTTTTTTTCGCCCCTTGAGCCCACTTCTAAATTTATCAAAAATCTGTCATGCATATACTTTTGGCCCATTTTTAAGAAGTAATATAAACTTTAAACCGATTCGATATCTACTTTAATTAAGAAGTTATGGCGTTTTTTCGGTTTTCACAAAAACGCCCCCTATTCCGACCCCCTTGATTCGATTTTGCCCATTAACGAACTTAGCAAAGATTTTATCCTCTTTGATTTTATGTACAAGTTTGGTGGAGATTGGTGAAGAATTATAGAAGTTATCGTGTCCATAAAAAAGTGAGATATATGTATATATATATATAGATATAGATAGATAGATAGATAGATAGATAGATATATAAACTGGTGCGATTGCAATAGGTAGTATTTCTTACGAAATCTACCTAAAAGTAAAATGCGCCAAAACATAAAATAAAGTTTTTGTTTAATAAAGGTGCAAAAATAATATTGAAAAATATTGTTACTTTTAAATATCTGTTTTATAAAATAATGCTTCGCGAATCCAAACAAAGCATGGCTTTTGCTAGTTTTTATTAGAATCATAAATTTCATTATTTTCCATTTTACGTAAAGTTTGAAGATAAACGAGGAAACTGTTCGAAATTTAGTTCCGTATACAAGAATGCAACATACGAAAACAAATTTCTAAATGATTGAAAACAATTATAACTTATTGAAAAGTATACAGAAAAACATCAGAAACGCCTGTCGAAGTACTGTTATTAATATTCATCATGGAGTTTTCGGAAATCTTTGTAAATTATTTTAATATCTACAAAAAAACTTTTCTGTAATTTATAGTTAGAAATTTAATATCCACTGATGAAGAAGCAGCGCTTATTATATTTTAATATATTATAGGTAATATTACAGTTTAAAGACCTATATATATTTATTTTATGACATTTTCAAATAATAATCGAATAATAATTTCGAATAAAATAAACATATCCAAATACAATTAAATATAAACGTGTCATTACATATTGATAAAGAAAAACCATTGTGATATTATTACTTTAGTTAGTAATTATTTTTCTACTTTATTATATTGAAGAATGTCTACATATAACTATTGAAAAGTATACGGAAAGATATCACAGTTTCCCGTCGAGGTAAAAAAAATACATCATTATGGCTTTATCAGAAAAATTTACAAATTATTTTAATATCTTCAAGGAAATTTTCTTTAGTTAGAAATTGCATTTGTGACTTATGAGATAACAGCACGTATTATATTGTAATATAATATAGATAATCTCACGGTTGAGAAGTATTTTTATGTAATTTATTACATTTTCTTAGATGATACATTATACATAAAAATATTTTTTGTGTTCAAAATTAAAAACTTCGCAAAATAATAAACATATTCCAATACAATCAAATACAAACGCATTTTTAAATTTTAATAAAGAAATATTATTACTGATATTATTACTTCAGTTAGTAATAATTTCTCTACGTATTATATTACAAAATTTCTAAATATTACTGTATGACGAAACGAATTTTTGTACGGTCGTATTAGACAATTTTCAAGAATGCACATAAGTATTTTGTCATATGGCATCTATTATTTTATTATTAAGTATAAATTTAACTTGTAAGCACACTGGTATAAATTTACCCCAAACACATTGTGCATCCAATTTATAAATGCAGGCTCGTGTACTGACATTTTTAATACTACCTCTGACAAAAATGTTTGGTGAATGAATTCAGAACGACAGATCAGGCAACAGCGGGGAAACAAAACGCTGCACCTGCATAGAGGCAAGTGTTGACAGTCTTTTCCCACCGTTTTTCATTTGAGCGTCGTTTATGTTCTGTGTAAGACGTGCTTTACTAAGTGCTTGTTCAGTGTGTTGGTTCTTAACTAAGAACAGGAAAATGAACGAACAAAAGATAAGTTTAAACTTTGGTTTTAAGCTTTGTAAAAGTGCTATTACACGTAAAAATTGCAAGCGACAAAAATCGCCTGCGTTTTTTCGTTTTCTAAGCATTTCATTGGCTGTTCGAGAAGAGGCTTTACCATCATTTGGATTTCCAAGCGTTTGATTGGCTCTTACTAGCAACTCGCCTCGTTCCAGGCGTCAAAGACGCTCCGACACAAGAAAATCGCACGGTAACCAAGCGACTCCCCTGGTCCCATAGGATAACATGGAGACGCCTGCAATTTGACGCCTGCAGCACGACATGTGTAATAGCACTTTAAGACACCGAAAGAAATTCATGAGGGATGGTGCAAATTGAACATCCCCCATACTCGCCAGCTATCAATATTACAGACTTCTTCCTATTTTCTCGACTCAAATTCTTTTTGAAAGAGATTTGCCCTTATTCTGACAACAAATGAAACGTGACGAAGCTTTTGAACTCCATCCCAAAAGAAGACTTCTTGTGAATTTCCCAGGATATATATAGCAGATCTCAGCGGTGCATAGTTATGGGAGATGACTATTTCGAAGGATGGTATGGTAACTTTCGTTAATATTTCATATACATTAATGTTACAGGACTATTCACCGAACTTTATTGTCAGAGGTAGTATTTTTCCATATTCCATAAGACTGGTATTTAGTGTTGCATTAGTCCTGTTGGCTCTTGTGTACTATTAATAGTGCTTGTCTTTTTAACAGAGTGTTATTTTGTTTTAAGAAATACTTTTGCTACTATTTGTATGTAGCAATGTTAGAGTATGTCTATGCATTTACTATATGGCTTCATTTATCTTTAGGCATTTAGTAATAATAATTACTAATAATTGCTTAATTCTCTTCGAAAAAAAATTTAAAAAAGTTAGACTCGAAAGGGTTAAATAAGGAAAATAGCGAAATTTAACTTTTAAAAACAGGACAAATTTAATTTAATAATGAAAATTATAAAATATAATATACCATATACAGGGTGTTTCGCTACCAGACCGACAAACTTTGAGGGGTGATAGTAGACATGAAGACAAACATTATTAAATAAGAAATCATGGGGCGCAAACGTCTTCCGTAGGAGCTAGAGGCCATTTAAGTTTAAGGTCCAAAACTTCAAACAATTATAAAAAATGGAAAAAAGGCTGGATTCGTTTGCGGTTTTCGCTAAAATCATTCTCTACGTCACGATTTGCTTGTAAAAATTTTTTAAAGATTATGTTCAAAAGTTGTCGATAGAGGGCACTTTAGACTTTAGAGTAACAAGCAACTACTTTTTACTCTTATTTTGTGCACGGGGTTGCAATTATTCTAAAGTTTAGATTTTAACTTAAATTTTAAGCCCAAAATCGGAAACATTGTTATCGGGTAACTAACGAAAATTGAACCGTGAACAGAGGAGGGGATTTTGAACGCTCATAAACATTTGACAAACTAATCGATTTTGTTGCAGTTTGCGTGTAGGTCATTCCCTTGGTAATTATTTTATTCAAAATGACTTACAGCTCTTGTGTCTCCATTTTTTATAGAGGACGCTTCCGACACATCTCCGAAATTTCAGTGGCATTACTCCTGGGTTTTTTACTGCCAAACCAACATACTTCCAGGAAGTGTTAGGGATGCAAATCGACTCGGAATCACATAAGAGTGTAACGTTGAAAATGTCTTTTTAGCGAGTTGTGGTTAAAAGAAGCAGAGAAAAAAGCAACAGAAACAGTCAAACAGCTACACATTAATGTGACTGAAAACAATTTAGTTAAGAGTTTTACTACAAAAGGTGTCCGAAATTACTACCAGAAGTAATCGGGCATGCTTGACAGCAGCGTCGCATGCCATTCCTTACGCTTTCATAGATTCCTGGCATCTCGGATAGCTTTCTGTCAGCTACAGAAATTCGAGTTCAGAGGTCTTTCACTGACGGTACGGGAGCCTCATACATTCAACTTTTCCTTTGACCCCAGCAGAAGAAGTCCATAAAGATTCAGATTCAGATTGAGCCAGGTGTGGGGGGTGGGGCTACCAATTGGTTTTGAGCTCAACTAGCCCCACCCAGCATGGTTATTTAAAAAAATACACAACAATTATACAGTAATAAAATAAAGGTAGGTAACAAAAAGTAATTGATTTTATGAAGTAGGTGCAAGGGCGCTGGCAGGCCAACGAACCGGGCCACCATTACCTGTCCACCGCTGTCCATATGTTACGTTGAGGTGTCTGCAAACATCATTGGTAAAATGTGGAGGAACCCCATCATGCTACAGAGTGGCGCAGCGAAAGATGAATATGTGCTTTAACCAGAAGTTCCGACAGAACGCGTTGTAGAAATATCAAGTTGCTTTTTTCTCTGCTTCTTTTAACCCTAACTCGTAAAAAAGGCATTTTCGACATTACATTATAATATGATTCCGAGTCGTCTTTGCATCCCTAATACTTCCTTAAAGTATGTTGGTCTGGTAGTAAAACAAACAGGAGTACAGTCGGAAGCGCCCTCTATCAAAAAATGGGGACACCAATGCTGTACATCATTTTGAATAAAATAATTACCAAGGGAATGACCTACACGCAAACTGCAACAAAATCGATTAGTTTGTCAAATGTTTATGAGCGTTCATTATCCCCTCCTCTGTTCTCGGTTCAATTTTCGCAAGTTACCCGATAACAGTGTTTCCGATTTGGGGCTTAAAATTTAAATTAAAGTCTAAACTTTAGAATAATTTCAACCCCGTGCACAAAATAAGGATAAAAAGGAGTTGTTTGTTACTTTAAAGTCTAAAGCGCCCTCTATCGACAATTTTTGAACATAACCTTTAAAATTTTTTTACAAGCAAATCGTGACGTAGAGAATGATTTTAGCGAAAACCGCAAACGAATCCACCCTTTTTTCCGTTTTTTATAATTGTTTGAACTCTTGGACCTTAAACTTTAATGGCCTCTAGCTCCTACGGAAGACGTTTGCGCCCCATGATTTCTTATTTAATAATGTTTGTCTTCATGTCTACTATCACCCCTCAAAGTTTGTCGGTCTGGTAGCGAAACACCCTGTATGTCTTTCGAATTACAGTCAAAGTTTTATAATCCGCATGCCCATAATCCGCAATTTTCTATCGTCCATAATTCGCGTTACTTTACGAATGTAAACAATGAAATAAACAGTTAAGAAAAATTATAAAATAGTGATCCAAAAACGATTTTTTTATAAATAAACAATCAAAAAATAAAAAAAATATAATAAAACATTTATTTTTCTTAAGTATAACTCTTTTATTTTATTAATAGTAAAAAAGAAACTGTATTGCAGAACCTATGTAATTTTTATTTATTTATTTTATTTATTTTTTTTTTTTAAATGCACATAATTTTTTTAATAAAATAATTTTAAAAAAGGCATTTTTTGAGATACCCTATTAAATTAATTTTTTGATTTCATATTTTTTTTTTCATATTATACTGATTATAGATATATTAAAACACCGTCTAGGAATAATAAAGTGACACGTAATCCATAATGCTCTATAATCTGCAATATTCCATAATCCACACAACCTTTGGCCCCAACTTGTGCGGATTATAGAACTTTGACTGTATAAAACGAATATTCCAACATTTTCCTTTCGAGACGTTTATTCAACAACGCATATAAATATCTTAGAGTCGTCGTATAAATTTTCCAAGAATGCACATAAGGATCAAGCCATGTGTAAATAATTATTTTGTTAAAGTTTTAAATGACTTTGGTTCAAGTACACCATGAAGTTTGATATTGAACAGAGAATCTGCTCGACATTTAGTGTTTCATATAAAAGAAAAACAATCCAAATTTTTTAATTTCGGAAATTACAGCAAAACATAAAATTCTGTGGCATGCTTATAAATATGAAGCCATGTGATATGTATTATTTTATTATAGTCACATTTTTCAATTTTTCCCATACTGATTTAATAACATACACGGGACTTACTGCGTACACAGTTATCTATACTAATAAAAGAACAAAACGCTCTGTCTATCTGCGTGCGTGTGTGTGTGTGTGTTTGCGATGGCTAGCAAATTTTACAACATGTACGAGGCTCAAAAATTTTTTTAAAGTAGCCCCAAATCTCTCCTGATGCACCTGAGCTTCAGAATTTCGAAATTCCATTTATTAACTGAGTAGTTATTTAAATTCCAAAGATCACTCTCATAACAAAATTGCCTTTTTTCCACTTTTTTCCCTTCGTTTGTTTATGGTTGGTTGGTTGCATAAAATTTTCGCAGAAATAATTAAAAAAGCTGGGACAGAATTAAAGAAACAAATTTGAGCGTTTAACATTTCCAAAGTGAGAGTTTTTTTCAAAAGACCTTTAAAATGCATAGACTCGCAAACAGTCAGTTTAACTGAGGATCTTTTATCACAGCTGTTGGACGCCATGGAGGAAATTCTATGTGAAAAAAAAATAATTGGTTATGTGACTTAACAGTGATTTTTACCGATAAATACCAGCACTTTCACACAAAAATCACGCAATTGTTGGACACATATTCCCTCCCACGTTTCCCATTGTTCATTTTGAGCATTTTTATAGCTTAATATTAGTTGTTGTTTTTTAAACCGATTTTTCACGCAGTCAACGGCCACGTATTTCAAATAATGCATTTCTGCATATTTCGAATTAATGATCAAATCATACAAATTTCAAGTTCGTTTAATATTGTTAATACGGACCCGGGCAACGCCGGGCGGGTCAGCTAGTTGTATATAAAAGTAAAATGATAATTAAAAAATCAAAAATTGCTTTAGAAAAAGTTCAATACTGAAAATTAAGGAAGGCAAGATCAAATAGGCTCTCCAAAATACAGAACGATTTAAAATCTTTCTCTCAAATATATTGGGGAGGTAGGAAATAAGCCAGGAAACCAAGTTTACAAAGGAAAATATGCCAGTAAAGGAGCACATACTGTGTGTTTACCCAACCTTCAATTGCATCTCAATCATTACTTTCAATTTTCTAAAGCTGGTATTATGTTTTTTTTCCCCATTTCCTTTTCTCATTTGGTTTTCCACAAAGCCTTTTACATACTTAAAAACACCAAAAATTTCGAAAATCTCACAAACAAAAGAACTTTGTAACGAAATACAATCGAATGCAAAAACTCGCAACAATTGTTTCGGGTCGAAATACCGAATAAAACTGGTAAACACGAGTGCAATAAAGCAAAACTTATAAAACCTTTGATAGATGTAGCAGTTATACTTATTAAAAAGATTTTTAATGAATTTTGATATAAACTCAAAATTAAAAAAAATCATGAACACAGGATTTTAAGAACAAAGAATAAAAAAAAGTAAAAAAATAAATCGAATAAAAATGAAAACAAAAATAAAAAAAAAACAATTAAAAAATAAATTAAGATTAAAAGAATCGGAAAGAACAAACTTAAATCAGAAATTTCAAGGCGTCCGACAATGAGGGCGTTGAATAAAGGACATTAACGAGATTTCTCGAGTTTTAAAAATGTAAATAACTTTGTGGATGTCCAAATAAGATGTGGAAATAGAAGATGAGATAACTTTAGTTTTAGGAAAGTTAAAGAAAAAAAATGATTGGGACTCAATGGAAGATTGGATATACACAGCTACCACTACATACACATGTGTACATATTTTCCTAAGTAAAATCAGTTTCCCGACATATTTACTATCCCCTCACGAAATATGAATGATAGGTTTTGAATCACCCTGTATGAAACGAATGTTCAGAATTATTCTATTTGAACAATTTCCTCGCTCCCATATGTTTCTTTCACTGTCGTTGTATGCATTTTTCAAAAATGCATATAAAAATCGAGTTATGTGGCATCGATTTTTTAAAATTATAATCACAATTTTTGTTTATCCCATACTCCTTTATGTTTGAAGATAACCATGGGTATTTGTCGACATATAGTACTACATATAAAAGAGAAGCATTCACAGATAATTCTTTTCATGCTGAAATTATGACAATATCTATAAAACTCTCGTATGCTCGTAAGTGTCCAGTCACGTGGCATCAATTGTTTCATGATGTCACAAATTTAAAAATTTGGCATACTCTTTAAGGCAACGGTTCGCAAACTTTATCGGTACGCGACTCACCTCTAAGTAAAAAAAAAAAAAACTCACTTAATATAATGGTGTATATCAGAATAGAAATTGCTATGTGAGATCTATAAGCTATCCATTATCCTATCCTATCCTACGAAAAAAGCAAATTTTCGCATGAAAAATATACTATCAACGAAAACATTTCGTAATTCCAATGCGTTTACGTGGACTAATAATTATCACAGCACACAAACTTGAAAGATAATCAAAAATACATTTAATTGCTATCAAAACATAACTTTATAATTAGTGCGTTTTCTTACGCTGGTTTTTACCGATGAAAGCATCTTTATCAGGGTTAAAACTTGTTAATTTCAGCCAAAATTCAATTTCAACACACAGTTTTTCTATACTTGTTTTTTCAAAAACAGCCAAGTACAAAAAGCATGTTCACACGAACATGTTGTGTTGAACTCATTTGGCTGTTTCTGCATATTCTGCTTATACATTTAATTAATTTCCCTTGAAATATTATTTTCTATTGAAATTGTTACATTTTTTTAACAAATGACCATATAATAACAAATGACAAAATATATTTTTGTGCCAAACCTCGATTGTTTTCGCTACATACTAGTTTGTTGAGACCCATAGTTTGGTACCGCTGCTTAAAGAATTAAAAACAATTTTTTAGAACTAACTAGGAAACTAGGAAAAAATTCTTTAAATTTTAACTAGTATAAATATAACTTACAGAAAATATATTTGTCTCTGGGTGTTTTATATTCTAATTTACCACAGATTAAAATTTTAGAAATTGACATTAGTTATTTAATCAATCGCTCATATTTTTTTACATTATTCTCAACTATGCATTACATCCAGGGATGAGAATTCTACGTCCCAGATGGTTGATCCTCACCACTAAATTTTAATAGTACTTCTTCTGACTTTAAATATGTGCGAGAAATATCATTAAGATTTAGTGGCAGAAAATAATCATTTGAGACAAAGAATTCTCCTCCCTGTACATGATGTGTATTACATTTGCTTTCTAAACATCTCCAATTATTGAATGAACTAATGAACTCCAATTACCAATCCAATTATTTCAAGAATGCATATACCAAAAATGACTGATGGATTTTAAAATTCAATAACTTGCAAACGGTGACAGCTATTAAAATTTTTTGGCAGGAGGGTTATGTATGATGTCAGGAGTTTTTTTTTACTGTGATTGTTGATTTTAGTTCGAATTTCAAGCAGTAGATGGTGAAGACGGCGAATAGTCCTCAGTCGACTCCGAAACTGCCGCCACTCAGCAATGATGCAAAAGAAGGAGATTAAGGATATGGAGTGTGTCTCATTCGCCAGTACAATCTTGCTCTCAGGCCCCGATACTGAACTCATTCGATATGATTTCAATGGAATGCGTTGATGCAATGGAAATAACAGATTCTTCAATAGTGGAATACAGCGTTCAGAAGTGGTCATAAATTTCGCGAGCAGTATTTGAGTTTACATGAGATTTTACATTTATAAAGTTATATTTTCCCGGATTAAATTACTTTTTATGGCATGATTTTAAGAAAATTTTATCCATCGTATTTTAAAATTACATTGTTAAAAATTTGAAACCTTTGCTACATCGTTACACCTCCGCTTTTATGAAAAAACGATTACTTCACTGTATTATCGAGCATTCTCATTGATCAAAATAGGGATATTCTATAATAGCGATGGAGTGACGATGCTGCAAAAGTTTCAAATTTTTAACAGTGTAGGTAAAGATATGTTGCTACAGTCTTACTCTTAGGGCCCGATTATGAACTCATTTCATATGATTTCAATGGAATGTGTTGTTGCCATGGAAATAACAAATTCTTGCATAGAAAAATACAGTGTTCGGAATTAGGCATGAATATAACAGGCTGAATTCGAGTTTGAAGGCTATTTTACATTTATAGGGTTCCTAAAATTGTCTTACTTTTCTACCAGAATTTTTAAACGGTAATATATATTGTGCCATTCAATTGTAGATGTCAAAGGAACCTTCCATGAAGATTTTGGATTTAAAATATTTTTAGCAATGTGTGAAAATTTTAGGAACGGTGCGAGCCCTGCATTTATGAGTATTTATGGAAACAATTTAGAAATTTAGTTAAAATTTCTAAAATTTTAGTTTGGAATAAAATTTCAAACTAAGTTATAAAAATTCCTAACTTTCCTATTGGAATTTTCAAAAATTTAATTAAAAGATCTAAAATTTCTTAGAATATAACAAAAGTTATAAAATTTTTAGCCAAAAAAAAACTTCTTAAACTAGTTTTAAAATACGATGCATAAAATATTCTTTAAATCATGCCGTAAAAAGTAATTTAATCTGGGAAAATAAAACTTCATAAATGCAAAATCTCCTGCAACGAATACTGCTTGCGAAATTTATGCCCACTTTTGAGCGCTGTATTCCACTATCGAAAATTCTGTTATTTCCATGGCAACAACACATTCCATTGAAATCAGGGCCTAAGAGCAAAATTGTACGAGCGAATGAGTCGCACTCCATAGCCTTAATCTCCTTCCTTTGCATCAATGCTGAGTAACGTCAGTTTCGGCGTCAACTGAACGCCAATCACCGTCAGCGCCATCTATTGTTTGAAATCTGAACTAAAATCAAGAATCACGACAAAAAAACTCCAGACAACATACATGATCCTTCTGCAAAATTTTTTTCATACCTGTCACCATTTGCAAGTTATTGAATTTTAAAATCCATCAGTCATTTTTGGGACACCCGGTAAGTGCCTAATCATTTTACATCCATTATTTTACTATAGTTGTAGACTTCAATGTTTTTTTCATAACCAATAAAGCTTAACGAAAACCACGAAATTCATTGGGAATTTTATACCGCATAAAAAATAAAAATTAGGAAAAGATAATTTTTAAAAGGGCCTTGTCATAAAAATAATTTAATTCTGAAAATTTAGAAGTCAACATTAAATATATTGTCGGAATACAAAAAATTCTTTGAAGTGTAAACGCTTATTCAAACATTTTTCTTTAAACAAATCTAGGGAACCATTCACCAATCTTATTGTCATAACATAAATTTTGCCAGAATGTACATAAGAGTCTACCATGTGGTATCGATTATTTTATTATATTCATAAATTTCTTCATTTTCCGGTACAACGCGTGGTTTGACGATAAACAGGGAACCTCCTTGACTTTTATTGCTGAATATAAAAGAAAAACTTTCAAACAAATCTTTTTTTGCCGAAATTTACAAAAATAAATATAAAAATCTGTGGCATTCTCATGTGCGTCCATTCGTATGCTATCCACTATTTTATTACAGTCGTAAATTTCAATGCTTACCATTTACGATAAGCATGGCAATTACTGGACATTTAGTGTTGCAAAAAAGAGAATAACGAAAAATAAATTTAAAAACGACTTACAATGAATTCACCTTAAGGCCCCACACTACACTGTAAAAAAAATCTGTAACCTTAGTAATCTAAATTAACCGAAATCTCTTATGCTTACTAAAATTTTATGTGTACACTGTACAAGAAAATGATGTCAATCTACAAAACTTGTAAGCAAAACTAAAACCATCTGTAACTTTACAAAAGAATTTACTAAAATTTTGGTAACTTTACTAAAATTTTATCTATAATGCTCGTTATCGTCACTTAAAAAGTTCTTGGAATACGATTTCCCAAAAAAATTCTTAGTAACCTTAAAATTTGTTTGATTCAAAGTGCAAATCTGTATCTGTTACATGAATTTTTATTGTTGCCGTTACATAAAAAGCTCTTGGAATACAATTCTACTAGAAAAAATTTTGTAATTATCCAAATTTTTTTTTACAGTGTAGGCACAGAGAAAGACCCGGATGATAATGTAAAGTCTATGGGAGCGTTCTTTTCAAATATTTCGCTCAAATTTTAATATTTTTACATGATTTTTTTTTGCATGGGATAGCTGAGGACTATCTACAACCAGCCTAGTTTTTACTTTTTCGATTTTGATTATATTTTTTAAATATTAGAACAGTTTCAGTTTCACAACTGGTTGAAACCGGTTCTAAAAATTAAAGTATTAAAAAAAAATTCGAAACGAAAATCATAAAAGTAAAAACCGGTTGTAGATCGTCCTCAGCTATCTCGTGCAAAAAAAAATCATGTAAAAATATTAAAATTTGAGCGAGATATTTAATAAGAACACTCCCATAGACTTTACATTATCATCCGGGTCTTTGTGCCTACTGTTGCGCCTTAACAGTAAAAAAAAATATGCAGGGTGTTTTAAAATGATTGGTCCGAAATGTAAGGGCAGTGTTAATAAAATGGGTTAATATACTAGATCCTAAATAAGCAGATTTCGTGTAAGAATGCAAAAAGAAACGAAAAAAATGTTGCGTAAATGAAGCGTTGAGGGAATATGAGAGCCTGTTCAGAGCGTATTAAAGCATCCTGATGACTTGGAATCGTCATTCTCCGCACGAATTTCAAGCAATATGTATCGTAATATTGATTTGAAGCTTGCCGATATGCATTTTATGTACAGGGATGCGTAGTACTACTTGGTTATCCCGTCGACCAAAAACCTATCGCCAAATTAGAAGATTAAATGCCAATAGTGGATGATTGTGAATGTCACATTCAGTGACTTTAAACACGATACGGATGTTTAAAACGTCATTAAATGGTTTTTAATTCCACTTTTTATCTGTATTTTTATTCATATTTTACTAAGTTATTTGTTTTTCTGTTATTTAAATTAAAAATTATATCCACATGTATAATTTGGCTATTAGTTTGGCGACTTTTGTAATTTGGCGAAAATGGTCGACGGGATAGCCAAGTAGTACCAGATGCGTGAGAAAATGGTTCCCACACAGTGCATGTCCAACAGCTCTCGAATATGTCGAAGATCTATGTATGCATAATGCTGCATTATCTTTTGTATGGATTATGCAAATTCTTCCAGTACCCGTATCATGCCTCGAAGCTCAAAATTATCCACTCGAGCACACATTTCCGTGAAGTCGCTCCATTATTTGGATAGCTAGAAGATTGCTACCCGAGAATAGCTCCATGTACATTCTTTGAGCAATCATTTTATTTCCGTATGTAGCCCCATACATAAAATGCATATCAGCATGCTCCACAATGGTGTGAAGAAAAAGAATTGCAGTTCGATTGGCGCTACGCGCTATGCAATTTCTTAACTTCAACTTCACCTTTAGAACACTCTGATTTTGTAAACGGAATGCAGCCGATATCTTATCTTTGATTAGAATGATTTGATTTCGGCAAAAGGTGTGACTATTATAGTCAAAAGTAGACATGAAAGTGGAGCATTGTGTCTCCCAATGATTTTAAGTTTTGTAAACAGTGTATAAAGAACTGTAAATACTTAATATTATGTCATTAAATGTTTTAGTTAAAGAAACGTTCTACGAAGATATGTTCACTTTCGATTTCACTTTGATACGCTTTATTTCTTCTTGTGGATTTATTCGTCAGACAACACATTTTAATTTCGTATGTTTTTAATAGAAAAGTAAGATATAATTGACCTTGATACCTTGGAATGAAACCCTAATTTGATGATGATATAATTTTTCAGGTGTAATGACGCATGATGCTCAAAACCCGTGCAGAGAATAACTTTCTATGCGAGCAACTTGCTTTTATCCAATGAACTCAACAACTATTTTACATGCTCTACGCTGCAACTTAGAATACATAAAAGGAAGAAAAAAAATCGTATCTTTAAAAAAAAAATTCTTGTTAAGTGGATAAAAGTGGTCGAAAATACTACAAATTGTAAAATATTTCAAAATGATATCAAAAAGGAAACTTTCAAATAAGTTTTGCAAATGAAAAGAATATTTTTATACATTTTAAGTAATTTTTATATTTGTATCCATTTAAGCCTTTCCAGCGCGGAAAAATTCTGTTTGTAAAATGAGAAATTATCGTCTGACACCGGAATTTACAAACGATTTTTTAAGAAATCAAGAATTCCTTAATTTAAGCTTTTATTGTAAAAACAGGAATTTATTAAAATATTATTTGTGCCAATTTCAAGTTTGGAATTAAAATTAGGTGTGTCCAGAGCGGACACACTGCGACGGAAACGGTTAAATCCATGTAAGTAGTAAAGACAAAAATATCAATTGCAACCATTAAATGAAAGAAGTTTCCAACGCCTTATATAACTATTAGTCTAAGAAGAAAAATGGATTAAAAATCACACGAAACAAAATAATTAAATGTATTTTTGAATAATGTCTCTATCCACATCATTAACATATCGCAACGAATCGGTAAGAAATGTTAAATAAAAAGTCCTTCCGGCAATGCCGAGAAGAAGAGGTAGTTTCCATATACCTAATTTATTTATTTATTTATTTTAAATTAAGTTATATTATTCAAGCATACGAAGCTCAAATTAGTGGAACCCGATTATATAAGTTTGAATAGTAGTTTTTGCCAATACTGAAAATTAACTGGAATTTTTAGAAATTAGTCATTTTTTATTCAAGCTGGTTTTATTTTATGCGATTTATATGGTCCCCAAATTGTACGATATCATGAAGTTTATGCCATTTTAAAACAACATGATGGATAAAGCAAATCAAAGAGCTTGGTCGAAATCTTAATTTATGTGTACATGCATACTCACATTGAAATCGGTTAATATATACGGATGCTGTCGCGGGCAAATTGATTTTTTTTTTTAAATGTCCCCCACATTAGAAATTTAAACTGCTACATCTCAGACTTTTTTAAGATAAAAACAAAGCAAAAAATACTGCGGAATTCATTATTAAGATAAAACATTTTAGAACCTTTTTTCAGTTTCTAAATTTTTGTTTGTACATCATTATACATTTATAAGATTTTTGACAAACTTAAATGGCCGCCATTTTGAAACAAGAGACGGATGAAGTTGGTCAGTGAATTGGGTCAAAACATTGATATGTAATATGTATAAATGGGGTTATATACAAATCAGTTTATAAATATGCGTATTATCGCGTGACAAATTTCAGACCATTTCAAAATATCAACAACACTGGAAATTGAAAGTGCTATAACCTAGCCATTTCTCAAGATATAGATGAAACAAAAAATGCTCTGGAATCTTTGTACCAAGGTCAAACATACAAAAGAAAACTCTTTTTCGATTTTTAAATTTTTTGTACCTAGTATTAAAATTTAAATTAAAAAAAAATTAATATTCCGCCATTTTGAAACAAGATGGCGGATGGGACTGGCCAACGGACTCAGTCCAGTCGGTATGTAAGCACCAAGTTATAGCCAAATTTATAAATACGCGTGACGAAAATAAGACCATTTCATAATGTGAGGAACACTAGAAATTAAAAGTGCAATAACTCAGCCATTTTTAAGATACAGGCGATACTAAAAATGCTCTGGAATTTTTGTATCAAGGTAAAATGCATAAAAGAAAAATCTTTTTCAATTTCTCACTTTTTTTGTACCTAATTTTAAATTAAAAAAAAAATTAATGGCCGCCATTTGGAAACAAGATGGCGGATGGAACTGGCTAACGAACTTGGTCAGAGCCTCCGTATGTACTATATACACACCATGTTACATGATCGATTTCGATTCGTAAATATGCGTGTTATCATGTGACAAAAATCAGGTAGTTTCAAAATGTCAGCTATAGAAGAAATTCAAAGTGCTATAACTCAGCCATTTTTTAAGATATAGACGAAATAAAAAGTGTTCTGGAATCGTTAATTTAAGTTCTAACGCATAAAAAGAAGCATATTTTTGAACTTTTAACTTTTTCTAACTTAATTTTAAATTTTAATTTGTTTTTAAATTTTAAATGACCGCCATTCGAAACAAGATGGCGGATGATGCTGGCCAACAAACTCGGTCGAGACATTTGTATTTACTGTGTGTATACCAAGTTTCATTCAAATTGGTTCATAAATACGATATTTACAGCGTGACAAAAATCAGATACATATATTTATGTATATATATATATATGTCAACATTTAAACGGAGGGTGGTTTTGGGGTCTGGGAGTCATGATCGGTAAAAATATACCAAAAGTTTCCGGATGTGCATTCCTCCGGACGGCTGCAATAGGTAGCTTTTTACTTTCTGTAATGAAAGCTACCTAAAAGAGAGAAATTAAAAAAAATGTGGGCAGGGCTTTACGACAAAGAAATGTTATGTAAGAAAAGTATTCGGTTGTTGTATTTATGGTTGTATTTGTGACGGTTAGTGACCATCACAAGTGATATAGGCTTTAAGGATAGGGCGCCCTTCGTGGGAGGTCTCTCAAAGGGAACCTAACCCGCATTCCCGCAAGGAAATCCAAGGTTCAAATAAATCCACGGAAAACTCCGAACAGTTAAGCCGACGGTTGCGATTGCGTTTGGGAGCCCAGTAACTAGCGTCAACCAGTTTCGAAGGCAGAACATCTCAGCCACTGGTGGGATGGAAAGTATTCGGACTTAAAAGTATTATAATTATAATATTATTAACTGAACTTATTAAATAGCTTATTCAATAATAGTTCACTTCTTTTGAAATCTTATATTGTAAGTAATATGTCAAAATAAGTGAAATGTTATCTACAGAATGTTACAAAAATAAAAATGCAGTTCATTAACTGCGCCATTAATATTTTGTTATGATGTTTCATAAATTTGTAAAAATGTTTAAGCTAAGTTTGAGAAGTTTTAAGCTGGGAATTTGAATACTAAAGTGTTAATTCAAGTTCGAAAACGAAAAGCAGGCAGTTTAGGAGCAAGTTTCAAAACAGATCGGAATACATCGCAACAAAAAAATCCCATTTTAATCCAGGAAAATATTATGTAATTATGAATAACAACATGCAATAACTTGTAATACATTTTTAATATTTTTCTTAATATTGTATATTTAATTGAATTTCTTAGCTGAAAACGCAACTTTTGCTTATTTGTAGATGTGCTTGAACTTACTATTAAAAAAAAACAAAATCGCAATTTTAAATTGATTTATTTCTTATATTTTATGAAATTTCTTCAAAATGGCAGCCATTAAATTACTTATAATGATTCAAATCAACGGGAAATAATGAAAAATATTCTTAGACGTTGCATTTTGGACGTATTTTGTTAAGTTTCCAAAATTATTTTTGGTAAAAAATAAAATAAAATAGTTCATGTGTACTTTATAGGTGAATAAAAATTCTTATTTAAAGAGGCATCGTGAGATTAGTGTGTATTAGGTTTATTTTACCATTATGCATCATGACCTTTAGTTTTTCTCACTGAAATTAAGTATATTTTTATTTGAATTTATTGTGGTTATGCATAAAAATACGTATATAAGATGTTTAAAAATTTTGCATCGGTGACATTATGATTAGCTTGAAAATATTTCCGATATAATTATGTCAACATGACTGAATTTTTATTAATTTTCTATTTCTTAATTCTAAAGATTAAAATCAGAGCCGTATAATGTTTTTTTCAGATTTTGAATAATGAGTAAAAAATAAAATAAAAAATATCCTTATAGAAATCATTTGTCATTTCTAAAATGTACTTATAGTAATACAAAGCTTCCAAGAAAATCTCCATGGAGTTCTTTTGTATTATTTCTTATGCAAATGAAACACAGACCAACATTCCGCTATTTCTGAAGCGATCATATAATGATATTTAAAAGTAATTTTATGAATTTAATTTAATTTCATCAGCAGAAATGATCAAAAATGTTCCAAATGTATTTCAAATAGTCTTAATTTTTTTAGCTGAATAAGGCGATACATGTGAATTTCTTACATCTAGGAAAGAAAATTTTTATTAAAAAAAAATGGAATTCCATTTCAATTTTAAATATATTACTGAAGATTTAATTGGACAGTAAACAAAGATATATTTTTACAAGCCCATTTTATTCCAGCTGCGGAACTGAATGTTTAAAGCCATTTCTTAACAATTTATATCATCTTAAATTGTTTCTTTGTGGGGAAAAATAAAATAGGAATAAAAGTCATAAAAATAACAATATTTTTAAATAACAGTTATTTAAAAAATTCTTTTATGTATTTTAATTGCGTGCATAAACATTTTCTTCAAAAAATAAATCGAGCAGAAATTATTACCCAAGTAAAGTTTTTTTTATAGCTGGATCGGAATATACTCAAAATAATTTGAATTCATAAAAGAATGCTTTTCTTGAACCGTTAAACAAAAGAAAATATGCGTCAAAAAGAGAAAGAATTGAGGAAGAAAACAAGGTTCGTTGAAAGAATGGAAAAAAAGAAGAGGAATTTTTGGGATTAGAATTAAGAAAAGAAGAAAGAAATGAGAACAAAGAAAAATTCCCAGAGATTGAGGAGTTTTCGGAAGATCAATGAGAATAAAAACAAGAAAATGCTGATTGAGATGGATTTTTATGACTTCTTTTTTGATCGTGGCACATTTCATTTTGAAGTATGCAGATAAACGAAAAATAGAAAAAGGATATTTGTTTGCTAAAAATACGTTGTTTTTGTAACATCAAAAAATGTTGTTGCGTTTATGAGATTTTTTCTAAATTTTACTGATGTCCTTTTCTATAAATATTGAGCTTTTGGTTATTTATGGGTCATTCTCTGATAAAGGGAAATTTTATGACCTTGGCTAAGAAATGTTAATTAATCAAGTCAGCTATGAATGTTTGTAGTTTTTGTGAACATTTCTGTTTGAATACACATTATGCACTAGTTTAAGTATGAAAATAAAAATAATTTCAATATTTAAAAAAGCTGTAAAGTTGCAAATGTCATTGCCATGGTTGTCCTAAAATTCAAATTTTTTAATTCAAACCCTTATTGTTAAGATTTGGAAAGCTTTAGAACAAATGTAATGATTATATGGGTATATCTGATGTTTCTGTTTTTTATACATTTAACACCTTACACAAAACAGACTTATACTTATTTAAAGTTTGTCTTTAGCATTAACTGTCATTACCATGCTACACAGTAAATCTTCATTTAATTTTCCTTTATGTGTTATCTTTATATGGAAATTCTCTTAGATTATATAGTTCCACATCTTCTTGCGAGCTGTAGCATCTATTTTTAATTAATTATGCAAAATTTCTTCAATTTATGGATTATGTTCCAAAATTACAGTCTAAGAACTTAACATGTGTCATTACCAAGCTCCTTATTGTTGAAATGTTTATTCAGTCATTTAACTTTACAGAATCAATTACAAAGACACTTTGGGACTGCTTTCAGAATAAATACTCCATAAGTTTTAAATTGCTATAGTTTAGTTCTAAAATAGGGTTAACGTTAAAAATGTCATTATCATGGCGTATTATATTTATGATTTCAAGGTCATATTAATGACAATTTTAGACATTTTAAAAAAAGGTCATTGCTATTCCTTAGCAAAAATTCCCATTTCTTAAATGCCTGGTGTAATTTGAGTCGGAAATCAAGAGTTAAAATATTAGAGTCTAATCATTTTATCGAAGCCAAAATTTCCCTTTATCTGAGAATGACCCTTATAAGTTTTAACTCTTTCCGGCGCGGTGTGAAAAAAAGCACACCTTATTTCAATTTTACTGGCACCTAGAATATTTAGTTAAAACTTTATTTTTTTAGCATACCTGAAAATAAGCAAGTTCGTATTTTTTATTAATATGTGTTCATATTTGCTTATTAATTGTGATTGTTTATTAAGTTGATTATTTCAAATAGATTTACTCCGCGCCAGAAAGTGTTAAAATTAGTAGATTTTATGTAGATGCTTAACTACCTTATGTGAATGAAACGCATAGTGTTCAGCTACTTTAATCGTCGCGTTTTCATACGCCATTGTCTTTTATTTTGTACTCCAAGGCTCACAAAATTAGCATTCATAACACCGCACAGAACTGCTAGTTTTTTTTCTTTTGTAAACGAATTACAGTGTGTAAAAAGATATTTGCTAGCACTTAATTTATCATTTTTTTATGCATCTATTTGTTTTCAATATTTCTGTAAAATATTTTTATTCAAAAATTTGTCTTTAGAAGCTTTTCTCAGATTTGACAATAGTTAATATATTCCTACAATAAATACGAACAAAGCCTTCGAATATACACAAAACCTATGTAAACGTTTTTAATAATCTATTTTTTTTGCTAAATAATGATTGCAAAACAAACTCAGTAATTGTTCCTTAATGACAGATTGTAAAAACTCACGCTTCCTTTTTTATGTTAGAAATATTGATACGTATAAACATTTAATTATAGATTAAAGCATTTCGACATTAACATTTGATAAATTTTAATATTTTTTCTTTTCCTCATCATTATTATGAAGAGGAAAACAGTAAAAACTTTCCTAAAGAAGGAAAATGATGACTACAACAAATGCTGAAAAAAGAATTTTGTTTATTCTTAATTTTTAGACTTCATTTATTATGAAGCCCATTAATTTTAAGTTCTACATTCATTATTTGATTTTCTTACCTGTATTTGAATTGTGTTTGACTTTCAGTTATGGTTATCATTTCCTTAAAATGTTGATTTTAATGTGTGGATTCATGTTTATACCAAAACATCTATATTAATAAAATAACAAATCGCTCTGTCTGTCTGCGTGTGTGTGTGTCTGCGATGGCTAGCAAAATCTATGGGACGTGCGATACTCAAAATTTTTTATGAGAGTAGCTCAATATCTCTCCTGATGCACCTGAAGCTTAGAATTTCAAAATTCTATTTATTAACTGAATAATTAATTAAATTCCACAGCTCTCTCATAAAAAAATCGCCTTTTTTCCCTTTCATTTTCTTATGGTTGGTTGGTTGCATAAAATTTTCGCAGAAATAATTAAAAAAGCTGGGACAGACCTTTAAAATTCATAGACTGGCAAACTGTCAGTTTAAATGAGGATTTTTTATCACAGCTGCTGTACGCCATGGAGGAAAAATATAGGTGGAGGCGAAGTAAACCAAAAAAAGGGTTTGCAATATGAAAACATTTATCGCTGAAATTTTAATGTTTCAAACAAAAGCACGAGGAAGGAATTTTGCATTAATAAGACGAATTGAAAGAAATGAATCACAGCTGAAGCATATTTTACGAAGAAATACTTTTAAAATGTTTTTTTCTATTATATTATTTATTAAAATAAATGTTTGCTTTTAAAATAATTGAAATAGGAAAAGTAGAAATAATTAAATGTCAAAATGAAATTAAATAAAATATTAAAAATATTTGATTTGAACTGAAAACTCTATTACCAAAAGTTTTCTTTTTTTCAGAACTATTTAATACTTTATAACGTAGATAAAGAATGTTTATGATTTAACAATACATTAATAATTCCATGTCAATATATAAAATATATTGATGAAAACACTCTTTTAAAATCATGCTGGAAAACTTAAGTAACAAATATTAATCTGAAATCTAGATTTCAGAGTGCAGACGATTTTAAGTTAAGACATTATCGAAAGAATGTTAACTTTTCAAGCAAAATTATAAATGATGCTTCTATATTGATATTTCAAAGTCATATGATAAAATTAATCAAATAATTCTACCTTACACTGTAAAAAATATGACTATTTTGCTGTATCATCACTCCCCTGCTTTTATAGAATATCACTCTTTTGGCCAATGAAAATGCTCCATGATAGCCTGAAGTTGTCGTTTTCTATAAAAGCGGTGGAGTGACGATGCAGCAAAATAGTCATATTTTTTTACATTGTATGATTGATCTATTTATATCTTTTATGCATTACGATAGTGTATTACAGCCAATAATGGCACAAAACGTTATTTTTAAACGAAATTTTAGCCATCTATTCAATAAAAGTTTAAAAACAAAAACAAAGAAATACGGATTTAAACCAGTTTGAATTGATCGGAGTGTCAAAACCCATGGTTTTGTTGGTGCTTATTTGGACTTAATGTAGCAGATTTTAGAGTTACATTTTTGGCGTCACCCCAAGACATTATACTGCCACTCTATTAATTTATTTTTACTGTATGGTTGTACTCAGATTTTTAGCATTTCGAACATTAGAATGTATGAGTCATTAGCTGTACTGCAGTAAGAAAAATGACACAACACTTTTCTAGGAGTTTATTTTTTTAATCATTGATTAAATTTAAATGTGTCCTATTCAATTTAAAATTATAATATGGCTTTAATTTGTTTTTAAAACAAAAATAATATAGCTGTTTGGCGTACAATTGTTTGAATCCGCAAACGATTAATACACCATAATAATTTATCAAATAGCAAAGTAAATTATTTATCAGAAATAGCCATAAAAAGAATAGTAGCAAAACTGATTATAATCTTATTGTTCAGACTAATTTAAACCCGATTCCAACCAGAAAAAAAAACAGACCACACTCCGATCCATGATAGACAAAATTTACGTGAGTATAAACCCGAACCGAATCTAAAATTCTGTTTGAAAAAAAACTATGGATTTGATAACTGACCCGAACCAAATTTGAATCCCGCAAAAATGTTCAAATGAAGCTTAACCCGAACCAAACAAGAAAAAATAATTTTCGTGGGCATGAAATCTGACCCGAACCTAAATATTTTCTTCAAAAAAAAAAAAAAAAAAAACATGACCCGAACAAAATCTGAAACCGATAAATTCCAGAGAACTATAACCCGATCCCAGCAAGACAAAATACTTTCAGTGGTCATAAACCCGACTCAAAACTAAAAAATTCCATTTGAAAAATTCTGAACTTTCACCCAAACCACATCTAAATCTGACCAAAATATTCGAAAGAACCATAACCGGATTCGAGTAAGACAAAATAATTTCCGTGGACATGAACCCGATACGAACCTGAAACTTCCATTCGAAGATACCTGAAATTTGAATCGAATCAAATCTGAATCTGACAAAACTATTTCAAAGAAACGCAACCTGATCCAAAAAAGACAAAATATTTCCATGGACATGAACAAAATCCGAACCCAAAAAAATTCTTTGAAAAGATCCCCAAATCTGAACTGAACGAAATCTGAACTTGGGAAAAATATTTCAGTGAAACATATCCTTATTCAAACAAGACGGAATAATTTCCGTGAACACGCAAGCAGACCCGAACCCAACAGTTATATTTGAAGAAAAATCCGAAATCTGAATTTAACCAGATCTGAACCCGACAAAAATATTCCAAAGAACTATAACCCAATCCAAGCAAGATGAAATAATTTCAATGAACATAAACCCGACTCGAACCTAAAAAAATTTGATTTGAAAAAACCTGAAATTTGACGCAAACCACTTCTGAATCCTACCAAAATATTCGAAAGAACCATAACTGGATTCGAGTATGACAAAATAATTTTTGTGGACATGAACGAGATCTGAACCTAAAAATTCTGTTTGAAAAAAATACCTGAAATTTGAATAGAACCAAATCTGAATCTGATAAAAAATATTCCAAAGAACCGTAATCGGATCCGAATAAGACAAAAAATTTCCATGTACATAAACCGAAGCTGAACCTTAAAAATGTCTTTGAAAAAATCACGAAATCTGAACTGAACCAAATCTGAACTTGAAAAAAAATATTCCAGTGAAGCATATTCTTATTCGAACAAGGCAGAATAATTTCCGTGAACACGCAAGAAAACTCGAACCCAAAAATTCCATTTCAAGAAAAAGCCGAAATCTCAATTGAACCAAATCTGTCCCCGACAAAAATATTCCACAGAACCTTAACTGGATTCGAGCAAGACAAAATAATTTCCATGGATATGAATCCGACCTGTACATTAAAATTCAATTTAAAAAAATACTTAAAATCTGAATCGAACGAAATCAGAACCCGTCGAAAATATTCTTATGAATCATAACCAGATCCGAACAAGACAAAATAATTTCCATGGACATCAACCCAATATATGGTTAGGTAACATTAGGTTGCAATTACATTACGGTAAGTTTTTGATTATATTTTATTTCCGTTAGGTTACAGTTGGGTCACGTTTAAGTTAAAGTTAGGTTAAAGTTAAATTGCATTTATATTATAGTTAGAATAAGGATATGTTACAATAAAGTGAAGGTTAGGTTACATTTATGTTATATTTAATTTACGGTAGGGTACTATTGAGGCGCAGTTAGGTTACAGGCAGGTTATGGTTACGGTATAAAAGTTTACGGTTAGGAATTTATCCACAGAGTGAACATTACGCATGATTTCATTAAAAATAACACTTACACTTACTTTTGTTAAATGGCTTTGAAATTATAATACTTATATATCAACCGTTTAGCTACCATCGAGTATCGATTACATACATGGTATAATCGGATTTAAGAGTGATATAATTAGTTTGAAATTCAAAATATTTCACTTGGAATTTCTATGTAAAAAAAATAATTAGTTACGTGACTTAACAGTGATTTTTACGGGTAAATATTAACACTTTAACACGAAAATCACGCAATCGTTGGATACATATTCCCTCCCGCGTTTCTCATTGCTCATTTTGAATATTTTTAGAGCTTAATATTAGTTGTTTTTTAAACCGATTTTTCATACAGTCAGTGGCCAAGTATTTCTGACAATGCATTTCTGCATATTTCGAGTTAATGATAAAATCATACAAATTTTAAGTTCGTTTAATATTGTTAATACGGGCCCGGGAAACGCCGGGTGGGTCAGCTAGTTATCTATAAAATACTTCTATAAGGACAAGAGAATATCGGAGGGTTGGCAGGTATGGGACATGTTTTACAGAAATAAGAAAATCTACTTTGTTTGACACAAAAACAGAAATTTCAATTTATAGAACACAAGATGAAAAATTTTTCAATCATCCAGAACAATAAAAAACAACCTAATAAACAGTTGACAATTAAGAAAATTGTAAGTTTCAAAATGCGTCCCGTACTTCCCTATTAACAGAAAGGTATGATAACTGCTATACAATACAGTATAATAAAGTTGATATATCTATTTAAAAGGCTAATTGTAGCAAGGATGTAGACAATCCAATTTTGATATTTTTAGAGCGCAATTATAAATTAACACATTAGTTTCAATAATTTTTTTCTCTAAAGCTAGTGATTATCACATATTTCTTGTAACTCAAATGCAACTATATAGGCACATAAATAACAATAGATTTTGTTTCGCGTTAATAATAAACTCGCTAAAATAAGGGAAAATGTTGTTAAATCGTAATAATAAATTGTTTTTTAAAAAGTTAAAATGGCTGAAAAAAATTAATTTTTAAAAAGGAAGAACAATTTTAAAATACGTTCCCACCAATAGTTTAATATTATTTTATAGTTGCACGTTTATAAAACAATAAAGAAATGCCTATACTTAATTTAAATAACGTTTCTTTTTTATTTCCTTGTAGAACCATTCTATAAAAGAAACAAATCAAAAATTACATTTTTTAATAAAATCAGTTTCTTGCGATTTTTGCCAAGCGGAAATAAAGGAGTACACGTTTTTCATTCAGATACAGTAAAAACTCCATAACGGACACTCCCGAATAGCGGACACCTCTATTAAACGGACATTTTTCCAATCCTCACTCCCAAAACTTAAATTTTTGTATTTTTAACCTCTGAATAACAGACATTCCGAATAGTGGACACTTTATTTGGCGATAAAGGATGGAAAGGTATTTTTTAAACAGAAAAAAATGAAAAAAAGTAACAAAGCCTCTGAATTTATCAGGACAACGTGTCACAAATTTTGTTATCACAGTTAAATGTAGATAAAGAGCTGAGGAAAATACCCCCCCCCCCTTCAACGTTCAGTGCAAAATTCAGGGGCTTGCTCGGGAGAAATAATCTCCCAGTCTATTGACATGTCATCCAAGAACATTTTGGGATTTTATGCTCTTAAAGATAAAAAAAAGTGCAATTTCTCTCTCCTCGCCAGGAACTATACAATGTCTAATAACATCACACAGAAAAACAAATTACATGTAATCGCAAGCAAAAAAGAGCTTTTGTAACAGATTTTCTTCACAGTAATATAATAAACAGTGGATAAAAATGTGCACAATTTTAATTCAACTTTATTGCTTAAAAAATAATTTTAATTTCTGATTAATTATACAATAGAGGTTTTAGGAAATTAATGAAAAATTAAGCATTTCTTCGTGGTTTTTGAAACTCTGGTTTTTCCAATAGCGGACACCTCCGAATAGCGGACAATTTCTGCGTTCCCGAGGTGTCCGTTATTTAGAGATTTTACTGTATATGTATTGTATCCGAATTTTTTTGTAAAATGTTTGATCTGGTAAAATTGAAATCTGAAATTTTTAGAATTGAACTTTAACAACAAGGTTTAATCTTCATGACAAACATTGAATATTTATAAAAGTGAGTTATAAAAAATAATCTTTATTTTTATATTGTTTTTTTATCCATACAAAGCATAACGAAATGTCAGAAATTTTTGTATTGCATTAAAAAGAATCATCAAAGTCATTCATCCATATTCTACCATATAATTTCTACTACATACTTTTCCGTTTCTTTAGATTTTATAATATGATCAACTACACTGTAAAAAAAAAAATCATGAGGTTACTAAAATGTTTTTAGTAAATTTGTATTCCACAGAATTTTTTAGTAACCATTACTCACAGATCTTCCAAACGCAATTTTAGCAACTGAAACAAACATTTATTTTGTAAACTGAACAAAAGAATTTTTTGTATAACTAACTTAAAACTTTTTAGCGAGAACCACCAAATGAGTTTAGTTGTTGATGTGTGCCCGAAGGGCAGGGGCTTCCTTTGAACTGTATCCAGTGGGTAAAAAGATAGACTTCTGCAGAGGAAGATTTTCGACAAAGCCTCAATAGATGGCAGCATCAAACATTGCCACGTGCTAAATTTTGATATTCTTCTGAAGGGAAGGTCCTGAGATCATTACCCATAGTAAGTGCTACGACGGGAAGTTTATAACCCCTTTATTTAACGAATACTTAAACAGCATACACTCGGTGCGTCTTTGGTGGTGTCGAGCATCTAACCCGGGACCTTTCAGCCTGGAGTTCGGTGCTATGACCACTAGGCTATCATGGCCACACCAAGTGAGTTTTAGTAATAGCTATTAAAACTATAAAACTATTAACTCTATTCGTTACCAGCTTTTTTCTAGTAATTCTTACAGATTTTTTTTTAACTAACTAAGATTGTAAAAAAATTTTTAGTAATTGTAAGGATCACTGAGAGAAACTAAATTTTTTTAAGTAGCTCGACTTTTTTTTACAGTGCCCTATGCAAACGTCCTAGGCTTGAGTGTAGAAATCGCGATTTTTTATTAAAATTTGAAACGATAAGAATATTAATGTATTTCACAATCGACCATTCTTTATTAAAATTCATAAAAAGTCAGTAAATTTAAATTTTAATTATGATTAAGTATAGAATATGTTAAGTAACCTTAAAATTATCCATATTACTCGTTTTTGGGGAAAATGTTTACATAAGATCACATGTTTGATGTAATAACTAAAGTTATAAAAATTTATTAACTGTCTTCAAAACGTTAAAAATTACGTTAAAGTGGAAAGTTGTTCGTCAAACGTAGTAAATGTGGTGCATTTGTACTATAAGAGATACTGTATAAGTATGCGAAATATTTTGTCTATTCATGTAAATACTATCTATTTTCTACAACAGGATGTAACCTTTAGTAAACCTCAGCATTGTGTATGAATTTCATAAAATGTGAAATAGTTTAATATAATTACAACATGTGCCAAAGAATGTTTCCTCTTACAACATTATTTAATGGAGTATCACCCTGTAAATTAATAAAATATTTTTTTTTGCACTACAGATTATTCAGAATACATATTTTAGTATATACTTCATGGATGCATACCAAATTTATTATATTCGAAATAGTTTAACGTCATTAAAATGTACTTAAAACTATACTATCCTATTGGCCGTAATGTAACGGAATACTTTTGAATGTCCCTGTAATTGTAGTATTATTCATTCGATTTTCTTTAAAATTGAAATTACTCGACAAAAGGACGCACAAATTATATAATTTTAATTTTAAACGATTCAGTTGAGCAGTTTTTTTTCATTGTTGTATGCGGACAATAGACAGTAGGAGTAAACGACGACCATAGGTGTTACGTATTTATACAGGGTGAGTCATAAATATCGAAACAACAGGCTATCTCCTTAAATTTTGCCCCTAGACCCATACTTTTAATAGCAAAGTTTCATAAAAAAGGTGAATTTTTTGATAAGATAAGTTGCAACTCCATGGGGGATCTATTTTAAAAAATACGAAAATTAAATTCTTATACGGCCCCCAGAGGATAAAACTCCCAGTTAGAAAATTTTTCCTTATCCATTCCTGAATTGAACAAAAAAAATTCATCTTGATATCTTCAAAATTCAGAGAATTATGATAATTTAAATAAATCATGAGGTTTCAAGGGATCAGACACAAATTGAAATGCATGTAATTGAAGAAAGAATGTTACTGTTATGGGTCCGGGAAACATTTATTTTATTTACTTATTTATAGAGTTCGAATTTTGAATGTTTTGTGATGGTTAACCATATAATTTGTAAGCATTATCACATAATAAGGCTTCTTAATAATTTTTTTCAAAAAAAATTAGAGTAAATTAAAATTGTTATAACTCAAACTATTATTTGTCGCATTGAATTTTTTTCTTTTGATTAAATGAAAATGCCTGATTTTCAATTTTGATTCAGCATTTTAAATAACAATTTTTTTAAAATAAAAGTATTTAAAATAGCAATATAAAAAAGAGATGCAATTTTTTGTAAACAAATCATATTTGTAAAGATAAATTTTCTGAGCTGAAAATTTCTTTCAGCGCGTCAGGCATTTTTTTTTCTCTTTTGAGATGTTAAAAAACTATTGAACTCGCTGGACTGTTACCATAACCGACGGTTATTGACTTATGTCAGTTTAAAAATGAGAAATACTGAAATAAAAATATTTGATGCAGAAAAGTACATTTAATTTTAAACAAAGACGGGCTCCTAACTTTTAAATGCTTTTTAAAAGTTTCTAGGTGATTAACTCCGTCCTGTATAGTTTCGATATCAGATTTTGTTTAAGTTTTGCCATTCTCACTTTCTTTAATTAATGTTTAAATGCGTCAGTTGATTTAAACCTCATTTTTTCTATCACGTCCATTTCAAATTTTTTCATTATGCAGTGACTCATAGACAGAAATTTTGTATAAACATGTTTTTCGGTATCTCTGAGCACTAGAACATGTGAATCCGTCGAAAACCGGAATTCAAAATTTTCAGGAATCCAATACTTACGTCTCGCAAAAATAGAAGAAAGTAAAAATAGGTGTAAAACCATTATAAATTTTGAAGCTGAATAGTAAAAAGTAGATATTTGAAACTATTTCTGTGTAATTTATTAAAATATATTTCCAATGATTCCGTTAATAGAAGTGTCATTACCGATATTACTATTTTTACTAAACTTATTGCCCGCGATAATAAGTTTTTAAGACACTTTTTATAAGAGTTTAATTGTTATCACTTAATTTAATTACACTATTAATAAGTGTTTAATAAGACGGTCCGGCCAATGGGTCGTGCATATTACGAGGCTGGCGCTAAGCTCGAGATACTGCAGACATCTAGCATATTTCAAGGAAGTTTAAAGCAAAAACCTATACGCTTTTATTTTATATCTAAAAGTTAAAGTATTGTCTTGAATCGACATTTAACAATTTATGGTCGATCCCTAAATTGTACTTCAAATGAACTGATTTCGCTGCGCTCACAGGTATGGTTAAGTGGTTAAGTCACGAATTTTGGAAAATTTTGGATTTTAATATCTTTCGGTATTCGATTTGTAAATATAGACATGATTTTTTTTTTTGGTTCAATTCAGGAATTGATAAGGAAAAATTTTCTAATTGGAAGTTTTATCCTCTGAGGGCCGTATAAAAATTTAATTTTCGTATTTTTAAAAATAGATCCCTCATGGAGTTGCAACTTATCGTATCAAAATATTCACCTTTTTTATGAAATTTTGCAATTGGAAGTATGGGTCTAGAAGCAATATTTAAGGAGATAGCTTATTGTTTCGATGTTTATAACTCACCCTGTATAAATACGAACGCATCTTAAACTTAATTCTAAATGGCGAAATTCTTCCATTGAAAAAAAACTTCTGTGTGATCAAACTTATTAATCATTACCTTTATTTATATTATTTCACTTCTAATAAGATTATATTTTCACTGACTAACAAGTTTTCGAGAATATATTTTGTAAACACTTGTTCGAACAAACTTCGACATAATTTAAATGAAAACCTTCCTCCTCTCATTAAATAAATATTCAAGTATTTCCACTTGTGTGCGAGAAAGACGAAATATTTAATTAGGAAATGTTTTGAACTTTGAAGCTTTTGGATATGAGCGATGTTTCACAATAGGCAATATTTCCTGTACCTTTTTGCGAACTTTATCAATTAATTTGATTAGTTATAAATTATTTAAATAATAGGGGAATTTTTTTAAGTTTGGATTTGATATTAATAAAATTTTAATTGAATCGAGAAAATTCTGTAAAGGTTCTATGTATTAAATTTCTATCATTCGGTTGAGTAGTTTTGGGGTTCTTCTATGCAGACTGAAGGATTGACCAGATGACCTTTATAAATGCAACATATTTATATAAATACGATAATTCCCCATTGGCCAAAATTTAAAAGAATAATTTTGAGTGTATCTGTAAACAAAACAAAAAACAGTAGTACTTTATTTTCAAATCCGAATTTGGCATAAAACCCTAAATCTCAATAACATACATTCAGAACAATCAGAGACAATTACAGAGCAATTCAATTGTATTAACGCAAGTTAAAGTTCTAAGAGACAGACAAACAAACCGTACGTATAATAGGTTGAAATATGACTTTCAGAGAATTTTATACTAATGGATTTCTTATAATTACGAGTGACCTAAAAACGAAAAATTAATTTTCGAGATGTCCTAGAAATACATTCCAGGAACATGATACAATGATTAAACGAATATAAAAGGATTAAGAATACAAGGTTGGCATAAATAAATGACCGGATTTAATATTTAGAAAATAATTGCACTTATAATAAATTATGTAGGAAAATAAAGAATATATTTTTTCTTGGTTACAAATGTAAGCACCTTTCCCACAGAAACTAATCTGTAATTTGTAAATCCTAACAAAATCTAATCTGTGACCAAGTTCGTTCCACACACTTAGCACATAGTTAGTTGTTCTTAATGCACCATTAACTTCTTTTAGTGTTTTCGGCGATGGCGGTGCATAAACAAAAAATTTGATATAAACACATAAAAAGAAATCACATGGTACAAGATCCGAATCTCTTGGTGGTCATACAAATGAAGGTAAATCATCAGTACCCGAACGTCTAATCTTGAGTATGAAATCGCAGGTATATCAGGTATAAAAAAGTAGAAACTTTGTCTTTATTTCATGTGTCACATGTGTTATGTATCACAATATGTTTTGGAAATATACATTTTTTAAATTCTATTATTCATTCACCTAGTATAAAGAAATCATTGAATGGATTAATGTGAAACTCGGTATACTTGTTATTTGGTAAGTAAAATTGTCCAATCTCTCGATTTTAGCGAAAGATTTATGTTCAGGTAAAATTCTGACCAATTCGGTTTTGTTGCGAAATTGAACGATATAGGAACCTGGTGTGATGGTCACTTTTAACACTCGAACACTGGTTGTAAACGAGTTCTAGTAAATGTTCTAGTAAACAAAAATTCATCTAAACAAGTATAGGATACTAAGTTACAATTTGTTTGCAACATCAACGATTAAAAAAATTGAAATGCTGTTAATTTAAATACGTGTAACACTTTTATCGTTATCACTTTTATAGTTCCTAAGCATATCGAAAGAAACTGGTAAATAAAAAAAAATACTTATAAATTATGATTTATGTCATACTTTTGAGGCGTGAATTTAGAAACCTGAAATTGGAAAGTAACTTTTAAATTGAAAATGTTCCCAGTGAAATATTTTCTCTAATTTTAGAAATTTAGCAGAAAGCGAATTAAATGCCTCTTAAAATTACGATTCATTTGTAAAATGTTAATAGTAAAAATTTGATGTACAGTTACTAATTTTAAAACGTAAATGTTTAATAATAAGTGATATGAAACAAAACAGTTTCTGAAATAATCAGTGGAAAATTGTGCACACACAAAAGTTCGAAAATTGTTTTAAATAAGGAAATTAAAATGTTGAAAAAAACTAAAAGGAACCAGGACACATTATAATTTTTTTTATTTATTGAGTTAAATTTTTGAATATTTTGTGATATTATTTCTATACAAAATCACATAAAACTCCTCATGTTTTTTTTATTTAAAATTTATTAAAAACAAGGGATAATTTAAATTCGTTATAATTCAAAATATTATTTTGGAATTTCATTTTTCTTACATTTAAATAAGCAGAAATATCTAAATTTTAATTTTGATTGAGTATTTTTAAGGATATAAATAAAAATAAAATAAAAATATTTAAAATGAAAATTTCGAAAAAAATGAAGTAACATTTTAAAAATATATATAGTAGTTTTTTTTTTCAGAGTTCCTGAAACAAAATTAAGGTAAAATAATAAAAAAAATACGTGTTTGAAGGTTGAAGCATATATCTTTAACGGTACTTGAGTTATAATAAATTAAATTTGAGAAATTTTGAAAAAGATCATCATGAACAAAAACGCACTTTCCCAAGAAGTCATTTTCATGACTGTCATTGCTTGAAAGCTAGATTTTGAAGACAAACCAAAACAAAAAAATTTCCGAAAATATAATTCGGGAATAATTTTCGAAATAATATTTCTTCATCTAATTATGATAGAAACATGATTTAAAAGTCCTTTTAAGCCAAAGAAAATTTTAATACAATAAATGTTTTTTAGAAGATTTGAAGATTTTTGTGTCCCGGAATTATGACTCATGACTTATTTAAAATACATAAAAAATTAAAAATGCATAAAAAATTTGTTTTTCGGGAAAACAATCAAAAGACCTAAATCAATTTAAACAGAACACAACGGGTTGTCACGTAGCTAATGTAGTTTAAAATAATAAAAACATACATTAATAGAAGAAAAGTAGCTCTGTCTGTCTACATTTAAAAAAAAAATCGTTTTCGATGTTTTCTTTTCCTTTCAAAGAGTATAGTTTCCCCTAGGGCATAATTTTAAAGTTAGAAATTAACAAAAAAAACTTCTGTAAAGCACTGTAAAGATACTTCTCTTTCACGGTGTAATAAGTTTTAAAAAATACGAATTTTTACTCTTTAATAAAATTCGCGACTGTAGATCACTTTGCATATTACATATAAGACCTTTTCAATAAATGTACCATAATAAGGATTCGGCATGATAAATGTTTCAATCTTTTTGCGAGTTTCCCCAGACTAAATTTACATCACATATATAAACTTCGAAACGTTTGGACAAGCTTAAGCACCTTTTATAAAATAAATTTTGTGAAAATTTCGGAAAAAGTATTGAATTGTGCTTCGCAGTGGTTTCGCTTGTGCTCATCGCAAATTTTCTTTTCCATATATATATTTTCTTTTTTTTTTTATAAAATTTTACAGAAGGTTTGGATGTAGATATTTATAAACTATTCAAACATTATTGAATTCGAATGATAACAAACTTATTTATTTATTAATTCATTATTTTTCTTTTCTTTTTTTTTTTTTTTTAATTTTTAACCAAAAATAAGGGAATACTTATTTCTTTCAACATCCATATTTTTTCACAATTTTTTTTTCCTACAAGATGCGTAACAATCTATATTATAAAGGCCAAACGTATCTGTGCCGTAATGTTTCGAATGGTAACACTTTACCTTGCAATTTCGGTTTTGCAATTTTCACTACTGCAGATTTTACGCTTTTAAACATCGCATATTTTAAATTTTTACACTGTCGTATAAAAAAAAAATGTATTTTTAAATGCAATTTGTTTGAAAGCTGTATCTCAATTTATTATTGAGCTATTAATTTTTTTTTACAGGTTTAAGTATCAATTTCATAACTGTGGCAACAGAAATGCTCAATTTTTCCTTATAATTGAAAAAAAAGACATTAAAATGAGTCTGTTATAAAATACTGTGAATTTCGGTTTTATTTCTTTTAATAATTTGAATAATTGAGTTTTATAGTATTTTGTTAATTGTAGTTTAAAATAATATTTGCTTGTGAATTAGACTGACCAATATAAGATGTATTTTTTACTGTAACTAAATCTAAAGATTTATTATAAATAAATTAAAGAGTTCTTTTCAAAGATTTTTTTCGTTGAATTTCGGCGGGTTAAACCTCGTATTTATAATGGCTGAAAGCAATTACTTTAAAACATTTATGTCTATCAAAGAAAACAGACCTTTCTTTCTTGATTTTTACGCACTGAATTTTTTTCCTTTGCGATTATCATCTCAAACTAAATTTTAGCGAAAGGAAAACGTTTTGCCGGCTTTGTAAGAAACAATACCTAATGTATTAATTCTTATATCTAAGAATTCTAATATCTAAGCTTTTCAGATCTTCATCGATCATGATCCCTAGAAACCCGAATCGCCCCCAGATCAAAACTTTATACATCTATTTATATCATTTTTTCCTGAATACAATAAATTCTATAATTCTGTACTAATCACTTCCAAACTTTTACACAAAATCAAGAGGCAGAAAATCTTGGTCAAGTAACAAATGGATTGAAACGGTAAAACTTTCTTGTGCAAGTTAAATTAATATCATTAAAATCCACAACACTTAAAATAGTTCTATCATACGCCTTTCTTTATCTCATCATTTTCTTTCAGCCAAATGTGAACTTAACTGCTCTACAGTAATTATTCCCAGAAATAAAGTAAATACATCAATCATTTCAACGACTGCATATTTTTAGCTCTTACAGTCTAAGTTAGCGGTTCTCTAACTTTCTTGGTACGCGACCCACCATTCAGTGAAAAAAAAAATCGCAACCCACTTTTCAATAGAAAAATATTTTGCGACCCACCCAAGAAAAAGTTGTATATCAGTATAGCAATTTTTGTACGATCTCTATACACTCGAGTATCCTATCCTATCCTATGAAAAATACATTATCAAGAAGACTCTGTATTCTCAATGTGTGTGAGTGAATAGTCATTAAAACAATACACAAACTACAAAGATAGTTTAAAATACGTTATATTATTAGGAAAAGATAACTTTATAATCTGTGAGATTTCTGGTACTGGTGTTTACCAATGTGGGAACATGTATTAACATGCAATTTGTCTTCCAAAAACAGCAAAGTAGAAAAATCTGATGTATGCCTCATAAGCATGAAGTGTTGAATTTCATCAAGGAACTCAAAGCTAATTTAGATATTTCTCGATAGTCTGTTCATATATTGATCTAGAATGAATTAACGATTTTCCCCTTGAAATATTAATTCCTGTTGAAATTTTCATCTCTTTTTTAAACAGATGAAATAAGATATATTTTGATGGCAAACCTCGATTGTACCGCGACCCACCAAAACAACTGCCAAAACCCACCAGTGGGTCGCGACCAATGACCTTAAGATACTTAGACTCCAAAATAGCAACCTTTTCGTAGGCCGACATGTGTGCCTTCCGTCACGTGACGGAGGGCAGATTTAGCACGCCAAACCGGTTTTTCTCCCGCTGAAACTCATATTGCTATGTTTGTCTTGAATTGGACCGCACTTCTTCTTTTCTCTTTGTGAAATCTGAAAGTTGCCAATAAAGCGATCACCGCCAAAAAACAGCATCTTTTCGCCAAAGATGTTGGATTCGAAACCATGCCGAGATAACAATGGGATTTGGCGTCTACGTATATGAGAAAGTCAATGGTCGCGACCCATAGATTGGGAACCGCTGGTCTAAGTCGTTAATTTTCTGAGCCGCATGCTTAGTTTATCATTCCTCTCTCTTTCTACTTTTATTTCAATTGTAAATATCCCATAAACGGTTAACGTTAAAATTCCTAGATTTCATGAGACTCATATTACATTATTCTAAACGGTATATATAATGCATTTTTCTATTGCAAACCTCATTTCAATTGTAAATATCCCATACACGGTTAACGTTAAAATTCCTAGATTTCATGAGACTCATATTACATTATTCTAAACGGTATATGTAATGCATTTTTCTATTGCAAACCTCATTACAAATATGTAGTTTTCGTGCAACCCTAAATAACCGCTAAGTATGCGATTTTAACATTGTTCTGTAACAATGAATTCAAACAGAGATTTATTTTGTCTACTCCTAGCATCAGTCTTGTCCCAGAATCTTCTTGACCTCTCTTATCCTCGCCTCTCTTGTCCTGGCGGCCGTTTGTATTTTGTGTCTATCACTTTGCTATAGGGGACTCTAGGAATGGTTGACCCACTTTTTACTAGATGATTTTTAACTTTTTAAATATTGAATCTATTACGAAGTTTTATACATTATTTTATTCATTATGTAAACAGCTTTCAGAATAAAATTGCGATGTAAGTGTTATATACAGGGTGTTTCAGTTAAACGTTTCAGAACTCCTAAGAGAGGTACGGTGCATCCTGATCACTCGAAATCATATAGCAATGTGGGGTCGGAAATGTTTTCCTGAAGCGGTGATGTACACAGAAGCCCCATAAAGAAAAGACACCGTAAGTGAAAAATCGTTTTATTAATACATGTAAAAAAGCAAAAGGTACATGGGTTAAAGTAAGTTTTCGAAATTTCTGCCAGCGACTACAATGTTCACCTCACATCTTCGGCTTCGGAAATCCGAACATTCTCTAATACTCCAGGCATATCTCGAATTTCTCCGGCAGCTATTGCGATTCTTGAAACCATCTCCTCAGCAAAGTTAACAAGGGTGTCATAAACCAGTGTTTTCCACTGACATAAAAATCACCATGGGTCAAAAAATGACCCCAGACATAAAAATCAAAACATGATAGGTCGGGTGACTGAGCACGCTAACACACGGAAAAGCTCGGAACACATGAAAGCTCGGAACTTTGGCACAACGCCATCTAGCGCGTCGGGAAAGCATTTCTGATCCCGCAATGCTATATGATTTCGAGTCATCAGGTTGCACTCTACCCCTTTTAGGAGTTCTAAAACGTTTAACTGAAGCACCCTGTATATAAATTTGAAAAAAGATCGATTTTAATCATGAGAAAATAATGTGTAAAGGCACCCCACATATAAGAGGCTTGACCCACTGTTTTTTATTGAAAAATCGGAAATAATATTCAAATCTACAAATAAAATAAGTTTTAAATATGCAGAATATCTTTATTATATAAGGTTTAAACAAATAAAATAAGTTTTAGGTATGCAGAATACCTTCATTTAAAACAAATAATTGTTTAAACAAATAAAATAAGTTTCAAAATCCACGATACTTTTACGCTACAAGTTTTAAACAAATAGAATAAGTTTAAGAAACGCAGAATATCTTTATCAGACACAGATCGCTGCTTTTTTAAAAATTTTTTAGTTAAACAAAAACACTACCGAAATATTGTTTTATTTGGAATTTTAGTGCTATCAGAGGCATTTCAATAGATGCATTTTAATTATAGCAGCTCTTTACAAAACGTTAAGTACAAAAGTTAATTTCGCTTTTTATTCACCTTTTGTCTCAAAGGCCATTCCACAGTACTTATGGGCCAGTTTCTGTCTCTTCAGTTAAAGGTTGATTTTAAAAAATTTCTTTGTATCGCTCCTGTAGCTTTTCAGTAATTTTATTTACAATTGTAATAATGTCCAAGAAATAATGGACGAAAATAAAAGGAAAAATACTATACATAGAAAAATAAGTCCTGAATTGTGGGGCGTGAAAAAATAACTGCTGGAAACTTTAAGAAGAAAGTATTCCAATGAATCCTCATTTCCTGTTAAGTGAAACATCTGTAATATTTGGAACAGTAAAACTTCAGAAGAACTTTTCAATAGAAAAAGTAACATTGAAAACCTCCAAAAGACATAAAGTTAATTTTCTATATGTATATAAAAAATATTCTAATTACTGCGATTCTAGAAAAATAAGTATAAAGTACCAAAAACTATCAAACGCAGAAATTATATATATATATTTTTTTTATGCAGAAATTTAAATTTTTTCTATGATTGGGTTCGAATCTTCCGAAAAAAAGTGTGTATACTTTACGAAGAAAGAAAAAATGCCATATTTAAGGAACATCCATTATTAGCATATTTAGAACGTGTCGGAAATTGCACGTCAAGCTTAGCAAATAAGGTGTCTTCGTACTATAATGTAGTTTTAAAAATATTCAGAGCTTTATGTGTATAAGTATTCGATACATTTTGTATGTCTTTGTAAATACTTTCTATTTCCTACTATGCTGGTAGTAACTTGTAGAGAATATACCCATAAGGCATTGTGACGTCGTTGTGAAGTCACACTGTGACTTTGTGACCATTGATCATCGATGTGAAGTCACAGTGACTAAAATGTGAAGTCGTTATGGCCGTTTTAGAGCTCGTTTGTGATGTCACATTGTGACCACTTTGTGAAGTTACGGTGTGGCAAATTTGTGAAAAATGTGTCATTTGTGACTACTTTGACATTAACATCGTGACGAAACTGCGAAAAAAGCGACGTTGTGACAAAAATGTTTTTAAAAGTAAATAACATGTTTTGAAGAAGTTTTGTAATTTTCTAAAGGTTTTTAAGGAAGTCACATTTCAGTCACAATGTGACGTTACTGAGTGGTGGCATTTTAGTCACAGATGTGATGTGACCACAATGACTCGCAGTGACGTCACTGTGACCGTGCATGCTATGAGGGATCTATTTATATATATATTTCATAAATGAATATCGATTTTATTATGTTCGAAAGAGTGTAACCTCATGAAATTGCAACTGAAACTATTTTTTTTCCATTGGCTTTTAAGTAAAGGGATGTTTTGATTGTCTCTGTCATTAAACTGATCGTCGGATTTTCTTAAAATTTTAAATGACTCGATAAAATTATGCAACATTTATATATTTAAAAACTTCAATTGATTCAATTAGGTTGTTTTTTCTCTGTTTTATGCGGACAGACGGACTGAATGACGACTAGAAATGATATGTATTTATTTAATTAAGAACGCACCTAAAAAGAATCTTAATAGAAAAAGTGTATTCAATACACAAATTTTTATTTAATTCTTTTTTCCCATCATTTTAAGTAATGAATTCAACCTATTAATGATTTCTTTCTATTCGGAAATATGTCTGATAGAATTCGTTTAAAAGTTAACCTAATTTCTAAAAAAATGCCATTAACTTCCAAAACATTGCAAACTGAAAAATGCATTGAAGCAAAAATCCAATTTCATTTCAGTTAAAGAATTTAACTGATTTAAAATCTCTAGAATAGTGAATACCTTAAAAAGATAAACAAAGACAAGAAAATACATTTATCTTGGAACATGTGAAAACATCGCATGAGAAACTACCAATTTAGGTTTTGTAAAATATCAAAAGTTCCAATTTCTTGTCCAGTGTAATTATTTTTATTTCCTCTTCAACCTTTAAAGTGTCATGTGACTCCCTAATTCATTTGTTTTTTTGTTCGGTATTAAAAAAGCATACTCTTTTTATTGATCTTCTTTTCTTTGCACAAAAATGTCTCGTAGAATTTCTTCAAATGTTAATCTAATTTGGAAAGAAATCCCATTTATGTCCCAGCCATCGCAAATAGGAAATGCATTGAAGGGAAAATCCGAATTTTATTTCAGATAAACATATTAACTGATTTAAAATCTCTGGAACTGTTAATCCCTTGAAAAGAGAAAAGCATAAAGGAAAATAAGAAAATACACTTACAGAGGAACAAGTGATAAAATAGGGAAGCCGATTTCTAGATATATAATAATTTTTAAATGGGTCAATACTTATTTTTAAAATGTAGTTTCTATTCTGTGAGATTGTAATGATCCATTCATTTTATATTCTTAATCATCTCTAATTGAAAGCAAAGTTACACTTTTATAAATATATTTAAATAAGACTTCCTGCTATGTAAAAATATATATAATTAAATTTCTTTACTTCTTTTGCAATCTTCTTTTAAACCTCGCCAGATTTCCACCCACTCATTAGGTGCATTCGTAATTATGTAAATACGTAGCACCTATTGTCGCTCAGTCCGTCCGTCTGTCCGTCTGTCCGTCTGTCTGTCTGTCTGTCCGTCCGTCCGCATATAACAACGCAAAAACTACCCAACCGAATCGTTTGAAATTTAAAATACATAATTATTACATAATTTTGTCGAGTCATTTCAAATTTTATGAAAGTCGGATGCATTGATCAGTTACAGGGACAATCAAAAGTATTCCGTTACATTACGTTCAATGGGGAAAAAAGTTTCAAACGCATTTTAATTGTCAATAAATATAAAAACTTTGTTAAATCACCATATAAAGTAAAATTATACAGGACGCGTTTCGAGCTGCAAAATTACTGCTCGTCATCAGCTGGTCCAAACACGTGTCACAACGGACAGAGTGGAAATAACAGTGAAGTAAAGAGGGAGGAGATTACACAGAGTGCGACAGGTGGCGCTGCTTGTCAGAGCCAAGGAAGAAGAGAAAAGTAAAGATAAACTCAAAGAAGGAGGGAGGAGATTACAAAGAGTGCCCCAGGTGGCGCTGGCTAAAAGAATCCAGGTGGCAGAGAAAAACTAATAAAAGATAAAGAAAACAATTGAGAAATAAATAAAATAAAATAAAATAAAAATAAATAAAACAAAAAATAAATAAATAAATAAATAAATAAATAAATAAAAATAAAAATAATTAATTAATTAAAAATGATATAATAAAATAAATGAATAAAATAATAGATAATAAAATAATTATAGTAATAATAATAAACTACAAAAGTAATTTCCATGCAGGGGAAAGGGAGGGGGATGAAGAGAGATCGTTGACAAGAGTTTTACAATTTTTATAAATAAAATAAGCTTCGTGAGTATCTAAATGAGAAGGAGAGGCAGGGTTAGAAATAATTCTGGCCATGGAAAAATTGAAAATATGACCGGAAGACCAACAGTGAGAAGCAATGGAAGACCTAGATAATTCCTGATTTTTAATGTACCTCTGATGTTCATCCAATCTTTTCTTCAACGCTCTTCTGGTCTGACCAATATGACCCAAATTGCAAGAGCAAGGAATAAAATAAACACCCCACCGGTTCTCAACAGGAATAGGATCTTTCAAAGACGAGAATTTAATTTTATTCATAGGTTTGAAGATAACTTTAAAATTGAAACGAGAAAGGATTTTAGCTATTTTGAAACAAAGAGGAGAAAATAGAGCCGTTTTAGGATTTGTTGAACATGGGGCTGCTTTTCATTCAACGACGTGGTGTCACTTGTATATCCTTCAGAAAAATTCAGACACCTATACAATCACTTTCTGACTATCTTTACTTTGTTGCAACACTTCTGGCAAGAAAATATTGGATATAACAGCGCGATAATGCGCCTATCCATACACACTGTGAGAAAAAACGTTAGTTCTATAAGAAAAATATTGAAGCTTTGCAATGACTGCTCATAAATCTTGATTTTAATCCTCTCGAGGGAAACTTCCTCCTTTAATCCTCCTTATGGGGATATCTAACAAGATGATTTTATAAAAATGGAAGGTACTTTTCTTCAGAATCAGAACTCGGATCTACAATTGAAGATAAATAGTACAAAAACACAAAATCCCGAAAGGTGCCAAAATTACTGATGTCGAAGAATGATGGAATATTTGCAATAATTAAGCTCATAGGTGAATGCATAAAACATTAAATATTTGTTTCTTTTGTTACAATATTAAATTTGTTTTGGTGTCCTTAAAGTTTTTACTCAGGCAAAAATAGCGTTTTACTTTATTTTCATAAAAAAATTAGATATAGTTTTTACACGTGCTATATATTTTAAGCACTATGCGTGTGGCATGTAGTTTTTTGCCTCTGACATTTTAATTCACAAATTACTCCTAGTCTCACTTTTAGTTTATAATTATGTCAATTTGCAATCACGCAGCAAGGAAAAGTAAAGGCTACTGTTCACATTTTATTATTAACGATTATTTATAAAGTACTAGCTTTCCGCCCGCGGCTTCGCCCGCGTGGAATTCGGTTACATTGCGGTATAAAGCACAACTATAAGAAAACTTCTCATTTCCACGGAAAAATGTAAGAAGCGCGATGTAACGCTGGATACGATTAGTTGTTAAACCAAAACTGAATGGTATACTATATTATATGTTTTCCCTTGTGGAGCAAAAACATGCAGATTATGGGCATTGGAAACCCCGGAACACGCTACATAGAGCTGACCATGCGAAAACCAATGTTTTTCCAAGTGTACTCCAGCAACCCTTAGAGTTTGGCCTTGTGATTTATTAAGGGGTCTCAGGAGTCTTACTTTTTACGTGGTATTGCGATTTAGCAACATATACATTTGATTTTTTTTCTCAGTCCCTATTAAACTTAAATGCACAAAACTTTTTATATAGACAACTTAATATCTCTTCTATTTAAAATAATTTTTTAACATTCTATATTGAATTTTTATTATATATTTTTTATGTTTAATTTTGATTTAAAATTTAAATTGTTCTTTGACTGCGCGCAACATTTCTCAAAAAATAATAAAGCAATTTGTATGAAACTTGGTAAATATCTTCATTTTAAGTTTAAGAACAAATTATACCTCAAATTTAGAATTTTAATTACATTGATTATTGATAATTGGCAATTGTTTCAATAAAAAATGATTTTTTTTCAAATTTTTCAATTTTAATTTCAATTTTAAATAAATAAATGCATAAATTGCTTTAAAGTGAAGTGTAAGTTCAAGATACATTAATTTTACACCATTATCCACTTTTTTAGCGGTTCTTGAACTAATAGTTTTGCTAGAATCCTGCGCGCAATGGATACAAATCCAATTTTTTTTTTTTTATCAAAATAAAACATAAAAAAAATAAAATATAATTTCAATGTAGAATATTAAAAAAATTATTTCTAATAGAAGAGATATTAAGTTGTCTATATTAAAAATTTTATGCATTTATGTTTTATAGGGACTGAGAAAAAAATCAAATGTGACATGGTGCTAAGTTGCACCTCCAGGTAAAAAGTAAGACTCCTGAGACCCCTTAATGGTCATTGCAAATGAAACCCTTATAGGAAATTGTAGTCTTTTAAATTGAAATGGGAGGTCTGTTGGAATAATCGGAATCCGAGGAATGAGTACACTTTCACCCTTTGCTGCGCCAGTTAAAATAGTGGCTGTAATAATGTTCCGCCCAAGCTGAGTGACACGCAGCCTGGTACCATTACACAGTCTAGGGGCATCGAGATTACGCATGAGCATCACCGGAACACCTACTTTTAGTTTTAATTTATGAGAAGGCACCCCAGATAATTCCAAAGAATTTAAGAACTCCACAGGATATGAGGTACTATGTTCTGTTTCTATCACTGTGTCTACAGATAAATATTCAGTATTTTCTCCTATAACTTCATTCAAAATATTTTCATTTATTTTAGTGACCGTTTCATTTTTTGGTGCTAATATTGCGCGTTCGCAGAGCCATTGGTCATCATTTATATGACCGTGTAAGTCAGTATAAACTTTTGCTACCAACTCCGATTCGCTGCCCACAACATTACAAAACTCTTCCGTTAAAGTCATCATTCCCTCTGCATCTACTGTCATTTTCCCATCACCGATTTTTAACAATGTTTCCGCGTAATGACCCGATTGAATGTCGTTGAATAATCGCACTCGCACGTTTGTGGTTAATTGAAACTTTATGACATGGTCCCACAACTTGGGCGATTTTAGGCAAGCTTTTATTTCATCTGCTGGAGTCCCCCTTTGTATGACTGGCAGTGTTTGCTGGAAGTCACCTGCTAATAAAACTACCAATCCTCCCATTATGCTTTTGCAGTCCCTTATATCCTGCAAAGTCCTATTGAGAGCTTAAATAGCTCCTTTGTGCGACATGGTACATGTTTGATAAAATGCTATTTAATTTTCTACTGGCTTGTCACCTAGCAACCAAGATATACCTAATTATTTCAAAATGTAAAAAGTTTTCTGTGCAAACGATAATTTGTGATAAATATATTATCTGTTTTATTTCTTCAGCTTTTACCTAAGCTGTGTGAAACGATATTCTTTTTGTTTTTGAGTTTGATAAGAATGTTTTTTAATGAGTTATGTGAAAAAATGTTACGGTTTTTATTGGAGTTGTGTTTTGTGAAATTATTAATGTTCGAAAGAACCTGAGTTGAGTTTACTCATGAGAATAAACTGTTTAAAACCAGATATGAGTAATTAATTTTGAGTTGAGTAAAATATTAATAAAATAAACTTTCGAAGAATTGAATTCTTCATATGGTCCGTCTTATACGGAGAAAAATCAGCGAGTTGTTCTACGTCAATGATTGAAGGATAACTGGTGAATATTTTGTGCTGTTTTGCTATTTCTTCGATGTTAGAACTCATCTTTTGAAGAGCCAAGAGGGGTAAGTGCACCCATTTAATTTTTATTCATTAAAAATGAGTATGAAAGAATTAAAAGCAAAAAAGAAAATTTTCAAAACAAACTTGACAAAATTAAAAGAAAAATTATCGAATTCTGAGCTAGAATTAAATGAATTAATTCTCATAAAGGAGAAACGGAATAAATTAGAGAAAAACTTTTCTGAGTTATTTGAGTCTATTTATAAGATAAGTAAAGAAGATGAAATTGAGGATTTTATTAAGGAAAACGAAGAAATTAATGAAATTTTAGAAATAATGGAATTTGAACTTACAAAAAAATTATCAAAAATGAAAGTGCAAACTGTTAATTTAGAAAACGCCACAAAGGCTGATAATAACATTAAATTGCCAAAGTTAACTCTTCCTGTATTTACGGGTAATTTGCATGAGTGGCTTTCTTTCAAAGATATATTTAAGGCTACTGTACATGAAAATTCTAATTTGTCAGGGGCAATGAAATTACAATATTTGAAGTCTTCATTGAGAGGAGATGCCTTTCGTATAATTCAATCTATTTCAATCGTGGATTCTAATTATGAAGTTGCATGGTCGCTTTTGGAAGAACGGTTTTCAAATTCGAGAGAACAAGTTTACGCGCATTTAAAACGTTTTTTAAATATTCCTGTTATTCAGAATGAGTCCCTAGCAGCATTATTAAATCTAATAGATATAACAAATGAATGTATTAGGTCGTTAGAGATTTTAGAACAAAAAGTTGAGGCGTTTTCTACTACTATGTTTGCTTATATTTTGGCTCAAAAATTAGATGTAAATACAAAAATGTGGTGGGAAAGACATCTTAAGCGGGATAATTTACCGAGTTTAACTGAATTGCTAGAATTCTTGAGAGACCACGCGCGTACACTAAGTGCGTCCAAACAAGTAAATACAAAGTGAAATTTTCAAAACGAAAGCCAAACAAAGCATAGCTTTTCAAAGGTAACATCCATGGTTGCGAGTTTAAATGAGAAAAATATGCGCAAATGTGTTGTATGTAACCAGGAAAATCACAGTGTTTTTAAATGTCCCAAATTTCAAAAATTTAATGTACAGGAAAGAGTAGATTTTGTGAAAAAAAACAATATGTGCTTTAACTGTCTTTCAGAATTCCACTGCGTCAAAAAATGTAACTCAACATTCTCGTGTTCAAAATGCCATAAACGCCACAATATACTTCTTTGTTTTGATAGGCGTGAGAGAAATTCCAATGCGGTGGGAAACACAAAAAATTATAGTGATAAGGAAGTGCCAAATGCATTGTCGACGAATGAAAGTAAATCAACGTTAAATGCTGACGCCATATCATTTGAGTTAAATAACCAAGTTCAAAATTTCACTGGTACTTCAAATGTGAGATCGAATAATGTTAAAACAGTTCTTCTTTCCACTGCTATTGTTTATATGAGAGATAAATTCGGAAATAAAGTTCCGGTGCGTGCTTTATTGGACAATGGTTCAATGAGCAATTTTTTAACATTGCAGTTAGTTGAAAGATTAGGAATTCGAAAAGAAAAAAGTAATATTTCGGTATCGTGTTTAAGTGGATCCTCTGTAGCGGTAAAAAATAAAACTACTGCCTTGATCAGTAATAATTCGGGAGATTATAGCCGAGAGTTAGATTTCCTTATCATACCAAAGATTTCGCAAATTATGCCCTCGAAATATATTAATATTTCAGAGCTAGGAATCCCAGAGACTATTATTCTTGCTGATCCTGAATTTAATAGACCAGGGAAAATAGATCTTTTGCTAGGAGCTGAAGTATTTCTAGAATTGATAAAGGTGGGTCGTATGAAGTTACCAAATTCTAAATTAATACTGCAAAATACGGTGTTCGGTTGCATAGTAAGTGGGAGTGTTTACGATTGTAACGAGCAGAAACAAATACATTGTGGGTTAATTACTGAAACAGATTTAAATTTCGAAATGAAAAAATTTTGGGAAATTGAAAGAGTAGAAGAAAGTACACCATTGAGAAATGCAGAAGAATTAGCATGCGACACCCACTTTATAAACACACATCAGAGAGATATAACGGGCAAATTCATAGTACAAATGCCGTTGAAATAAGATCCTAGTTCTTTGGGAGAATCAAAGCAATTTGCGGAAAATAGATTAAATTCACTTTGGAATAGGCTAGTCAAAAATCCAAATCTTTTAGAGTTATATTGCGCATTTATGGCAGAGTATAGAGAGTTAGGCCATATGGAGGAAGTAGAGAAAACAGATGAGCCAATACATGCGAATTATCTACCTCATCATGCTGTTTATCGCCCAGATAAAAGTTCTACAAAATTGAGAGTTGTCTTTAATGGTTCACATGCAACTTCATCAGGAGAATCCCTAAATTCCATACAGCTGAATGGAGGTGTCATTCAAGATGATTTGTTTAGCATAATACTTAGATTTCGTACACACCGCTATGCATTTACAGCAGATGTAAAAATGATGTATCGCATGATACTTATCGATAAAAGTCAACGTGATTTACAGCGCATAATTTGGAAAGATTCTGTAAATGGTGAGATGAAATATTACAGACTATGTACAGTCACATATGGCACAACTAGTGCCCCTTATTTAGCCATGCGCTGCCTTAAACAGCTTGGAATAGATGGTGAATCTCAATTTCCGTATGCTTCTGGTGTGGTACAATCAGACTTTTACATGGACGATGTCCTGACTGGAGCAGCTGACCTAAAATCGGCTAAGAGACTGCAAATTGAGCTTATTCAACTATTAAATACGTGTGGCATGAACTTACATAAATGGTTTAGTAACCATCCAGAATTAATGGAGCCAGCCTTTAAAAATGAGAATTACAGTTTTGAAAATATGAGTGAAACTAAGGCACTAGGACTTTGCTGGAATGCCAATGATGATACTTTTACTTTTAGTGTATCATTCAGTGAGTAAACCAAGGTAACTAAAAGAAGTGTGCTGTCAAATATTGCTCGCATTTTCGACCCCTTGGGTCTACTTGCACCAGTTGTGACGAAAGCAAAAATTTTCCTACAAAGACTGTGGAGACTGCAAATTGATTGGGATGAAAATCTCCCTACAGCTGAGCTTGATGATTGGTTGCAGTTTTTAGAATCATTAAGAGCCATCAATAATATAAGTGCTGTTAGATACATTTTTACAAATAATCCAGTGCAAATTAAAATTTGTGGCTTTTCAGATGCTTCGGAGAAAGCCTACGGTGTGGCATTGTATGCTGTGTCTTCAAATTCTTCAGGAGAGCAAATTTCTCAGTTGCTTTGCAGTAAAAGTCGAGTTGCACCAATCAAAACAATCACTATTCCTCGCTTGGAGCTCTGTGGTGCAGTTTTATTAGCCAAATTGATGAATAAGGTTGCCAAAACCTTAAAAGTTCCTAAAGAATCTGTTTACTATTATTCAGATAGTACTATTGTATTATGTTGGATTCGAAAACAGCCGTGTGACTTAAAAACCTTTGTGTCATCACGTGTGGCTACGATTCAGAATCTTTCTGATATCAGTCATTGGGGACATGTGGCTTCTTCTGATAATCCTGCTGATCTTGTGTCACGAGGTGTAGATCCAGACAAACTTCTCCAGAGTAACTTATGGTGGAAGGGTCCACTATTCCTAACACAACAAACTGAACCTTCTTTAAATACTGTCGAACTTGATCAAAATGATAATGATCTATACATAAGTGAACTTAAACATACAGCTTTAAAGACTACACTTTTAATATCAGACTGTTCATCTTTTATTGATTATTTTTTGCAATTGAGTAATAATTATGCTAAATTAATAAGAATTCTTAGCTATGTTTTCAGGTTCATTCAGAATGTCAGAAAGCCAAAAGAAAGGTATTTAGGTAAGTTAACATCTGATGAATTGAAGAAAGCTGAGCAGTTTATCATAAAATCTGTTCAAGAAAAAGAGTTCAGTTCTGAATTCACATTGTCATCTAAGGGTAAGGAGTTACCAAAAAATAGTAGATTACTTTCATTAAATCCTTTCTTGGATAAAAATAATTTAATCAGAGTTGGAGGTCGTCTCCAAAATAGCACGGTAAATTATGCCCAAAAACACCCAATTGTACTGCCCTCTAAACACAAATTAACAGAATTAATTATCGAGTTTTATCACAAAAAATATCTACATATAGGACCACAAAATTTACTTTATTGTGTTCGAAGAGAATTTTGGCCTTTAAACGGTAGGGCTATTTGTAGAAAAGTTGTACATAAATGTATTACATGCTTTAGGGCCAAACCTAAATTGTTAGAGCAAATTATGGGCGAGCTCCCAAAAGAAAGAATAAATGTAGACTTTGTTTTTAATTGCACAGGAACTGATTTCTGTGGTCCATTTTTGATTAGATATAGAGGTCAACGTAAAGGTATTTATCATAAAGTTTATGTTTGTATTTTTATTTGTATGGTAACAAAGGCAGTGCATTTGGAATTAGTTACTGATTTAACGTCTGAGGCTTTTATTGCTACATTAAAGTGGTTTTTTGCCAGACGAGGCAAACCTCGAAAAATTTTCAGTGATAATGCAGGCAATTTTGTGAAGACTAATGTAGAGCTTAAAAGGTTGCATGAATTGGTAAACAAACCAGACCAGAACCTTACTAATTACTTGATATCTGAAGGTATTGCTTGGGAATTTATTCCCCCTAAAGCTCCAAATTTTGTAGGTTTATGGGAATCGGGAGTCAAGTCCTTCAAGTATCACTTTAAACGTGTTGTGGGCAACTCTAAATTAACTTATGAAGAAATGTTAACTATAATTGTCCAAATTGAAGGTATCTTAAATTCGCGCCCGCTTACTCCCTTGAGTACAGATATTGATGACTTGGAGGTCTTGACCCCGGGGCATTTTCTTATTGGTCGCCCACTTAATGCCATTGCTGAATCTGACCTGAGTAATATTGAAGATAATAGACTAAACTTATGGCAAAAGACCACTAAAATGGTTCAGACCATCTGGAAAAAGTGGAAAAATAGTTATTTAAGTACATTGCAGCAAAGGCATGCGTGGATGATATCAAAAAACAACCTCAAAATAGGAGATATGGTTGTAATAAAGAAAGATGATCTTCCAGTGTCTAAATGGTTATTAGGGAGAATTGTAGAAGTATTTTTTGGTAATGATAATAGAATAAGAGTTGTGAATATAAAAACCCCAAATGGAATATATAAAAGAGCAGTATCCAAAATTGCTGTATTACCTCTTGAAAAGTAATTCAGTTTATATGAGAAAATGTACATTATTGTAAAATTTCTTTATTTATTATGTATTATGTAAAATTTTTTAAATATTTGCTTAAATTTAACTTAACTGTGACTCATTTATATTGTGTTTAATTGTATTGTTATTTATATTTTTTACAATGGTTGTAATTGCAGTGTTTTAGTTTGAAACCCCCCTCGGAGGTTTCAAGAGGGGCGGTATGTTTGATAAAATGCTATTTAATTTTCTACTGGCTTGTCACCTAGCAACCAAGATATACCTAATTATTTCAAAATGTAAAAAGTTTTCTGTGCAAACGATAATTTGTGATAAATATATTATCTGTTTTATTTCTTCAGCTTTTACCTAAGCTGTGTGAAACGATATTCTTTTTGTTTTTGAGTTTGATAAGAATGTTTTTTAATGAGTTATGTGAAAAAATGTTACGGTTTTTATTGGAGTTGTGTTTTGTGAAATTATTAATGTTCGAAAGAACCTGAGTTGAGTTTACTCATGAGAATAAACTGTTTAAAACCAGATATGAGTAATTAATTTTGAGTTGAGTAAAATATTAATAAAATAAACTTTCGAAGAATTGAATTCTTCAGTACACTCATCCCAAACTAACAGCTTACACTGGCGCAGCATCGCGGCCCGACCACTATTTTTACTAAAATTGCAGATTGGGGATTCCTCTTGAGCAAGATTTAGAGGCAGTTTCAAAACGCAGTGCGCAGTTCGTCCTCCAGTGAGCAGCGTGGCAGCAATTCCAGAGGAAGCAACGGCTACTGCAATGTTTTTATCCTTTCTGACATGAGCCAGAAGAAGATTCAGCAAAAAAAAAATTTCCAGTGCCCCGCGGAGCATCAAGAAAGAAAAGTGCGTCATTCCCTGACTCTACGTAGCCTGTTACTTCGTCAAATACAGTTTTTTGCTCGGGTAACAATTGTGGGACCCTGTCATTTACTTGCTGTTGCAGTATAGTAGCATTATAATCTAGCTCTCTGGCGATGTCAGTTACGCTTTCTTCTGATCGTTGTGGGCTAGTCATTCCAAATTCACTCAATTTTTTACCGATTATTTCCATAGTTTTATTTTCTATTTTAGTGAGAGCCTCTTTGTAAATAAAATCATTGTACGTGATGTCCGGATGTGTCATCTGCAATCTTTTTAAAATATCTTCTGCCATATCATTTTTATATTTTTCCCATAGCTGTTGAGGATTAGAAACACCGCAGGTTGAGATCAAGGTTGCAAACAACTCTCTTATTTTTCTAGGTGATCTGCATTGAACTGCTTCTATCATGGTTTCCTCCCAATGATTCTCATTCTCCAACAGACCAAGAACTTCACATGCTTCTCTGTATGTTCCGCACTCTTGACCGTTCACAATTTTAAGGTCCCTGTGGCTAAATGGTCCACGAACATGGTGCAGAAGCATTCTTAAACAAAAACACTCAAAATTGCACACGTGAACAGTATATACACGACCAAGAGCTTCCCCTGATTTTACCCCGGGCCAGTTTTCTACTGGGGTGCCTTGAATGCGACGTTTCCACTCTTTTCTGGAGGCATTCCATATATAGTATCGGGGAACCTCTGAATACAAAAGGGTTTTTGCAAATGGGTCGATTTGGCAAAGATGGAAAAATCCGTTCAGTGTTGTCTTTGGCGGAGACGCCATCCTATCATGAAAATTGCTTTCATTAAAATACACACGCTGTCCGTTTTCTAAATGCACGGCCAAATGAGTGACAGTGGGGTGCCTTTCATGTAATGGGAATCCTAAAAGTCGCCATGCTGCCTCATCGCTACTCACATAACGCCCCTGTTGGAAAGTTTGCACTTCGTTTATGACAGTCGATCCAGCTTCCTGTATAAAATTGAACACGGCTTGATCGGTTCCTTTGTTAATATATTTACAAATATATTTGATAGCGCGCACGGAACCGCAGGCCTCCACATTTATATGGGCATTAAATATTTTACATAAAATTGGCGAGTACGGTACAATCCAACTATTGTCCATAGTTTCAAAAGCTCCGCTGCAAGTTTTGATAGTAACCGTTCGGCCCCCGTCTTCAGGTGATCTTCTTCTGTATAACGGATAGCCCTGTTCATTGTGAATTGTGTCTTTTATAAGTGATCGCGGGTACTTTTTTGTGCATTTCACCTCCTTCATACACGGTGACGTAGAGTTACGAATGCCACAGGGAACATGCATCATGTTTTTAATCATCACAGTGTCGTGCAACTCCTTATCTTCTGTAGGATCAGGAATTTCAGCGCAAATCAGATTGTCAATGTGGGTAGGTCGCAATTTCTCCTTGAGCCAAATCAAAATATGAACATGTGGCAGCCCCTTTTCTGCCATTCGATGGAGTACATATAACATTGCACGTCGCCAAATACTTTATCTTTGGTAATGACACCCATAAGTTTCTGTACTTTTAATCTGAATACTCTCGCTATCAAGTCGTGACTGTCAATTGGTTTCTGACCTGGCATTAACTCATCGGTTATCTCCTTCCAAGATGAGTTACAGGTGAATGTAACAAAGAGATTGAGACGGCCGTGAGCACGTACGTATGCAAAAGCATCTTGCGTATATTAGTGAAAGTAGCGCGGGCTATTGATAAAAGTTGATGGGAGAATAACAATCTTTCCTAAATCACTGGGATTTACATTGGCATCGTTACTTACTGCATCTTGCAGGTGAATGTATTGTTCAGCTCGTAATTTTTTTTAGTTAAGAGTTATATAACGGAGGCGCTCGCTCTCGGTTTTAACCCACATGTCCACTAAAAACTGATGGAAAATTTGCCTGAAACGGGGCAGCAAGTTAAAATCATTCTGACGTAACATCATGTGATAAGCATAAAACTTCATACAGGATACTTTTTTATTAGGCATGGGTTGACCTGTAGTTGGGTTGATTAATGGCAGCTCAAAATTATAACTTTCTTGGCCTTTTCTGAGTCAGTATTATCATGCGCTCGGAGAACGATGTCGCGTGATGAAGAAAAGTCACCACAAACCACTGGCAGCAACATCATTGATGATAGGCGCATTGAATCGTCTCTCGTGTTCTCCGTGCGGAATGCGATCTGCGTGAATAACCAATTTGTATTGTTCGTGAGACACGCGGTCTAACGCCGTTTTAAAAGTATTAATAAGTCGATTGTGCTCATGCAACATTCTTTGGATTTTTAGTACGATTTCCCTCTCAACTCCTTGAATGTACTGACATCGCCGATCTGCTTCATTTCATTATCTTCATCTCCTATGAAATATATCTGAAGAAATTTATGTTGTTCATTGGCCGCGGGAAGCATAGAACCGATCCTGCGGTAAACTTGGCCCTGTATAGTAAAAGTTGGTGAAAATCCCGGCATGATTATTTCCCGGTCTACCCCGAAAGATGTCATCTGGAAACAGGAATTATATTTTCGAATCCTATTTTAAAAGCGCCGTGACTCATCGGAGTCATATAAAAGAAGAGTTTTGAGGGGTTCTGGTGCATCCAATGTAGGAATACGTACTTTCCCACTGACGCAACAGAAACCTGCCGTTTCGTCCTTCCATTTAAGGGCATCACAAAACCTACATTTTTTATTCATTAACCCGATGACGACCAAGGAATGGTTTTTGTAATCGATCAAAGGATCGTATTCAAATGCAGTATTATTAAACACAGACCAAGTATTTCTCATAAAAGCTCGACGCCGTTCAGCTTGCATCTGCAAGCATTTCTGCATGCGCGATTCTTCTAGCTAGAGACTCTTCTGGAGTCTCCGCCATTCTAGAAGCTGCCTGTCGCCCAGCTTGCTCCTCTAAACGTTGTTGCGTTTGAAGAGGCGTCTCATTAGCTCTCAAAATAGCTTGTCTTTCTGTTTGCTCCTCTAAACGAAGCTGTGTTTCAAGGAGCGTCTCGTTAGCTCTCGAAACAACTTGTCTTTCTGCTTGCTCTTCCAAACGTAGCTGCGTTTGAAGAGGCGACTCTAACGCCCTTAGTTCTGTCTGACGTTGAGCCTGTTGCGATAAATGGACTCGAGTACGAATATCATTCTCAAAAGCCCTCAAAGAAGCTTGGCGAGCGGCTTGCTCCTCAAGTCTTTGCTGACGCTGAGATGGTAGCTCAGCAGCTCTCGAAGCAGCCTGACACTCTGCTTGTTCGCCCCTTCTTAATTCAGCATGGAGAGACGATTCTTGAGATCGGACAATTTTCATTGCCCGAGCTTTAGATGAGGTGCTCGACAAATTAGATTTACGTTTGTGAGGCATTGTGAAAATATGAGTAAACTATAAACCTAAACTAAACTAAAATCCCAAACTAAACTATAACAATCTAAACGACGAACAAAGCGACGTAATTACCTATCGAAAAAACAATAACTACTTTAGATATCTATCTAGAAAAAAGCACTAAACTAACCTAACCTAACTATTATACAGCTACTGCACATCGTTACCACGTTTTAAAAACACCCAGCGCCATCTATCGCAGTATTTTATCTTGTTTTAAACGACACACAGCGCCATCTCCAATCCATCCATCAAGCAAACTATATTTTTGTTTTCCCTCGGGTGTATCAATTTTTTCCGGGATAAAAAGTACCCTATTATTTAATCCGGACTTCTAACTTTACGTCTGCAAAATTTCAAAGCAATCGGTTCAGTAGTTACGGCGTGAAAGCGGAACAAACAAACAAACAAACTCACTTTCCGATTTATAATATTAGTAAGGATTGCATAAAATAGCATTTATAAGAGCACTGAACGCATATGTGAGTGGACATAATCTTATGCAATACTGTAAGTCCGGGGACAAAATGTCTCTCTTGTTGTCGAGCTTCATCTTCAAAGTTTTGGGTGATTTTCTTTTTAACCGACTACAAAGAGCAGTTTATGGTTTCGACCTGTATGCATTTCTTGTTCAAGCATAAATTCTAATATGAATCGATTTTGATAATTATTTTTTTTAAGTATATAATATCCATGTGGTCCCATTTTAATCTTATTAAATTCTGATGATTAGAATTTTTTTAGATAAAAAATGTAAATTTGATTTTAAAAAAAATAATGATTTGGGGCAAATCATCTTTCATTGTTGCAACCGTTTTCAAACCATAAGCATATTAAAACTATGCATTCATATGCGTTAGCGCCAAGCTGTCGCCAAGCTTGATTCTTTTTTATAATCATAAAATATTATCGTAAACTTGGATATTTTTATAATTATAATCATAAAAGTCGGTTAGTATTTTTAAAGCATATTTTATTGTGTAACATGAATACGAGATAGACCCCTCGTTTACAAGACCCGTAACGGGTAAATCCCTGCTTTAAGCTTCTATCCTTTGCTTTTATAATTAATCAAACAACACCACACTAAATCAAAACATAATCAAGTTTTGACGGATTAACTTCCTTGTATTGCGTAGTTGCCAAATCACAAAAAATCATTAACTGAAGGTGCAGAGACTCAGGGGCTTTGCTAAGGGGGAGGCAGGGAGGGAGCCTCCCCCCCCAAACATTCGCAAATATTGTTACACTTGGCAAATTTAAAACTTTTATGGCAAATTTAATTAAAATTTTAATAAAAATTGTAATACTTTTCCTATTTTTGATAGAACTTGCAAAAGTTACAGCTCAAATTGGGAATATTGTTAAACTTTTTACAAATAAGAACTGTATTACATTTTCTAAGTGTGGTAACTTGGCAAAATTATAAAACGAGTTGGCAAATATGAAAAATTTGACTTGGCAATTTAAGGTCTTCTCCCCACCAAAAAAAAAAAAAAATCTCAGCGATGGCCTTGGAGAGACTAGAAATAATTTGTGGATTAAAATATCAGAGATAATAATAGGACTTAACTTGGTTCTACACACGATCTCAGAAGATTTTACGTCCAAATAAGAATCGCGAGATTTTGCTTATTATTTACATGAGATGTTTTTTGACAGGATATATTTATTTATTTACAAAATTTCTGATGACGTTGATTTATTTAAAATAAAAATATGTTAGAGAGAATACTTTTTAGCATGCTGGGTGATTTATTTAAATGATACACCCTGGTCTAATAACGTGTTACATGTAGTTAGCCTCGCAAAAAGTTGAAACTTCATTTTTGAATTGTTCTGCATTTTTGACCTAAATGCGTGTTATACGAATCACTTTTTACAAAAAAGCCTTCATAAGATAATTTTATCTTGGGTAAATTTGTAATTTTAAAATATGGATAATCATCAATTAATTCATTTTTAAGGAATTAACTCATCAATTAATTCATAAAATCTTTCCTGCGTAAAGTGTTCATTCAAAAATGATTCACTAACCAAAGCTGCTGTAAAACTTTCATTTTGTTAAAAAAAAAAAAAAATCACAATTTTGACAAATTTTTTTTATAAATAGACACATATTCAAATGTCAGAAGCTTTATTTTAACAAAATATGTTATATATTAGGTAATTGAATTAAATCACAATTTTGCTATTTTTCTAATAAATAGACACATGATATAGCTTGAAATTTTATTTAAAATAATTTTAACATAATCTTCTTTTTTTAACATAATGTTCTTATATTCATAATAATAAGGATATTGAATCATCAGAAGCTTTATTTTAACAAAACTGATTCGGAACATCTGTGTTTCTCTAAACTTGCAATCAATAACAAAAAAATTATATCTTGAAACATTATTATTTTTTTTTTCTAAAAAGATAAATTTTATAAAGCAGTATTTTTTTTTCTGTTCAACCATGCTTCAAAAATAAGCATTTTTACTTTAATTCCATTTTAATGTTGAACATCAAATACTTTTCGCGAATGGAAATGGCCCTTTTATCAATTTTCATTCCTTATATATATATATATATATATATATATATATATATATATATATATATATATATATATATATATATATATAATCAAAACAAATGTCTAACATTTGTTCTGAAATGAGTTCTTCGTTGCATCTGCATGTTTGGAATAACAATGCTGATCACGTTTCTTTCCAAATCCTGGGAAATATCTCCTCCACATTTGTAACGATTGGATGATGGGGGCTATCATTTAGAAAATTCGATTTAAATCTATTTATGTTTCCCGCCATAAAGTTGTTTAATATTCTGAATGCAAATTTTATGCATTTTTGCATATCATGAATGCCATTGGATGAAAAGTACAACGTTTGTATTAAAATAAAAGGAATAAATACAAAAGTATCATTTAAAGCAATCATAAATAAATGTGTGGTATAAATCTGGAAAATTATACCTTAATGGAGTGATTGTTCACACATTTTTCGAAAGATTTTGACTTTCGGTGTGATTTAAATGAAAAAAAAAATACTATAGATCTCTAATTTGAAAATTTTTATTAAAAAAAATATATGAAACGCGTGGTTTTAATATTCCTATGTGTAAAATAAGTAACATGCTAAATATTTTTTAAAAAATCATAGTTTACATGTGACTGAAAACAAACAAACAAAAAAAAAAACATATCCAGCAAAGATAAATCTTTCAGACTTATTATGTCTCAAGATCTCAGAAGCCAAGGTTGCAAGTGACAACAATTCGATTTGGAGTAAACTGAGTTTAATGATAATGGACATTAAATTTGAATATCAATAATAATGGGCTGAGTTGAAATAAGAATCTGCCGCTTGTTTCATTTTTGTCTTCGAATTCTTATTTCAATAGCTATGGAAAAAAGAAGAGTACCTCTTTCTTTAAATGTATTATTAATCAATATTGGTTATTATTCGGCAAAAGGGGTTTATCTCTATAACGTAGCACATAATTAGAAAATCACTTATATTTCATTACCAGATATGAAAAAAATCCCCGTCGGCTTGACCTATAGGCGGATGTAGGTTTCGAAGTTAAGTGTTCATTTCAACAACAAAAAATTAAATATATTTAGAGATAAATCCAGTTTAACAATTTTACTTGGCAGTATTTTACAAATAATATTTTACAATTGTTAAACTGATACTTTTGAAAATATGATTTTTCAAAAGCTAATTGTTTTTTTCCAAATTTTGACTTTAAATATTTTTAAATTCTTAAATTATTATTTTTGCAACATGCTCAATCAATATTTAAATTTAAGATATTTCTGTTTATTTAAATATTAAAAACAGAATTTCTACAAATAATATTTTGAGTCATAACGATTTTTAAATTACCTCATTTTATTAAATTTTAAAATGTTAATTTTTTTGTAAATTCTTTAAAAACATATTCAGAAGTTTCATCATGCGATTTTTTTACAAATGATATGGTTAACCATCAGAAAAAATTCAGAATTTTAACTTAATAAATAAAAATTATTTTAAAATGTGTCCCAGTCCCTCCTTATAACAGAGTAATTTGTTTTTCATCAGGAACGTAAGTCGAAGTTTCCCTTTTTACTTACTCATCAAACGTAGTATAGGGTAAGTCTTGTAATCGTTTTGAAAAAAAAAATTATACGTTTCAGATACTGGAGATTTCGAAAAATATATTTTTAGAAAAAAAAAATTGCCGTCCGTCTGTCGGTCTGTCTATCTGTGCGTCTGTAAACGCTCTATCTCCCGAACAAATTGAGATAGATACTTGAAATGTTGTTTGTACTTAGTATGTAGGAGTGGAACGAAGCCTATTTAATATCAGCAACCTCGATTATCCGGAACATTTTTTTTCGGACCCCCGAAAAATTCGTTCTGATGAAAGATAAATAAAAATTTTCGAAATTTTTTATTTTAAGGGATTTATGTAAAAGTCAATAAATTAACACAAATTTAACATAATAAATGAATACCATCGGATTATTAGTTGCTGAGATATTTGTAATCATATTTTCCACATTCTTCAATTTTTCATGACCCTGCATTTCAATTCAATGACATATTTTAATTGAAAATGGGACGCGTAATCCGAAGCAGCAAACTGTTAGTCAATATGGTTATTATTTTTGCAGTTATAAGGGCGTTTCTTTCACGCAATTCGGTACCACTTGAGTAGTTTGGCGTTTTATATAGTTTGTCGAAATGGGTTCATCAGCAATTCATTAATAGAACATTACTATGTTAATTACAAATATTTAAATTTTGTTTTGGAATTGCAATGCTTTTTATAAATAGTTTTCACGTGTTTTATTTTCATATATTATATCATGCATATCTAAGATGGGTAGGTATTACGGTGGCCCCCAACGACTAGTTTTGAGTTATTTTAAACTTTATTTAAGTGTTTGATAGATTATAAGAAAGACAATGTTATTATAGAAACTCATTATTTACTTGAACTTCTATGTTGGGATTACATGCATGCATACAACGAATTCAAAACACACTATAATAGTAATATAAAAACATTTTTCAAGAAAATAATCTAATGGTGGCTAATAAAGAATCTTTTAATACTAAAATACACAAAATAATAAGCGCTGCACAACGTTTTTCAAGATTCGTGTCTTTTTATTAAACATGGCACGATATTTTATGAGCAACGTAATCGCTTTATGAAAAGAGATATGATTTACAGATGATACATTTACAGAGAACAAGAGGCAAACCCTAGGAGAAAACCAGAAAACTACGTTGATAATCTCAGACTTACAAATTAGCACACATTGAAATTATATGAAATACGTATTTTTTTTAAATGTTATAAACAATACCTACAATGTATCCGAAAACTATATATCTAATTAATCATAAATCAAACACTTCTTGCGAATTCCAATGTATAAGAAAAACTTGTAAGAACTTTTCAACGCACAAATATATACAGACGTGACACAATTATCAGACAGTACTCTGGGCTATAGTCCAGATTTTCCTGGAACACTCTTCAGCACACGCAACCATTTCTATGATGCAACCACATGCACTGGGTCAATATGACCCTAACTTTTTCGTGAACTTTTCGGTAAAATATGATCATTATAAATAAAATAAATATAGTCAAAAGCATCATTTGAATAGTTTTTTAAGTAACAAAATATATTATTTGTTTTAAAAATCAAATTTCAAAGCAAAAAATTACCCCAAAACTTACTTTTAATTTTTGTTTTTATCTTTTTTCGGCATTCATTCGTTTTCTATAGTTTTGAAATGCTTACACATTTAGTACACGTTTTTAAAGATTTTTTTCTTGAAAAAAGATGTTTAAATAGCATTACAAGCAATATTTTGTATAAAAAATTGTATATTTTGTTATTTTGTATGTTTGGTAAAACTGATCCATTCACTATAGAAAAATCTCGCGTTTCAAGATTCTGTTCCCAGGATTCCCTCTTGCTGGACCCCCCCCCCCCCCCCAGTAAAGTACCGGAAGTGGCAGGTGCAAGTCTTGAGAAATTCCTAAAAATCCTGAGCATGATAGTCGCATCGGGTCAAAAGTACCCGATGCGTGTACTTACGGGTTAACAGAGCTGTTCGAAACGGGGGAAGAAGAGGGCGATCGCCCAGGGCACGGATATTGAGGAGGCGCCATATTTATACTTCCATCCTCTTTTGTTTCTTTTTTATTGTATATATATATATATGTGTGTGTGTGTACATAAATAGTGGGACTTTTTTCGTGAAAAATACATACATTTTCAAAATAGAATGTTGCTTTTTTTTTCTTGGAATATAAAAAGGGTTCTGAATTGTTATACTATACTGTCAGATACATTTTTTTCCACATGTGTTTTCCAGATTCCCTTTGCCAAAATACAAGTGCAGTCTTCTTTTACATTATTTGGTTTTTAAAATTAAGACTTTTAAAATACTACAATAAACGTCAAGCATGTATTTAATAGAATTTATTTGGGTTTTTAAATGCAAAGAGAGGTGGGGGCACCAAATTGAAACGTTACCCCGGACGCAATTTTCTCTTCGGACGCCGCTGCACTTTAGTATATACGAGGTGGAACCCGTCGCTAGTCGACAAAAGATAATGTTTAAGAAGGAACTGTTTCATTGATTTATAATAAACTTACAAAAATGTGTTACAGTAAAAAATGCGTCTTATATTGATAAGTCTAACTCTCAAACAAATATTATAAAAAATACATTTTATACTGATTAGCCCAACTCTCAAACAAATGTAATTTTAAGCTAAGATTAACAAAATACTACTATAAAACTCAGTTGTCAAAACTTTTAAAATGAAACTTTAATCAATTTAAAATTAAAGTTTAATAATAAATTTAAAATTAAACTTTAATAAAATTTAACCTTAATTTTTAACAAAAACTTATGTAATCAGTAAAATATAATAAAGATCAGTTATTCTGATGAAGTTATCAATTGAGGGTGTTATGTTTGGTATAAATGCGAATGAAAAAAACTAAATTTATTCCAAATTGACGCGATCATAGAATTTCACGCGAAATTAAAACCCGTCATCATTTTCATTTTCTCAAAATTTACACACGCACTTCTAATATCCATATTCACCATGCTTGAAAAATGGTATTTTAGTTTGATCATTATAAAATCATTTTAACTCAAAACTTGAAGTCCCTATTTAACTGATGAATAAAAATGAAATAAAACCGAAGTCACAAAATTTCATAACAGGCATATTTTTTGCAAAGTATACGCATTTTAATTTCTTTTTTTTTCAATTTTAAGAAAAAATAGAGTGATTCTGTTGCCACAATTACAAAATTGCTACTAAAAACTATGAAACAATTAATATAGCAAAAACAAATTACGATACAGCTTTGAAACAAATTGCATTTAAAGTACATTTCTTTCTCTAGACGATGGTGTAAAAATTTAAATTGTGCGATGTTTAGAAGTGTAAAATTTGCAGTAGCGAAAACTGCAAAACCGAAATGGCATGGGAGAGTGTTGCCATTTGCAAAATGACGTTTGCGTTACGCACAGATACGTTTGGTCTTTATAATATAGATATTTTCGCACTAAGGAAAATTATTAAGTAATCGTCGAAACAATTGCATTTTTTCTATCATGTTTTTATTTATTTGTGCGTTAAAATGTCGCTAAAACTTTTTGCTTATCTATGTCTAATTATAATATGTAGTTTTCGAGCAATAAACATTATTATCATCAGAAGACATTGTCACTAAATTATATAATAACTTTATATAAAATTTTAAGAAATTTTGCTGTATGCGTTTAGATTTTTTTTAATACAAATGAAACGCATTTTTTAAATTTAAATCGTTTTGATAAATCCAAACGTTTTTCCAAATCCCAATTCTAAATAACGCCATCGCTCTAATACAAGAAAATGAAACTTTCAAAACGTCATTATATTGAAGTTCCGTTCAAAGCATGACTTCGCTTTACAGTCAATTGTATATCATTCTAACCTTTTTATCTTTACAACACTTATATCGATTTTTCGTGTTCTTGTTAATAATTTCAAGACTTCAAAGTGGGGACGCATCGCGTTCGACTTCAAAGTAAACTTCCAGCGTCTTTTAATTGGAAACAACTGGGTAATAGAAGAATAGGTCTTTGTGAATTCGTGGATGAATAAGATTTCATTAAATGACAATAGCATTCATTATATAGATTTTAGAATGGAAAATCTCTTAGTATTGTTTACCTATTAAAAGCACTGACAAAATGCAATCATTGCCGAAGGCGGTACAATGTAAATGGAAGAATAAGTTCCTTTAAAGAAAAGATGAGGGGCTGTATCTATTTATAAATTGATTAGCGTCAATACAGAATACGCGATAGGGCATTACTACATTTGGATACAAACCCTCATTTTTTTGCTTCATTTAGGGAATAACGGATTTAAAATTTATTCTCCTGACGATCACTTTCAGAATTTTCAAGCTATGTTTTTGAAACTTTCACAAAAGTTGCTCTATGCATCTAGCTAACACAATATGCAAATGAACTTTTGCTAGCGATTACGCATGCGCAATAAAAAGTTATTTACTAAACCTGCTCTTTTTTTATACAATTTTTAATATTTTTTAATTCTGATTACAGGGTATTATGTAGAATGTTGTTTTTCATATTTTCGGAAAATAACATTATTTTATATTAAGAACTCAGCAATTTATAATCAAAAAACTTTGGGACTGTTTTTATAAAAACCATCATTTCTCTATGAGTATACATGCTACAGCATTAAAATAAACACAAATTATTAAAATAAGCCCCTTAATCATAATATACAGTTTGAACGTTACAATTACATTAGTTTTTACAGGATTATCAAACGATATTAATTTTTTTTCTATTAGTTGACGGTCCCCTATGGAATTTCGGTTAAAAATCGTCACGGTAACGTATAATCTATAATTTACACACTTAGAATTTCAGGATAATTCCTCACGTATTGTTGTAGATAGTTAGCAGAATGTCTAAAATTGCAAGTTTCCGGTCACCTTTGTTTATATAGTGTATTATTCTAACCTTTTTATCTCTTTAATGCTTTAATATTGATTTATCTAGCTCTTCGTAATAATTTCAAGACTTCAAATTGAGGACGCACCCTGTTCGACATCAAAGTAAACTCACAGCGTCTTTTGATTGGAAATAATAAAAGAATACTACTTTGTAAATTCGTGAATCAATAATGAACACTCCGTGATTTCATTCAATGACAATAGTGGTAATATAAATTTTAGAATGAAAAATCTCTTAGCATTGTTTACCTTCTGTAAGAATCGACAAAATGCAAACATCTCTGTAGGCGGTACCATGTACACAGTTAAAACTAAAGGTGACACATTGCATCTTTTAGGGGTAAAAGGCTTGTCTCACTGGTGACACTCCTACGGGAACCAGAATGGTACCTTTATTTAGGGTGAAAAGATGGCACCCCTAATCGACAGTGCCAAATAATAAAAAGAAATCATGAAAATGCTTTTGGCCCGCGAAGGATTCGAACCCACAACGTCTGATTGCAAGCTTAGCGCTCTAACCACTTGGCCATCGAGTTCACCTTCAAAGTCTCCTAGAAATATTCAAATGTCCTAAAATTCAAAGTTTGCTTCACATAAAAAGCTCGCCAAAAGTTAGCCATCCGAAGTTCTAAACGAAATTGAGATAGCAAACGATCGGTGCTAGTCTTCGAAGTCAGAAATTGCAGTTTTGATCACGGCTTACTTCAGGAAGAAGGCCGAGATGAAGGAGGCCGTGTTTTGATCCACCTGTGACGGCGAGTTGAAGGGGAAGTCGTAAATGACTAAGGGGTGAAAATCTTCCAACAGTATGCATAGCGTGAATCATCCATTGCGGGATCAAATGGCACCCCAAATACATATTCAAGCCCGCGGGTGTTAAATGGTAATTCCTTTTCACCACTGGGTGCCAAATGCAACTGGTTTGTCACCTTTATTTTTAACAGTGTACCGTATTTTCGGGTGTATAGTCCGCGTCTTATACACGGTGCGGGTTATACAAAGTTTTTTTTTTAATTGGAAATCGTGATATTTTTTCTACAATATTTAAACCTTAAAAAATTTGAAAAAAACATCGAAATTTCTAAATTTTTTTTTCTCTATGCCGCGAAATTTAGAGAGTTCTCTCATGTTTGTAAAGGCTTTTTTTTTACTACTTAAATACAGTTATTTCTGGATTTGGAAGAACTGTCGCAGTCGCAACTGTCGCTAAGTATTGCACTGATAGATGTATAATAGCCATTGTGTTTGTAGAGTACAAAATCCAAAATCCGAAACCCTTCCAATCTTGACAAATCTGAATATAAGATACTTTACTCTTAGAATTATTTACAAAAACTGATTGCAGGATTGGAGACCTTGATGCATTCATAACTAACTGATTTCATTTATTTAAAAAAAAAAATCTAAAATATCCTTCTTTCTTCCTTTTACAATCAAATCTGCCCTTAAGTGAGAATTTTGGAATTAGAATTTTTTCCATTAATACAACACTTAACCCTTCACTGCATGATATATTGTATTTAATGAAAAAAAATTTTAATTTAAATCTATATGTCGATTTAATAATGGGAAAAAAGTAAAAATAAATAAATTTCAAAATTTACTAGATTAATTTATTAATTGATGAATTATTACTAATCAATATTAATACAAATTGTTATTGATTAATTCGTATGCAGCGTTTTCTGCAATTCCATATATTGACCTTCGATTAATTCTGTTGTGCTGATCCAGAGTATCAGACCAGTTTAAATGATCGTTGAGGTTATTTGGGTGAAATGGTCCTCCAGTGTTCGTGTCCGGGATGGCTCAGTTGGAAGAGTATTGGCGGCTTCAGCCAATACATCCCTGGCTCGAATCCTGTCCCGAACTTTTTTCATCCATATGAAAATTTAAGTCTCTTAAAATTTCAAATTTCCGTCTGAAGTTTGATATATTAAAGCGTGTATCCCATACACACAATTAGGGTTTTTAAATATTAAATTCCTCTATTTTGCAATTTAATGGGTTTACATTGATTAATTTTATCTGCTTAGCACCCTGCAACTTTTTTTTACTCCTGTTTGCGTTTGTTTCCGAAGAACTTTTTTTTTCAAATGCAGCTAACTGACAAGTGTTATTCCAATCTTTGGCCAATTTTTGAACAGTTACAGCGATCATTTTTTGCTAAATTCAAGCCACATAATGAGAATAAAAAATACAATTTTAGCTCACAGGCTATCAAAGCCTGAGAGCTTATGTGGCCGTCCGCTCTGTATGTGCGTAACGCGATAACTCATGATAAAAATATCCGATTCGCTTGAAATTTTGGATCTATGTATATTCTGATAAGGCGCCTCCCTGATTAGTTTTTAGAGTTCATTCGATATGTATAAGAGGGGGAACGGGGGACTCAAGCCCGTCCCAGGTTCTTTCTGATAAGGCGAATCTCTGAATAGTTATGGAAGTTTAATGGTAAAGTATAAAAAAGGGGGTAACACCTCTTAAATTATATAAAAATTTTTATTATGAATTTTCCGATTTGCTCTCAATTTTGGATATCGATTTTTTATTTATTTATTTATTTATTTATTTTTTTTTTTTGTATGATAAAGCATTTCTCTAATTTGTTTAAAGGGTCCAAAGATTAAGTATAAAACGGAGAAATGGAGGTAACTGATCCCCCCCCCCTTAATTTGTCTTTCGAACGGAATTAACCCATGAAAATATAAGGCTGTAATGTACAATTAGTATGCGTAGCCTGTGAGCTCAATGTCAGCAGTTTAACTGGGCAATATCCTTTTTATTAGGTAAGTGCCAAATATGGCACACGGGGGAGTGTAGGACTAAAGAATATTTGCATAAATTAATGTTAGAATAACAGCAAACTCTGAAATTGAAAAGTTATTTAAATTTAAATGCTATAAATGCTGCTTATTACAGACACGAAACAACATTAGTATCGATATAGCGACTCTATTAGATTATATATTAATATTTAAAATTTCTTGTCATAAATCCTTCCTTTTTGCAACTATTACATGTCCTAAGCATTCCGAATTGGACCATAAAATATTCCACAGCAAAACTAACTGAAATGGGCGAGAATTTGATTGACAGTTTTCTGATAAAATTCGAAAAAACTTTAAATATTCAGAGTGTTTTTAGGCGTCTGTAATACATTTCACTTTGATAAATTACTTAACTTATTCTAGAATAAATACAATAATTCATTAAAATTATTAAGGCTATATATAGGAATATTTTGGAATAAATTATGTACTTTTGATATTAAATGTGTATGTATATTTAATATGGCGTTATCTTTCATATTACATATTTAATTTTAAAGCACAAAAAATTATTTTATAAAACTTATTTCATTAATCTTAAAAAAAAATAATAAAAATAAAAATATTTTACCGACAAATATTTCATTATTAATTTTTTAAGGAAGTCCTTAAGACAAAAAATCTTCGATTTCTCTAAAAGTTCTTTTATTACATTAAAAATTTACTCTGTTTTTTATACTTAAGGGTGTATTTCGATTCAAACTGCTTGTTTTCCAGTTTATTTTTAAATTTATTTTTTCCCTTATATGCATAAACTGGCTTATTTAGAAAGTACACAAGGTGTCGATGTTTTGATAAATGCAGAAAATATTGCAAAAAAAAAAAAAAAAAAAAAAAAAAAAAAAGCAATCAAATACGGTATTTTTAGCCGATTTTTCCGAAGCGGGAGATCTGTGAACGAAAAAAAGGATCATACTGAGAAGATAATTGTTTCTAAATCAAATTCTAATGAATTGAACGTAAAATGACATCACACGGCACCTTATACGTCTCTTCAAGAATTCCCTCAGCAAGTTTCATGTGTCTACTTTTAAAAATGTGTCTGAAATTGTATCAGTAAATTTCGAGCTGTTGAAGGTGGAAAAGCGTTTTTTCGAGTACACTCTTAAAGTGACGTTTAAATCAAGTTTTTATCTTAATCAGGAGTGGAAATATTAAGTTTTTTGTTTATTTTAAAAGTCTAGATTTCAAGCTATGGTTGTCATGGAAATGGCTTCTAGTGAATATGAGTTTTTCTGTTTTTCCACACTTTCTTTTATTTGAATTGTTATAAGTAAAGAACCATTAAAGATAAATGGTTGAAACTTGGAACATGTATTTTTAAGTTATTTTACTGCAATTTTGAATCAGCAAATTTGGAAAAAATACTTACTTTTATGATTAATATGATTTCAAAAGGAAAAAAAAAAGCTGCGTAAAATTTTTTGAAATTTTTTCTTTAATTATATTTAATTATTTTAAAATAATGTTTTTGAAAATATTTAATTAAAATTTGAATATTTATGTTTATTTAAATAAAAAAATTTAATTCTTTAAATAATATTTCGAGATATAACGATTTTTAACTATCCCACTTTTTTTAGTAAATTTTAAATTTTTAAATAAAAAAAATTAGAAATTTTGCATATCATTGCGTATCATTTTCATGTTATTTTGCATACAAATAATCTGGATAATCATTAGAAAAAAATTCAGAATTTTAACACAACAAATAAAAATTATTTTAAAATCTGTTTCTAAATCTAATCCAATTAAACAAATCCATATCATTCAACATAAATTCTTCTTATATGAATAATTTTAATTTGTCTTTTATTTGATTTTCAGCAGTGATATCACTTCCAAAATGACCGAATTTTAAATACCTAATTTCCAAATTGTTAAAGAAAGTAATCCCACGCATACAAAAACGTGCAAGCTTGGAATCGAACCAGGATCACTGTAATAGCGCTCCAATGTTCTACCATTAAGCTAAGATGAAGATACCCAACTTGTCAACTTCCAATGTTAAGTTTTCTACAAACTATTTATTTATCTATTTATTTAAGTTTGATACAAAAAATTGTTTTGTATAAAATTTACAGTTTATACATTCTAACATAAAATAAAAAGAAACATATACTAAATGTATAATTCAAATGAATTTAAATAATATGTTATTCATATGATCGTAAATTTCATATAATAGAAAATTTTAATTCTTAAATATACTCAAAAAACGGTACTACTCTGTTATCCCGTCGACTGATTTCGCCAAATTATACAAATCGCCAAATTATACATATTGACGTAATTTTTATTTTAAATTTAAAATAATAATAATAATTAGTAGAATATTAATAATAATGCAAATAAAAAGTCGATATAAAAATCACTTAATGACGTTTTAAACACGTGTATCGTATTTAATGTCATTCAAGATCATCCATTGTTGGCATTTAATCTTATAATGTGGCGATAGTACTTTGGTCGACGGAATAACAGAGTAGTACCAAAAAAACTTTATTTTTTTAAAGAAATATATAAAGCGATATTAAAACAAATAAACACGATGACAAACGGTGAGCAAAAACATACTCACTGTCGTAGGGGAAATTTAATTTTGTGTTCTTGAAAATAATTCTCTTTAATCTCCCAAATCAACCATTAATTTTTTACTATCACCCACAGTTTTTTCACAAAACAAAAAGAGTTGGTGTTGCCTTTTAATAAAATTAATGTGTAATATTTATTAGATAAAATGCATTCTTAATGAAATCAAAAAATAATTATTAGTAAAATTACATTTGTAAATGTAAATAATAATATTTCACTAAAGGATATCAAATATAAATGTAGATGGCCTCTCGTTAAGTGTTGATATTTGCCTGAGTAGGCACAATTTTCCCCTACGCATTTGGGGTGAGATCATACATTTATTTAGTTCGTTTATTGATATCTTACTCTTGTTTGTCGGTTTATTTAGATTTAAAATTTACTAGCTTCAAGAACAGCATATTTTTGGTACAGAAATCGAGAAAAAGAATTTATCAAGTGTTTTTCTCCCCAAAAAAATCTCACGTGCATAATGTACAAATATTCCTGGACTTTTCATTTACATTCTTCATTTACTTTCCAATTCCGTCTCTGGTCATGAACAATTTCAGTAGATACTATTTATTGATTCTAGTAAAAGAAGTTGAAAGGTGTCTTACTTCATAAATGTAATGTTCTACCTTCAATTCCTGCAGTAGCGTAGCTATGTTTTTTGGCGCCCGGGGCCAGCAATAAATTTTGCGCCCCCACCTTAATATAGATATATAACAATTTCTCTCAATTTGGCGCCCCTAGGGCTCGGCGCCCGGGGCGGTTGCCCCCCCTTACCTATGCCACTGAATTCCTGTAGTTCATTTAATGTATTTTAAACCAGGCCTGTCTAACCTTTTACTAAGCTGGGGCGCATCTCAGCTTTTGGCAAACACCGAAAGGCGCCAATATTAATAGGGTTCAAAACATGCAAGAAAATCATCTTTTAATATGATAGTAGCAATATATAGATACAAATGAAACATAATGTCCCTATAGATGTGAGCATCTAAAGCAACATGTAATATATATATATATATATATATATTAATAATAATAATAATAATATAAATAAATAAATAATAATAAATTTAGAATAATACATTTTTCTGCGAGGTTTTCTGAATGTTATCTCAAACATTTTTTAATGGGAAGGAGTCGGAAAATGAAATATCATCTTACTTAATAATGGTAATGCTCTACCTTCAATTCCTATAGCTCATTTAGTATATTTTAAACAATCACATGATAACCTTGATTTTTGTCTCAATATTACTAAATATGGCAAATCTGTGGGAATTTAAAAATTTTATCAATGTTTTTAAGCCGATAAGGTGAGCTATATCAAAATGCCCTGTTACTTATACGAGTGGAGAAGTCAAGCTAAACACTAATACTGAATAAGAAAAAAAAAATAGCCCGCAAGAAAAGATTTAAATCCAGGATTTAAAAAAAAATGTGATTTAGTAGAACTTAATTGATCCAAAAGAAGTCCTCTTGCTTCCTCTGTACATTAAATTAAGTTTAATAAAACAATTCGTAAAAGCCTTGGATAAAACAGGGGATTGTTTTAGATATTTAAATGAAGTTTTTTTCACATTTACTGGAAAGTAAAATCACAGAAAGTCTATTGGTCGACCCAGATATAAGATGGTTAATGAAAGTTGAAAATTTGAGGAAAATATGAAATCAAAGATGCTCAAATGCTTCAAAGATGTTATTCAGAAATTTTTAAGAAATTACATGGATCCTAATTATGCAATTATCATTGAAAAAACTTCAAAAATTTTAAAAACTAGATTGTAACATGAATTTAAAAATACATTTTCTGTACTCTCATCTTTAATATTTTCCTAAAAATCTTGGTGAAATGAGTAAAGCACAATGTGAGAGATTTCAGCACAACGTAAAATGCATTGAAAAATGCTATCAAGGACACGGTAATGTCATAATGTTAGCAGATTACTGCAAGAGGCCAAAAAAAAAAAAAAAAAAAAAAAAAAAACAGAGAGAGAGAGAGAGAGAGAGATATGCTAAACCAGTTTCAAAATTTAAAGGACACAAGCGTTCTTTTGATGACAAAGGAAAGTAAATTTACTGTATATATAAGAATGTAATTCCTTATAAGACATGCGCACATTTATATATGTATATATTATTTTATTTATTTATCTGATTTGTTTTATACATTTTTTAATGAATGATGTGTAAATTGTATATTCTCCAATTCCAAATTCTTAATTTCTTAATTGTAAAAAATCCTGACGTGATGCATAAAAATGAATACTATTTTTGAAACAAATACAGCAGATTTATTACAATTTACACCAATTCATGAAAAGCCCAAACAAAATGTTAAATTTTGCAGGCCCGTGTAATCAATTACCCTAGTGAATTTTGAAATTTGAACATTCAACTCAATAAACTACAGAACCATAGAGTTATTCTTTCACTCTTTTCTTCGATAAAGTTGACAAAGTAAAGTGACACCTGTCGACAAACATAGAAAATAGCTCATTAAACTAATTAACTTAACAATATTATTTTGGCGGCAAATATTTTCAAAAGTGTTTTTAAATATTTTCAAATTTCTTTATGAGATTTTGTTTAAAAATGATGTAGTTAACCATAAAAAAAATAAAATTTTAAATTTTAACCGAAGAAATTAAAAAAAAAAAAAAAAATTAAAAATGTATTCCGGTTCCCATTCAATAAGTTCTTGTGCATAAATTAATTTTTCATGCAAAATTATTTCTTCTTATAAATAGAATTTTAAATAACTTTTTAATTCATTTTACATAGTGAAATCACGCCCTAAATTACTGAATACTACAAAGTTTTCACATTGCCAACAGAATGTAAACCAACATATACAAAATCGTGCAAAAACCTACGTGAACCTGAATCCTTGTAATAGCACTCCATTGTTCTATCTTTAAGCTATGAGGACAATATCCGGACAGTTAAAATTTATGAGCTATTTTTTTTAATTTAGATGTAAAAATTGTTCTGCATAAAATTTACTGTTAATATATTTTAGCAGAAAATAAAAAAGTAATATACATTATTGCTGCATAATTCCAGTGAATATAAATAAAATATTATCCATATATTAAATTTTAATTTTTCCATGTACTTTTAACTTTAAAATATATTATTATGTATTTTAAATTAAGAAATTGTTTCTTTCAAAGTGAGAACAAAACATGTGGACATGCAATATTTATAGAAGTAGATATTTTTATTCCAAAATGGTGAGCAAAAACACATTCACTACCGTTGAGAAAGTGTGTATGTGTGTGTGTGTGTGGGGGGGGGGGGGGGGTAAACTTTTGTATAGTTGAAAATAATTTTCTTCAATCTTCCAAATCCTAAAATTTCTTCTTTCGTTAATAAAGAAATGCGAAAACTGTTAAACAATTATTACCCTAACAAGTTTTAAAATTGAAACATTCAATTTAATTAGCTACAAAACCAAACAGTTATTCTTTCATTCTTAACTTCGATAAAGTTTCTGCAACTAATGAACCCCTTGGGGAAAGATATGTTGTGCTCCGAATTACTACTTCAATTGAAAATGGCATTTGTCGATAAATTAAGAAAATACCTCATTAAACAAATTAACCTAATAATGTTATTTTGGAGCCAAAGATTTTCCAAAGGTGGTTTTATATATCAAATTACTTTATGTGATTTTGTTTACATATGGTTAACAAATGGTTTACAAAGAGTTAAGCATTGAAAAAAACCTCAATAAATAAAAAATATTTTACGGACCCCATTAAATAAATTCTTGTGCGTAAATTAAATCGCATACACAATAATTTATTTTTATAAACATAATTTCAAATAATTTTTTTATAATTTTTCCGCAGTTGAAATCACGCCGAAAATTACTCAGTATACGTGAAAGTTTTCACATTGCCAACAGAATGTAAACCAAGTTCCATAGTAGCAAACCAATATTGGTCCAGCGTTGCACCAATATTTTATTTATTGGAAATATTGCTAATAAAACGCCAATATTGATTATGTATTGGCATTTCATTGGAAATATTTCCAATCAATTTCCAATATTGTACAAATGTTGGTGTTACATTGGAAATATTTCCAATCAATTTCCAATATTGTACAAATGTTGGTGTTACATTGGAAATATTTATAATGAAACCCCAATATTTAACCAATATTGGCGTTTTATTGGCAATATTTCCAATGAAATCCCAATATTGGCATAATATTGGCTGCAATTATTGGCTAAATAAAGGCAAAATGTAAACACCCCAATATTGGAGCAGTATTGAATGCCTGTATTGCGCCAATGTGCCAATATTGTTTGGCTATTGGGATACAATAATTTTTTTTTAATGTCAAGAAAAAATATAACCGACTTCAAAGAACTTTTAATGTATCATAGTAATGCAAGGGAAAAAGTTATGAAGAGATGGTCTTTAAAATTCATAATTTGGAATATAAAAGAATTAAATTTGTTTGAATTCTTCCGCGAAAATGAAGCAAAATATAAGATGTATAAAGCAAAATAGAAAGACAAAATAGCGTGATATATTTGGAACAAGAAACGAAAAGAAAAATCTCAGCTTAATCTTTCATAAAATTCTCTTTCCCCTTTAACCCAACGATAAGTATATACATAAAATAAGTTTATTTAAAAAAATATCAACCGACTTCAAAAGAAAGCACAAAAAATAATTAAATAATTCTTTAAAATTCTCTAATGACAAATCGTTATCCAATAACCACACAACGGATATCATGTACCATCATAAAAACGATTAAATTTAATCTATAGAATTTAATATCCACCAAACATAGATTTTCCAGAGCATATTTTTTACAAGGGATAAATTTATATATTTTTGATTTAATTTATGAATATATACATATAAAAAGTAATGAATTACTTTTTGAAGTTTGTGCCAAACAATCACAATCATTAATGTCTATCCCCATTTTATTTGAGGTACTAGGCATAACATAGCCACACTTCTTACTATACTTAAGATTGTTTCAAAATTCAGAGCAAACCTGAATATTCATTATAAAATATAATTTAAGAGGGGTTATCCCCTCTTTTATACTTAACCATTAAATTTCCAAAACTATTCAGAGATTCGCCTTATCAGAAAGAACTTGGGAGGGGCATAAGCCCCCGTTCCCCCTCTTATACATATAGAATAAAATCCAATAACTAATCAGGGAAGCGCCTTATCATAATATACATATACCCAAAATTTTAAGTGAATCGGATATTTTTAACATGAATTATCGCGTTACGCACATACAGAACGGACGGGCACATAAGCTCCCAGGCTTTGATAGCCTGTGAGCTAAAAAGTATAGATTTGGTTTTAAAGCAGAAATAAATGTCAGTCACTTTGAAATTTGCTTTCAGCTATTCTGTTTTTACGTGTGCTGTGAAGTATAGATTTGGTTTTAAAGCAGAAATAAATGTCAGTCACTTTGAAATTTGCTTTCAGCTATTCTGTTTTTACGTGTGCTGTGACTTTGCAAATTCTTATATATTTTTGTATATATCAATTAAATATTTAAATAGTAAACAGATAAAATGGAAAACAAAATCATATCGAGAGCGAAAATGTTTAAATTATAAAATTTTAATATAAAACATTGTTTTCGAATGTTACTGTCACATGAATTTTACATGCTTAAGTTATAAATGTCACTTCAGATAAATGAAATGAAAAAATCTTATGTTTATGCAATATCTTAAGCAAATCAGATATAAAAGAATGGATTTCATTTAAATATTTGGTGAAGAATTTATGTTTAAAATTTCTTTGTCTTTTTCCTCTATTATTATATTTTTGTTTCTTTGAAAGCATTTTGATGGTATGCAAAAATTAAATTTCATTCAATACTTTTTTATTCTTCGAAAACAAAAGACATATATATTTCAATTCTGCATAGTTTAATGTCATTCTAAATCGTATTTATGTATAAGTTAGGATAATTTAAATTCTGATTTCGATAATATTGCAGCAGTATTTACATATACCGAATAGAAAAAAATATAATTTGTACACTGTCAGAAATAAAATTCTCAAATTTGACCATTCAGAAATCCTTGAGCTGTATTTCGTCATTTTTGACAATAATTTCGTATCTCAATCACATGATTTTTAACGATACGTAAACTCTCAAATATTTAACGAAATTTTTTCGTCACTGATGGCCAGACTTAAATACATTTCCAGGAAATAGCTGGGATAGCTGTTTGCCGAGAGAAGCCCCTCTATACCTCCCCAAATCCTGCGATTTTAGCAAGCAGATAATATGCTGTATATGTTATTTTTGCCTTTATTTAAAAAACCGCATTTTTTATCTTTTTTTCAGAAAATATTGAAATATATGCAGCCATTATTTTTGCATAAATTTCTTTTTTCTTCCTTCTTAAAATTTTCAGAAATTTTTATTACAATTTTTTTTTATTTATTTATTTGCATTGTTCACTATGGTTTTCATCTAAAAGAATAAATTTCCTGAGTTCTACAAAAATGTTCAAATAAATAAATAAATAAATAAATGGTGAGTAAAACTTCAAAATTCCAGAATCATCTTTATATTGAAGAATATATTATTATAACAATCAAAATAAAAAGATGCATTATTGATTCGTCTCCCCTCTATAAACAGTAAGTTGTTAAAATCTTAACCTTACAGTGATAAAAATTTCTACAATATGCACTATAAAATTCGTTGTTTCTCAACAACAATTTAACCAGACCATATTTTAATCATTCATTAAGCAAATTAAATTTCCCTAATAAATTATATTAATCAAGCCACATTATAATTATTATTATCTTTAATCATAGGATAACGAAAATAATAAATTAGCATTATTAATTAAATCTTGCAAGAATTAAAACAACCTGAAAAAGTTACAATCGACATTATAAGAATAAAACACAGAATAAAATCCACTACATACATTTAAAATCACTTTTACTCGAAGACACTTTATCGTAACAGCTAGAGAAACGGTCTCCCAAACAGAAGGTTGTGAGATCGAAACCCCGTGGAGGTCGTATTTTTTCCTCTGTTGATAAAACCAGAAGTTTTTTAACTGTTCGACAGATGGCACCACCAGTCATCTTATTGCTCTTTCTGACTAAGCGAAAATTTCTATCGTCAAACAACCAATGAAACAAATTTACTTAGAACAACGAAATATTCGCTCGGAGCATTTTCCAGAAAACACGTTCGTCAAAAATGAAGAAAGATTCATGAAATCTGAGAAACCATTTCGGAGTGTGTATGACATGTTTGTCCATGACCTAAAAACAGTAGATTGGATTCAAATAAGTGTATTAAAGTGCCTATTTTTTTAAATGGTATGCTACTATCGTAAACTTTTCAAGCAAGAAAGATTTAAATGTACATTATATATTTAAAGTTTCAACCACTGGAATAATACTTATTTGAATCCTAATGATGTATATTTAATAGAATCAATTATGCATAGTATTTTCCAAAAGTTATCTTTGTAGAAGATGAGAAAAATAAGTAACAATTTCGGATTTTCAGATTTCTTTAAAAATAGCAAAACTTGGAATTGAAATGAGTAGAAAAATTAATACATCAGTTACTATCTAAATTGTGAGCTAAATAAATAAATACATACATGTGAATGTGTGTGTGAGAGAGAAAAGCTGAGTTTATAAATGCGACAAAGACTCGATCTTGAATTTCAGAAAATTATCCGTAAAATTCTAAACTTTTAAATTTGTTTCCTTTATCAGTTAAAATTAGGTTTTTTTCAAACAGTAATTTATCAAATGACAGTAGACCGTTAACTTACCCACCGTAATACTTAACCATCATGGATATGCATACTATAACATGTGAAAGTAAAACATGTGTAAACTATTTATAAAATGCATCGCAATTCCAAAACAAAATTTAAATATGTATTTAAATGTTGTTAATATACATAGTAACGCTCTATTAATGAGTGGTCGTAATCAATGTCGACAAATTATGCAACACGCCAAACCACTCAAGTAGTACTGAATTGCGAAAAAGAAACATCCTTATAACTCCAAAAATAATAATCTTATTATCTAACAGTTTATTGCGTCGGATAAAGCGTCTCATTTCCAATTAAAATATATCTCTGAATCGAAATTTGAATGTAATACAGGGTCATGAAAAATCTAAGAATGTGGAAAATCGGATTACAGATATCTCGGCAATTAATAATTCGATCGAATTCGTTCTTTATGCAAAATTTGTGTTATTTTATTGCCTTTCACAATCACTCCTTAAAATAAAAAATTCGAAAATTTTTATATTTTTCATCAGAACGAATATTTCGAGAGTCCGAAAAAAATAGTTCCGGATCATCGAGGTTGCTGATATTAAATAGGCTTCGTCCCATTATTACATACTAAGTACATACAAAATTTCAAGTCTCTATCTCAATTTGTTTGGGAGATAGAGCGTTCACAGACACACAGACAGGCAGACGGACGGGAAATTTTTTTTTCTAAAAATATGTGTTTCGAAATCTTCAGTGTCTAAAACGTGTATATCCGTCAAATTTTTTTTTATTCGATTTTGAAAACGATTGCAAGATTTACCCTATACTACGTATGATGGGTAAGTAAAAAAGGGAATAACATTTATTTTGTCCATGTCAGATGGGTGCATTTGATAAAAAATTGGAATTTGTTCTTTGGAAACAGAAAAAAATTCTATCAACTGATTAAGGTAAAACTTACTTTTTTAAAAATTTTTACTTAATACTTAAAAATAATGAATTTAAAGTTTCAAAGTGTTAAGCACATAAAATTTAATTAATTTAAGCCTATAATACAAAGCATCACTTTAAAATATAAAATTATTTTTAATTGATATAAGTTATTTATTAAAAGAACATAATATGGCAAATAAAACCTTTTAGTTTTACATGTTTCATTGCTCTGACGGCAACTTTTTCAAAAACACTAAATGATAAAAGAAATTTTTCGCTAACATAGAAAAAAAGTTGCCCTCAGAGCAATGAAACATGTAAAACTAAAAGGTTTTATTTGCCATATTATGTTCTTTTAATAAATCCCTTATAGCAATTAAAAATAATTTGATATTTTAAGCCTATTTAATTACGAAATATAGCAATGCAATATTTAAAACTCATTAGTGTGCGTATATTCGGTACATGCCATAAAATGTCAAATTTTAGCTGAAAATTTGATATTTATTGATTTTTTACTATTTTTTCCATAATTAGACCGATAGAGATTTTAATTAAAAATTTTCATAAAAATATAAATATCATGTATTGACGGATTAACCTAAAAATGTTCTTTTTGAAGCTGTCACGCTCAAAATCTAGAAATTTATTACAGTTAGCTTCACGATTATCAACAAGTTATTTGAAACTTTATACAATTTAAATTCTTTTTCTGCTAAAAAATTACTTCTTGCTGTTGAAAAAGTATCCTCCATAAAGGCAAAGTCAAAAAGGCGTGTTTAATTAATTGTTACATGACATCAGAAAATCCATTTATAATAATGAGACATCCGTATTCCTAATTAACTAAATCTAATTTCTCGCATTCTCAACCTGCAATGAAAAAAAAAAGTTTTGTAGATAACCATGGTATCGTAAATTGAACATTTTTCCACTAAGTTAATTATTTAGTCCATGACAGAATAAAATAAGCGAGAAATAAAGACAAAATATCTAAGCAAATCGTTTCCGTTTTATTTCTGTATGTAGTATACATGCATAAATATTTTCTCCATATAACTTATGGAATTTAATGTATATTCTTAGTAACTTAATTATTCACAAATCTTTATATTTCTAAAAAAAAAAAAAAAAAAAAAAAAAAAAAAAAAAACAGATCATTCCACGTATCATTACTGCATTTAGATAAAAGAAGAATATTTGAAAAAAAAGTAAATTGTTAACCTTTAAAACGCCAATGTACCCAAATGGGAACACTGCATAATTTGTAATACAAAACATATATTTCCTTATTTTTCAATAAAATATAAGGTTGATTTCAACATTAGATAAAGAAATTTTTTATGTTTAAGCATTTATCACAAGTATAAGAAATATGCAAATTCATTAATTTGCATAAAAATATATAATTTGTTTTTATCGTTTTCTCTGTATTACTTACATTTGACCTCTAAGAATCTAAGTGTTTTTGGAATTAAAAAAAAACCAAGAACAATATACAATAGCGTATAGCGGAAAATAATTTGTTATATTTGCATAGGTTGTCAATTAATAATCATATTTCAAAATGCGAACACTGAAATGAAAACAGACAAAAGAACTGAAAAAATATTTTTTTGTTATTTTTTGAAATTTGTATGGATAAATTAAAACATTTTAAGCTGTAATTTAGGAAAAACAGAATTATAATTACATTGCGAAAATAATCCGGCGTATAAACGGTTAATACCTATAAATAAAAAAAACACAAATGTGTTTGAAAAAGAAGTAAAAAATAAATGTTGATTACACCTGTGTAATGAATATTCTTCTTTTTTTATTGTCTGAATCTATTCAAAAATAAGTCAAATTGGAAATTTACACAAAACATCGTTTTGTGTTTCGTTTGTAAACATCGTTTCGTTTGTAAATGATTCTAACGATTTTAACGATGTTAACTAAACCATCCAAGTTTGAAAGAATACCAACTTTGTAAGAGTAAATTATTTATTACAATAAATGTATAGCGATAAAAGCTTACAATTACTTATTTATTAAAGACTGGTAAACTGTAAAATTATAAATCTGTATCTCTAGTATTATAAAATTTAAAAATTTTTGAACGCTTGGTAGAATTTTATTTGTACAACAACTGCAAAAAACGATGTTAATCTATAAAACTTAAAACGTAAATAAAATTACAGAATTCTGACAACTAAAATTATGGTAATCTTACTAAAATTTTATCTATAACCCTAGTTGCCGTTACTTAAAAAATTCTAGGAATTCGATTTTCTTAAAACAATCTTAGTAACCTAAAAATGTTTTGATTCACAGTGCAAATCTGAATCTTTTATATGAATTTTTGTTGTTGTCATTACATAAAAAGCTCTTGGAATACAATTTTCCAATGAAAATTTTAATAGCTTTCCATTTTTTTAAGAGTGCTGACTTTCTATAATACTATACTATAAGACTATAATACACAGACGAAATCAACACTTTTTCTTCAGATGTCACCTGACTCATTTTTAGGTAGCTTTCATTACAAAAAGCAGAAAGCTACCTATTGCAGCCGTCCGGAGGAAAGCACTTCAGGAAAATTTTCGTGTATTTTCACATATCATGACCCCCAGACTCCAAAAGCATCCTCCGTTCAAATGCTGACACACACACACACACATATATATATATATATATATATATATATATGATCTTTGTCATACTGTAACTATCGTATTTTGAACCAATTTGAATGAAATCTCGTGTGTACGCATTACATACTAATCTCGACCGAATTCGTTTGCCAGCATCATCTTGTTTTAAAATGGCAACCATTTAATTAAACAAAATAAAATTTAAAATTAAGCGAAAAAAATTAAAATTTAAAAAATATTTGTCTTATATATGTTAGAACTTAAAATGAAAATTCCAGACCATTTTTTATTTCATCTATATCTTATAAAATAACTGAGTTTAGCACTTTGAATTTCTAGTGTGGCTGACATTTTGAAATGTTCTCATTTTCGTTACGGGATAACACGTGTATTTATGAGCCGATTTGGATGTAACTTGGTGTGTACATGGTACATACCGATGCCTGGACCGAGTTCGTTGGTCAGTTCCATCTGCCGTATTGTTTCAAAATGGCAGTCATTTGAATTTTTTTTATTTAAATTTAAAATTAGGCACAAAAAATTGTAAAAGATGTTTCTTTTATGCATTTGACGTTGATACAAAGATCCCAGAGCCTATTTTGTTTCGTCTATATCTTAAAAAATGGCTGAGTTATGGAACTTTGAATTTCTACAGTAGCTGACATTCAGCGGTCTGATTAACCGATAACACGCATATTTATAAATCGATTTGGATATAACTCCGAGTGTATATAGTACATACGAATGTCTTGACCGAGTTATTGGCCAACTTCGTCCGCCATCTTGTTTTGAAATAACAGCCATTTAATTTTTTTTTCTTTTAACTTAAAATGTGGTACAAAAAAAAAAAAAAAAAAAAAAAAAAAAAAATCGAAAAAAATTATGTGTTTAACTTTTATACAAAAACTTTAGAGCTTTTTATGATTTTTCGACATATTAAAAAATGACTGAATCATAGCACTTTGAATTTCTAGTTAGGCTAACATTTTAAAACTGTCTGATTTTTTGATGAACCGATTTGGATGTAGCTTGGTGTGTACATAGTGCATACCAATGTCTCAACCGAGTTCATTGGCCAACTTCATCCGGAATCTTGTTTAATAATAGCGGCTATTTAAATTTGTCAAAAAACTTTAAAAAATATAATAATGTACACAAAAAAATGAAAAGCTTTCTTTCTGAAGTGTTAGATCTTAACACTTGATTTTTTTATTATTTTTTGTTTTGTCTTTATCATAGAAAACGGCTGAGTTATAGCAGTTTGAATTTCCAATGTGCGTGACATTTTTAAAGATCAATTTGCCTGCGACAGCACTCGTATATATCAAGAGATTTCGATTGAGTGTGCATGTGCACTTGAATTAAGGTTTCTACCAAGCTAATTGGTTTGTTTTACCCATCATGTTGTTTTAAAATGACAAGCACTTCCTGGTATCTAGAAATTTTGCGAACTTATAAATCGCCTAATTAAAACCAGCTTGAATAAAAGATGACTAATTTCTAAAAATTCCCATCAATATTCAGTATTGACAAAAACTAGTATTGAATATTATATAATCGAGTTCCCCTAATTTGAGCTTTATGAGTTTGAGTAATATCAAATAATTTAAAATAAATAAATAAACAAATAAGGTGTATAAAAGTTACCTCTTCCTCTCGGTACTGGCCGAAAGGACTTTTAAAATTTTGTCTCATGTTTATTTTTCAGTAATTTTAGAATGTAAGGTACATAAGATCAATGCACAATGCATTAAAAATGATTTTGGCTTTAAATTTAAAAAATACCAATGAAAAACCATAAATGGAAATTTTAAAAGGTGTCATTTGACTGCGGTAGAGGGCCATTCCACTGTCACGTGCGGGACAATCAGACACCATAATTCCACCAAAATTATGTTGAAGGGCTTAAGATTTATCAGAAATAAGAATAAACATATTTTTGTAAGTTTAAATTTTTATAACAATATCTCAGGCAGGGACAGATTTTTCCTAAGTGGTTAACTGATTTAGTTATTAATTAATTTGCATGCGTCACGTGCAGGACATCAGAAGTCAACCACTTATAATTTGCTGTATGATCCAGATAACATTTCTGCTCTACTAATTTTGCAATTTCAAAACAAAAAATATGTATTAGAGGTTAAAGGTCTAATGTTCATGAAATAAGTATTCTTATTTAAAAAATAGATTTTTAAATTGCTAAAAAAAATTATAACGTATAGTGTCACGTGCGGGACACGGTTGTCACGTGTGGGACATTTGCAAATATCATTCAAGTAACCTTTTCAAAAATCAGAAAATAAAGGAATGCAATAAAGAAAATGCATGTTATACATTTTACAATACAAAAATATTTATTTTAACATTTTTTTGTACAAAGTAAATGTTCAAATTGACATTTTTAAACATAAAATAAAGTAAATGTATAAACAAAAATTCAAAATTTTTCTAGAAATTTGAAACAACCTCTTTTATTAGCTACAGTGGGGGTTGATATCTTTTTTACTACATCTTTAAATGAATATAGAATTTTATCTGGATACTGTGGCCACTTGTAGAATTTATCACTTTTTATCATGACAGACACTTCAACACTATCATGATGGGTGCTTGTAATTTCACCAGGATAATTAAGGCCGTCATATTTTACAACACCCATTCACCCATCTTAAAAGAAGCTGCTGTTTCTGAACCTTTTATTTTCTTCTTTTTGGAAATTAGGATTTTCTAATAACATTTTCTCTCTCATCCTTTTCATTCTTCTAGCACTTGTAGACTTAGATCTTTCCATTTCAGTTAAATAAATAACAAACTTTATCAATTATAAACGCTTTTGTCTAAATTTACTTAATTTCATAGAAAAATTGAACTTAGAAAAACAGAATATAGATAAGAAGTTTTATTATTTTTTTCTAAAGAATAATAACAAGTTTTTAAACACACGACTCTTCTTATCGTATAGAAAAATCCGTATAAATTAAGTAGATCAATTCTTGCTGGAAAACAACATGTTCTTAAAATAAAAATAACCATCAAAATGTTCAAATTTTATTAAAATAAATTTATAAAAAAATGGAAATAAAAAATATTAGCATCACAAAGAAAAGAAAAAATGGAACTATCATAAAAAAATATTAATTTCGTTTTTGTTACATACAATAAGTTCTTAGGACAAAATAATCACTAAACTGCTAAAACTATGCTGTAATAAATCTCTATTTAACATTCAGAAAACAAAAATAATCGTCCTGCTCATAAGGTGTCACGTGCGGGACAATTTTGTTTTGATATTTTTCTCCAAATAAAAATTTCACCCAAATTTTTAACTAGCATAGGATAAGTGTACTACACTAAACTGCTTTAAAAATGCCAATTAAACAAAATAAATGCGTTCCTTTTTCCTCCTAAGTGAAAAAGTTCATCTTTTGTGTCACGTGTGGGACACAGAAACAAAGTTCTTTTTGTACGCTGTAATAACTATTTGAAATTATCTTATATATTTCAGTTTAGTGAAATATAAACAATGAATATTAGACTTACCTAAAATGTTGATTTCAAAAGTTTCACTATATTTTCTTTATTAAAAAAACTCACTCAAAATGTTTTGTAAAACGCAACATACTTGCTTGCACATGGACACCATCGTTAAACTGTTGTGTTGCCAATCCATAAAAGATAAACTTCACATTCTTACTCAAAACATAAAATATGACATGTTGCCAATCAATAAATACCAAAAATATTTATTAAAACAAATTTTTAAAAATGACTATCAATTTACCTGTTTTCATGGAATGGCCCTAGAAAGAAAATTAATGGCGTTAACCCACTGCATCTGGCTCGGCTTTTAATAATAAATCCACCTAAAATTAAGTTAAATATATTATGCGAACTAACCTAGTGTTAGTGCTCCATTACTATGGCCAACGGTTTCTGAATTTAGAAATAAATTAGAAGAGTTCTTCATCGGCATAGAATTCAATTTGGTGCGTAAAATGTGAAATATTAAAAGGTGGTTAAATTTGCTAACCTAATGTTATTGAACTACAAGTTAAACCGCAAGTTAAAAGTTATGGATGTATTACCTGATTAAACACAGTAACAAAAAAAACTAAATTTATGAAGAGATTTAACGAACCAAAGAAAGGCAAACACTAAACGTGTTTGTATTTTTTTAGTTCTGTGAGAGACGATCTTTTCCCAACGTTTGTCTCCTAATTTCTTTCATTGAGAACCTTTACAATATTTATATGTGTTAAAGGATTTTAACAACTCTTACTGCTAGTATCACAAGCATTCATCTGCACTGTAAAAAAAAAGGATCGATCTACTAAAAAAACTTTAGTGATCCTTGTAATTACTAAAAAATTTTTAGTAATCTTAGTCAGTTATTAGAAAATCTGTAAGAATTACCAGAAAAAAGTTAGCAATGAATAGAGTTAATAGTTTTATATTTTTAATAGTTATTACTAAAACTCGCTTGGTGTGGCCTTAATAGCATAGTGGTTATAGTAACGGACTCCAGGCCGAAAGGTCCCGGGTTCGATGCTGGACACAGCCAAATACGCCCCGAATGTATGTAGTGTAAGTACTCGTTAATAAAGGGGTTATGAAAATCCTGTCGGAGCAGGTAGCAATGTTTGGTGCTGCCCTCTATAGCGGTTTTGCTGAAAATCTATCGTTTCAGAAGTCTGGATGCAGCTCGAAGGAAGCTACTGCCCTTGGGCGCACGTAAAGGTTATTAAAAATCATTTTGGAGCTATTACTAAATTTTGCTTGATGGTTCATACTAAAAATTTTTAAGTTAGTTAAAAAAAAATTCTTTTGTTCAGTATACAAAAGAAATGCTTGTTTCACTTGCAAAAAAAATGTTTGTAATGGTTACTAAAAAATTCTGTGGAATACAAATTTACTAAAAAATTTTTAGTAACCTCTTGAATTTTTCTTTACAGTGTGTTCGACAGCATTAGGGTAGCTTTTGGCAGATTCCGGCAATAGCTTCACGCATACATCTGGCAGCTGGTTGTCTTCAAAACTCAAGAAATTTCCACTCGATGATGGTATTCCATTTCCGGCTTTGATGTAATCCATTGCGATCAAATCTTTAAAAATAGTTCTAAAAATCTATTTGGAATTTGTTTAGCTTTTTTTATCATTCAAGAATGTTTATTCTATATTAGTAAATCTGCAGATCAAGACTCTCAACGTCTTCTCTTCAAATAACTTACTTTAGTACACTTTGCATAATCTATATTTGCTATACAAACAGCAATTGAATGTTTTCAAGTAACACAAATATATAGTATAAAAATAAATGAGTCGGAAATGGCACTTCAAACCTATCTCATGAGGTGCATTCTTACTATAACGAAATTTTAAATATATTCAGATCTTGGTGCAAGAGATGCTTCACTCTTATGATAAAATGCAAGGCTAGAAAATTTATAAAGATTTTATATATTAAACTCAGTAATACAAAAATAGTGTTACTGCCTCTTAAATGGGGAATAATTACCATGTTAAACTATAATCCATACCTACCATGTGATATGAATGAATTATTTACGAATGATAGTATTTGATATATGTGAGATAATTTTTATTGAGTACTGACTGGATTTTCATTATACTTTTGTGTATTAAATTAAGCACAAATATTTTTTGCACCGAATACTGTTTAGAATATATATTTTAATGTACTTTATAGATGAAAATCAGTTTCATTATGTATGAAATTGATAACATCATTAAATTGCACTTGAAGGTATTTTTCTCATTGGCTAATGTAATGTAATACTTTTACCTTGCCTAACATTAAACTATCAATCCGATATTCATAAAATTAGAAATGACTTGACAAAATTATGCAACAATTATATATTTTAAATTTCAAGTCATAGGGTTGGGTACTATTTTCATAGGTATGTGCGGTAGACAAACACACGGATAGACAGACAGACGAACAGACCAAAAGACGACTATAAGTGCTACACATTTATGTAATTACGAACGCTCCTAAAAATACGTAGACGATTTGAGAAATTTGGTACGCTAAATTGATCCCGTGATTTGCATATATTTATAATTTTTTATGTAAGAAAGTCCATTTTTTTGTGGGGGCCCCCTTCACCCCCTGTAGACTCGTTAAATTTACATCCGTAATTTTTTATTAATTGTGCAAATAGTTAGAATACATCTTAAATTTCATTTTATACTGAGATTTTTCAGGAAAAGCAACAATTTGGACAACCCTTTTAAATTATTTTGTTTATAGGTTCAATTATTCAATAGGCTCTTTTTCTTTTCTAACCAATTTCTTTTGTGTATGTGAATAACTGTTAAGTTCTTTGCGCGCACCATGGTCTGTAATAAAAACCTTAGTTATTTAAATTATTATTAAAATATACAGTAAACGTTATTCCCCCCCCCCCGTAGATCGTAATGCTATAAATTCTTCTGAGTGGCCCTGTAAATGAACAGGAAATGATTTACACTTCATTTTCAATACAATATATGCCACAGTAAACCACAGTAATATATATCAATTTCATAGCAATCGGACTATATTTACGTGAATTAGAAAACAGACATACAGACATACAAATCGAATTCATAAGCACTTTGCAACTATACTGGAAAAGGGTTAAAAACGAAATGTTATTAATGTAACTTATAATTAACGCAAAGCTATATTAATCACCAGATCATTAAACAATAACTAATCTCAATCCCTTGCAGATTTTCTGCTGAATTTTTCATTATTGGAATAATTTAAATTATTTATTTTTTATCGTCTATAAAATACTTTGCTGAACAACTGATAAAGTAAGATAAAATGAAATATATATCAACTCAAATAAGAAAATTGGTCAAACAAATTATTTTGTATTATTGAAACATATGTCTAAATTTCCACGAAAAATTATTCACCTAGTTAAAAAAAGACATCTTACAAATATATTGACAAAATTTCAAAAGAATAGGAATAATTTAACCCTCTAAGCGTCTGGAACGTAATATTCCGTATACTAAGCTCCAGTTTTCACTGCAATATAAGCAATATTTAAAATACTATAATTCTATGGATTTAATGAATTTTCAATACATCGAAGAACGATCCGTACTCTGGAGGATTACATTCATGCTTATAATAAAGTTTTGTTTTTATAATGTTGAAATAATCATATTTTTTTAATATTTAAAACAAAATGTTGAGAAAACAATATTACAATTTTACCCTTTTGCAAGGCGCTTGGAGGGTTAAAATCTTAGTTAGAACTTTAAACATCCATAATTTGATATATAAATTGTTTAATCAAACACGCCATTTTCAATCCATGGATGGAATGAAAATTTCATTACCATAAAAAAGCATCACTAATAGACATAGTTGCTAGGCAACAATTGAAAGAAAGAAAAATAATGAAATATGTACATTTTTAAATAAAAAAATCTAAAACAAAATGTTTTATATTATTGAAACACGTGTATAAATCACCCAAATATACAGAAATACTTAAAAAATCTGGCAAATGCATAAACAAAATTTCAATTAATAGAAATAATTTAAGACCCATATTGGAAAATTTCAGAATCCATAATTTACCATTTAAATTCATTAATCAAAAGAGCCATTTTCTTTCAACAAATGAAAAATTGAAAATTGTTTGATTTGCCATCGGAAAGCATTATGGTGCAAAATAAAATATTCTGTATTTCCAAACGAATGAACCGAACGTAACAAAAAGATATGCAGCTTAATCCGGATACCTCATGAACGTGCTTACTTAATTTCAAGGAAATCGGATGCTTTTTACGACAGTTATCGCGAAAGAGACAGACCGACTGACAGATGGAGAGACAGACTGACAGACGCCAAAGTAAGCCTTCACTGACGTTTCGTCAATTAAATCATAACGATAAAATTGACGTTTGAGAAATATGAATATTGAAGTATGCATTTAGTGAGCACGATTTTACAAATTTTACTCCAGATGCATGCTTAATGTTTCATATTTTGTTGCTTATAAATCTATAATTACTTATTTTGTCACTTATAATACTATACATGTAATTTTGAAAGTATTTTTAAATTTTTTATAATAATTAATGACTTTTCTAATCATATTTAGTAAAATTCACCAAAAAATATAGATTTATATTTTCAATACGCATGTTTTTTTTGGCAAAATCAGACTAAAGTCAAAAGATGGTGAAGCTTTATATTATTTCTAGTGTAGTCTGTTAAATATTCAAAATTGCAAAAAAATGATCTTTTTATTTTACTCAGTTCAACTATCTCACTGATTATAGAGAAATGATTAAAAAAAAAAATACCAGTTGCAAATTTATTTTTAAATTTAAACATTCAATATAATTAACTACAAAACCCAAGAAGTATTCTTCTAAATTTGCTTCGTTAAACTTTCCACAACTAATGAACTCCTGGGGAAAGAAATGTCGTTCTTTAAATTACTACCTAAATTTTAAATGACACTTCTCGATAAACAAAGGAAATAGCTGATTAAATTAATTAAACTATTAACCCATTAAAGACTGTTTCCTTTTATGCTTGACACAAATAAAATAAAATTTCATTTAATACATATTATGATGTAATAAAAAAGCCATAATATTATATTATTAACACTCTCCAAGAATGTTGAAAAGTGTTTATACATTCGATTTGTCACTCCGTCTGTCCGCGCTCTAATTTCTGTAAATAAACTCGGATGTTCGTGCAATTAATAAAAATTATTTAGAATCACGTTCGTATTACAGTAAAACCGCGATATTCCGGATTAATTGGGACCAGATCCAATCCGGATTATCCGGAGAAATAGAAAAAAATTAAATAGAATAAAACATACTTACAGAAAATTACGTTTATGTTAAACTTGTTGAATATTTACAGACAGTAAAAGTGTTTACTTTGTAATACACTGATCAAAACAATTAAAGGATATTTGAAGTTTTATATAAAATAAAGATATAAACGAAATTTTTTTGCCGAAAATAGAAGAAGAGAATCACAAATGCAAATTTTTCTGGTTTTCAAACTGTGGAGTATGCAAAATTTGAGTTCGACGTCAAAAACGTCGCTTCAGCGGAAGCGAATGAAATTTGACTTTCAACTGGATAAAAGAGAATGAAGACAAGGACAACGTTGACAACGTTGCTGGCCGCGCGTGGAAACCATACCCCCTACTGAAAATGATTTTCTTTGAAGAAAGCACCTTTTCTTATTCTTTTTTTCTCATATGCACAAATTGTGTTTTTTTTCCTTTTGTACACAAATGCGCAATAAAATGCATTTTTTTCTGCCAAACATGTGTAATTTATTCTCATATAACCTACTATGTCTGTCGACCATGTATCAATCAGCTAAAAAGTTTCCCAGATACAAAATCCACCTAAAACTACAATATCCTTTAATTATTTTGAGCAGTGTAAATATGTATGTAATTTTCTGCAATGCCAGTTTTCTATGCCAGTTTTACGAGCCGTACTGTTACGCTTCCACTTTGAGCATGAGTAGTTCGTCGGTTGTATTTTAAATAAGAATGCTTAAGGAATTCTTCTGAAAAGATTTCGGAAAAAGTCTTTTTCAGGTACTTACGTATTAACGCCACCGCAGCTACAGATTTGACGATTTTTGATCTACACCTAAATTTTTTGCGACAAATCATAAAATAAAACACTTTCTTTAAAATTAAAACACTTTCAAAATTCAAAACACTATATTTAAAAACAAAGTAACATATCGGATTTCAGTGGAAAATGGGCCGATATAGAGTCACTTCTGCTGCGGTGGCGTTAATACGTAAGTGCCCTTTTTTAATCAGAATACGACGATGAAACAAGATAATGTTATGGAAATTAGCCAGTCGCTTCTCAAACTTGAAAAAAAAAATTTACTAAATCGATCTGGATTATCTGGAAATCCGGAATAACGGGGTCCGAATTAGCGGGGTTCTACTGTATATATGAAATGTGTAGCATTATTTGTTCACATAGATTTGCGCCCAAAAAAATTCCATATGCGGATATACAGACGGACTGACCAGACGACCACTATAAGTGCTACGTATTTACATGATTACGAACGAACTTAAAAAAGAATCCATTTCCCTGAAGTCCAATGAAAGATAAAGACATATCGGGTCCGAATTTTTTTCAGTTTTTAGAGAAAATTACTTTTACGTTAATAATTTTAACACTAGCTATAAATAAAGATTAATTAGTGTTTAACGAATATTTCATTGTCTGAAAGATAACGTATGTTGTTGCTTTGCGTACTATTGAATTAATATTCATACGACATTAGGCTAAGGAAGAATTTTTTGAGAGTTTCAGAAAATATTGTATCACAATAAGATTTAACTTATATTACAACTTTCCAATACTTTTTGCTCTTTATTACGAATGCTGTTTTCAGGAAAGTAACTTTTATTTTAAATTTAATGAGTGAAATATATGATTAAAATAAAAAAATCGAGAATGGCGCAAAGAGAATTCGAAAAAAAAAATAATTATTAGTATTACTAAATGCTGAAACATAAGTGAAGTCATATAGTAAATGCATAAACATATACTAACATTACTACATGTAAATAGTAGCAAGAGTATTTCATAGTACAAAATAATACTCCATTAAAATACATGTACAGTTAGTAGTACACCAGAGGGTTAAAACATTTTCGCCTCCACTCGAAATACCCACATGTATCACACTGAAAAGTAATTTCAATGTGAGACAAACCATAACCCATACGAACAACTGCGATGAAATAAGTTTGGGCTAAGCACCGACGCATTACGAGAAGTCACTCAAACTGTCTTTAACTTAAGTAAATACCGACAGCGAAAAAAATATACAAGGTCCGGCTATTAATTTCCAGGACTGACATAACTATACGAGAACGAAAAGCTGGAGAATGGCGCCAATGATTGCATATTTAAAAGCGTTTTCTTGCACATGTGCAGTGCACTTGGCGCCATTCTCAAGCAAGTGGTTCTGGTGAAAAGGCTCGTTAAAACGTAGCTCTTAAATTCCTGTTGTCGAAGTGAAAAGGAGCAAAGAATTAACATTAAGTTTTGCTTAAAATTGAGCAACACAGCTTTGGAAACCTAATAAATGTTAAAACAAGCTTACGGCGAGGAAGCATTATCCCGCTCAAGAACTTTTGAATGGTTTAAACGCTTTCGGGACGGGCGCGAAAGAGTCGAAGATTATCCCCACATAGGTCGGCCGCAGTCCGTATGCACGCCGGAAGCAATTCAAACAAGTTGGAAATTGCACGTGAACGTAGCAAATGAGGTACGTTCGTACGAAAACGAAGTTTTAAAAATATTCAGATCTTGCTGATATAGTAGAGCGTACTCCGGATACAGTATAGTAGTCGAAATCTTTACGTTTCTGTAAATATGCAGGAAGTAATTTTTATTACACCTCAGCAACGTATATCTTATTCATAAAATGTGAAATAGTTGAATATAATTAAAACACGCCCCAAACAATGTTTCCCCGTATAACATTATTTAGTGGAATACTTTTGTGTGGCCCTGTAATTTAATTAGGATGAGCGAAGCGAATCCTCTACTAGTCCACTCAAATTACAATTTGTCGTACGCTTTACAAAAAAACTATTCAATATTTTAACTTCAAATTAAACACAAAAATAAATTATGATCTGTAGATTTGCAGAATATAATTTTTTTTTTACAGTAAAACGTTAAAAAAATTATTATTTTAATTAATTTATTTTACATGCATTTCCAATACGGACGCATTTTAGCAAATAAATAAAAAATGAAACGCGTATATTTTCAGAAAAAAAAGTTTAAATCATGGAGTAAATAATTATAGATAGAATCATGATTAATTTATTAAATAAAACATGTTTTCATTATCCCGCAAAATCGTTTGCACAGATGACACTTAAACATTTTAAAAAAATTGTATTATGAATTTTTTTTTTTTTTTTTTTTTTTTTTTTTTTGTAAACTGGCAACAAAATAATTGTAAACAAATAAAATTAATTCTTAAATTTGTTATATAAATGAAAAATTAAAAGATCTGCGTGAAGTTGTTGGTTCAAGCTCTTTATAAATATTTTTGCGAAGGTCGTATTGTGGCTAAATAATATCGACTCATTAATCAGAAGGATTTTATAGAAAAATAAGACTTTAATAAGTTCGCAAACACAACAATAATTATTCGTGAAAACGTCACTGCGAGAATGAGAGAGCGCTTCGTTAAAAGGTAATTCCAATAATTGAGTTGCCATTCGCAGAAAGTAAAAAATTCTCCCACGCGGAGAGAATTACAGCAATTCTCATACGCTAACATGTATAAAAATGAAGAAATTAAAATAAAATGTTTTACAGTTGAAAATTCATAGTATCAACGAAAGCAGATTTCAAATGTTTTTTCCAGAAAATAGGATTTTGAAGAAGTAACTTTCTTCAAATATATTATTCTAAAATAGCTATCAAAGATTATCGGATGTTGATTACAAAGATTGGAAACATGCATATTTCAAACAATTAAAAAACACCAGTGGACTTGAAATTGTAAAAACATCTTTAAAAGAGCTTTTAGTTGAAAATTTAAAAAAAAAATTGTAAAAGTTTGCTTTGAAAATATCTTATGCCAGTTTTACATCATAAATAAAAAATTAAAATGCGCCAAAACATAAAATAACGTTTTTGTTTAATAAAGATGCAAAAATAATAATAATAAAAAATATTGTTACTTTCAAATATCTGTTTTATAAAATAATGCTTCGCGAATCCAAACAAAGCATGGCTTTTGCTAGTAATAAAAATTCTTTGCATCACAGACTGGACAGAATGCATATTTTAGTATATATTTCATAGATTCATGCCAATTCTATTATGTTCGAATGAGTGTAACATCATTAAAATGCATTTGAAACTTTTTCCCCATTGACCGTAATGTAATGGAATCCTTTTGATTGTCCCTGTAATTGATCTATCCATCCGATTATCATAAAGTTTGAAATGACTCTACAAAGTTATGTTATAATTATGTATTTTAAATTTCAAACGATTCGGTTGGGTAGTTTTTGCGTTGTTATATGCGGACAGACGGACAGACAGACAGACGGACGGACTGAGCGACAACAATAGGTGCTACGTATTTACATAATTAAGAACGCGCCTAAAAATTCGCGATATGGTAAAATGTGATCGTAGATTGACTTTCTTGTACTCGCCAATAAATTGAACAGACGGTCCGGCGAATTTTGACGCAAGACATAGGCAAACCAAGATTTGTTCCAGATTCGTTCCTCACCATGTTCCATTCTTAGCTTAGCATGGTGTCGTTGAGATGCAGCAACCAACATACTCTCCAGATCTAGCATCCGAAGACTTTTTCCTGTTTGCTAAGTTCGCTGTGGAAACAAGATTTCAGGATGTCGAAGCTATCAAGAAAACTGTAACGTCACTATTACAGACCATTCCAAAAGAGGACTTTAAAACTTCTTTCCGAAATTTGTACAGACGAGCACAGGTGTGCATTATGGGGATTACTTCGATACTGATGGGGATTACTTCGAATCATATTTATTCATTTTTTCCTTCTGAGTTATTCCATGAGTCCTGGAAATTAATAGCCGGACCTTGCATTATCCGAAAAAGATAAATGGTATTGTATATTCCTTCTATCGCATTCAATGTTTTTATTATTATTAGAGTACAAATTTTATAAAGATTTTGTAAATAGCTTCTCTTTAATTTTACGTATTGTTTTCATAATGCCATTGTATATTGAACTAGTCGGATGTGCCAATCCCAAAACTTCCTTCTATCTCATACGTACATTTTAATGTTTAAAAAAATAGTTACTCATGTTAATGTTTTAATAATTTTAATTCAATGCTATAACAACTTTTATTTTCATCTTAAATTTCTGCTTCAGTCAATTAATCGAAGTAAAAACGAGTTTCCGTCTCTGCACGAGCCGATGGACAATAGAATGATAGGCAGATTTTTTTTTTAATTCAGGAAGGACCAACTTGCCATTCCAAAAAATAATCATACACAAAAATTTTAGTTCAGATTTAGGCATAACTTCATGCACTTTTAGATGATGAAATATTGAAAAAGGCACAAAAATCGCTATAAATCTTCCTTTATTAATTGGACCAATATACGTTCTTCTTTAACATTATTCGTGGCAATAGAGACCGTATAGGGATCTACCTCGCAGAATTCACGGTAGTGCTGTGAAAAGGTTTGTTTTATACTTTTTGGGTAGCTAAATCCGAGTTTTCAACTTCTCACCGAAATTGTCCCCAGCAAACCCCCACCCCAAATTTTGGTAAAATGCCCTCATCCCGCAAATAAGTTTTTAAAAAAGAATTAAAACTTAAAAAAAAGTTATAGGGAAAGTTCGGAAGGAAAACGGGATAGCGAACGAATAAACAAGCGAGTAGTTAAGGCGTAACAATAGTCACAGAAAAAGAACCTGTTGATAATGTAAAATCTATGGGAGCGTACTTTTCAAATATTTCGCCCAAATTTTAATATTTTGACATGGTTTTTTTTCACAAGACAGCTGAGGACGATCCACAACCGGCCTTGTTTTTACTTTTTCAGTTTTGGTTTCAGATTTTTTAAAAATTACTTTAACTTTCGAAGCCGGTTTAAACCAGTTCTGAAATTGAAACTATCGTAATATAAAAAAATATATAAGCAAAATCGAAAAAGTAAAAACTAGGCCGGTTGTGGATCGTCCTCAGCTGTCTTGCGCAAAAAAATCATGTCAAAATATTAAAATTTGGGCGAAATATTTGAAAAGGACGCTCCCATAGATTTTACATTATCATCCGGGTCTTTTTCTGTGCCTAGTGGGGGGAAATACATAACTTAGCGTATGTTGAGAGACCGACTCCTCTCATTCCGTTCAGCCTACAGATATCTTAATAGTTGCAAATTTTGTCTACTTCCTAAATTTCTGCATACTTTATCACTAAATCAATAAAAAAGTTTTATTAAAGAAACTTATTTTACAAAATTTGGAATGGGGGGGGGGGAGGTTTGCTGGGAGAAATTTTGTTGAAAAGTTACAAATTCAGATTCAACGGCCCAAACAACAAAAAATAGTCGATTTCTAAAACTACCATTAATTTTGCCAGGTAAAATTCTCTGTTGCCCAGATTATTAAGATAGATCATATTTTACTGGCTGTACTCAATGGCTAATTTACTGGCTAATGCTCAAACTAAGCCTAGAGTCTGTTAAAAATTTGTGAACAAAATTAGAGTTAAAATCATTAATTGGCAATTAAAAATACCTCTTTAAAAAGGGGCACAAAATATAATAAATAATGTTACTAAGAATGAATGTCATTTTAATTTGAGGACTCTAAAATGTAGAGCTCGAACCCCCTATGTCACATAAATTAGTTAGGCCGTACGTATGCACCTGTTAAAAATTTCGACAACCGAAGCAATTAAATAGTTTAATTATGAAATTAAGTTCGCCAAATCTGAAACTCAGCATTGTTTCCTTTCGCTTCGTTTTGCGAGATGTTCTTTATCCGATTTGGTGCAGATTCCCAAAATTTTTCAGAAGCCAGGGGTTCAATACTCAAATATTGTTAATTCTACATGAAAATCATTTACCTAAGTTAAAAGGGATAGCCCTCAGATCCCTGCTTTTTACTTAACCATTAAATTCCCAAAACGAATCAGGGAAGCGCCTTATCAGAAAAGAGCCTATTTACAAAATTTGAAACAAAATCAAGTAACTCTGCATGACAAACCCTATTATCTAAATTAAGGGGAGGGGGGGATTAGCCCTGTATCCCATTTCTACTTAACCACGGATCTCCCAAATCGAATTAGTTAAACGCTAATCAGAAATAACCTATTAGTAAAATTTGATTGAAATCAGATTTTTATCAACAGTTATCGTGTTACGTACATACCGACATAAAAAAAAAATCAAAATCAGCAGGAACATTGGATCTCAGACTTTAATAGCTTATCTTATATAATTATTTTCTTACCGTGAAAAAAATATTCACCACTTTTATTAGCAAAAAAATTCTTATTTATACAGAACAAGAAAAATAATCAATAGTTTAAGTGCACTGAAACCGATATAGCCATAAGAATAGAAAAAGCCTATTCACTCGAAAGAAATATCTTTTACATTATTCTATAGAATAATGCAATAGATATTTACTCATTAATGGCGACTGCATTCGCTATTTATAAGAATAAATTAGGTTCCACGTCAAAATATAGTGAGAGACAATTTGTTTGTCTGAAACTGACTTTTGAAATAACGATCCAGAATTTTCCGTAAAATGTACATTTGATAATGCAAGATGATATTAAATTAATATGCTAATTATTTAAGATTCTTCGTAAGAATTTATTTTACGACTTTTTTCATCTAACCTATATTTATAGGCTCTTTTTTATTTTCTTTTATTATTATCAGGTTAAATTATTCTTTTTACTTTGTTCTGTCTTTTCGAAACAAAAGAACTGGATTCGTGAAAATTTCAAAATCCAGTTTTCGACGAATTTACATGGTTTAGTTGTTTTTACAAAATGTCTGTCTGTGAGTCTGTGGCGTTGTCTGTCTGTATGTGTCACAAATATTGTGAGCATTCTACGAGGGGGAGTGTGAAAATAAGTTTCCGCTGCCGAGTGTGGTCAGAGTTGTGTATCGAAATCAAACAATATAATGAGACATTAAAAATAAAACATATCTTTATTTAAACTAAATCTTGGACTTACGCTGTAAACATTATAAGTTAAAAGCAAAAATTATTACTTATCAGCGTAAAAAACAATTTATTAAAGATTAAAAATTCCTAACGTTTCGAACTCAGTCTAATGAGTCATCTTCAGAGGTATATTTTTAAAGAAGAAATAATTTACATTAAAAACAGATTGGTTAATTGGTTGATTAAAAACAGTTTTTACGCTGATAAGTAATATTTTTTGCTTTTAACTTATATCTTTATTTACCCCCACATAATTACCAAATATATCGCTTGATAAGCTTCGAAAAAGCCCCCTAGAGAAAACGGCTTATGCAAAGCAATAATGTTTTCCTGAAGGGCTAGAGCGCTCGCTTTATTAAGGATTATGACAAATGTCTCAATGTACTTGGTACTTATATTGACAAATAAAATTGTGTCATATCTTTCATGTCTCATTACATTAGAACTACAATTATTCTAAACATAGGCTTGTTAAACACTTGTTAATTCTCTATGCCACTTTATTACAAGGAAGTTGAAAATCCATTTAAAGTAAAACCCCGATAATTCGGATTAAATGGGACCAGACCCAATCCGGATTATCGAAAATACGGATTATACGGAGAATTAGAGATAATAGAAATAAAATAAAACATACCTATAGAAAATCACCTTTATGTTTAACTTATTGATTATTTACAGACAGAAAAAATGTTTACTTTGTAATAAAAAAGTTTGTAATTTTTTTGCTGTGCCAGTTTTCCATACCTTTTGCAAGCGGTTCAGTCACGCATCCGCTTGAGCATAAATAGTTCGTTGGGTAATTTAAATAAGATTTTAAATAAGAAAACTTATGGTATTATTCCGAAAAGATTTCGGAAAAATGTTTTTTTTATTCTGAATACGGCGATGAAACAAGTTAATGTTATGGAATTAGCTAAATCGCTTCTGAAACTTGAAAATAAAAATTTACCAAACCGATTCGGATTAACGGGGTCCGAATTAGCGGGGTTCTACTGTAATTATTTACCACATTATTATAATTATTACTTGCATAATTGCACTCATTAATGTATGCCAACCCAACGAATTACCACGTTCTCATTTTTAAATCTTTTATGCAATAGAGAAACTAATATAATAAGACTCCTTTAAAAGCCTTCTTTCGTTAAAGTCATTCCAATTGATGATCAGTTTGTATAAAGAGCCCATTTGTAATACATGAAGTGTTAATACAAAACAGTAACATTAAAATATATCCGAACACAATTATTCAATTAAGAAGTTCTTTAAATTTTGAAGAAGAGTCCAAAAAATAGAAGAATAATAGAATAAAACAACTTTTAGAGCCTTCTTTCGTGAAATAATGCAGTCAATTTATTTAACAATCAGATTGTGTAACGACCCCATTTGTAAATACATGAAGTGATAATAACAATACAATACCATCAATGGTTTCCGAACACAATAAATCAATTAAGAGTATTCGGGTTCCTTAATTTTTAAGGAAGACTCACGGGATTTTATGGACGCTATTTTCTTATTTATTTTTTAAGACTGTTTGCCATGTTAAAAGAATTACAAATGTGATTATGTGTTATTGTGTATAAATGAGTGTAGTAATAAAGAGTAATTTAATCATCACTGAAGGTTGCAGTGGATGCCAAATAAACAGTACAATTTCTTGAACATTTTGATTTAAATAGAGTGGATAAAAATTGCCTTCAGATTTAGGCACATAAAATTATCTTCATTAATCTTTACTAATTTAGATCTTAGCTTTTTCTTTTCGTGTTGAAAGAAAGACGAAAGTTAAATATTAATATAAATATATCACACAAATGTTTACTTTTGAGTAGCAAAATATAGCCGAATACGATTATGAGTAGTTTATGTCAGTGTTCGATTTTACAGTGAATGTGCCAGAGAAATTATTCCTCAAACTGGCATCTAAAAATTTTTCCTGACGCCTAAGAACTTTCAACTTTTTTCAGTCCCTGGTCTTGATCAATCCTACAAAATTTCACAACATGAAGTTTCAAAAAATCTTATTTATGAAATCAAGCAATGCATCTAACATGCATTGGTAACAGTTATTTATTTTCTATCTAGATTCCTAACGTTTTAAGCAGTTTCTTTCTAGAATTTAGAATATTTGACTTTTTTATTTCACGCGTTATTGTGCCACCCCAAAGTTGTATTTTTTCTAAGAAATAGACTTTTAGAGCACAAATATTGCTGTTTTGTACAGAGAGCGAATTGTTTTTGAAATATTAAAATATTTAAAATGTTTTAACAGTGCATATATTATATACATAAAAGCATTAGAAACCATTACAAATTACCATAAAAATTGTGAATATATGAATAATAAAAAAATTTAGTCAATTTGAAAATGACGTAAAAACTACCGTATAAATATCTGAAGAAGTACGCATATCTATATCATAAATGACTCACGCGGTTTGGGAAGGTCACCTGAAATGCACCTGAATTTTGCATTATTGTATATTTTTAACTGGATTCACTCTGCAGGTTATCATCTTTTGTTATAAAATGTTGTTTTTCTTACAAATGGCATACATTTTACAACAATTAATTAAATAAACTATTAATGATTTCAGTGTCTTATATAAAATGTGTGCCTGCTGGCTTTATAAAAAAAGAGGAAAATAAAAAAATCCCAGATACTTAGCGGTAAAAAAGGGTTGAAATATTTTTAACTTAACTTGTCCCGTTACAGCATGTTTTGTCAACAAAAATGCATTTCTTCTCTCCTAAAGCCTGTGTATAATTTTAATGCAAAGCTATTGATATAGTGTTTAAAAAACAATATTTTCTTTGTTTTTTTTTCTCTTCTGATAGATTGAATATATGGAAAAATTTTTGAAAGTGAAAATCATTAATTTCTTCGTATTTACTAAATATTCTAACACAAATTTTATCTTCTTATAACTAAATCTATACTTGATCGTTAGGTAAAAGGTTAATATACAATAAAATTTCAGAACTATGGTTCATAATTGTGAAGAATATTAAATAAGTGTAACTACTTTTAATGATGCTAAATGGGTCACTCTATTCGATAATCTATTCTCAAATCCCAAGGGGAACTTTATATTACGATTTGAAATTGGCAGGTGGTGTTATTCAAAAACTATGTAATCGAAAATGAGTTTCCATATTTTAAAGCACCATAATTTAAAGGCTACTCCATATTATAACATTAAACTTCCAGACTCTTCCAAGCCCACATGACCCAATCACAAATTAAAAGGTGTTACATGAAAAAGCATTTTCATAATGATGATCACTACGGAAACTAAAAATTCACATTCCGAGAAGCAGCAAGCAACTTTAGCGGTTGATAGGTTAGTCAATTCTGATCACTCCGTAAACTCCAACTGACGCTCTCAAATTTCTCAGATAAATTGGCCCCTCCCTTTCTGACGCATTGCTTTTCAAAACCGACTAATATTTATTAGAAAGTAATTGTAATACTTCGAGCTCTTCCATAGGTTCATGGGTGGAGCTAGATTCTTTTATGCCCCGCGCCAGAATATAAAGTAATCCGTCCCTAAATGCGGATGAGTCCAACCAGCGCAGACGGTTATTAAATAAATAAAACAAAATTATTAAGTTTTCGATAAATGTTTTATTCTAAAAAGGAAAATAGATTTGTGGAATGAAATTAAAATTTCGCAATAAGATATTGACATTTAAGTAATACATTCTAGTTCTTTTTAGGAAAATAATTAATAGATTATGCTGAATTAAAGAAAATAAAAATAAAAGGAACTTTAGCCGTTAAAAATATTAATATATTACGGAAACTGAGAATGAAAGTATGTTCTTATAAAACTTTAGAACGAACTCAAAGCGTGAAAATGGCGATTTTTTTTTAACATATATATATATAATAATAAAATAATAAAAGAAAAAGAAATAATTTTATCTAAAATTCACGAAAGCAAATTTTTATTAAAATACGTAAAAAGTACTAGAGTCTCGATTGATACAACATTTTTGATATTTTAATAACTTTTTGATATATAATCTTATCCACTTATATAAGCTTTAAAGAAAAAGTGAAAAGAAGGCTGCTTTGTTGTCGACAAATGAGAGGTAATTTAAAAATAGATGCGATTTGGATGCCTGAAAAATCTTAAATTCGGTTGCATACAAATGTCTTAAAAACTACAATTTAAAATGTCTGAAAATCGAATGCTCCATTTTAAGACGCTTATGTGTCTGAAATTAATAGATTTCATTTTACAGAATTTATACCCTCATCATATTCATAATTTCAGACACCTATGACGTCATGATGTCTGAAATTTCACTTTTGTCTGAATTACTCTTTCATCACATATTCGTTTGAATTTAAGTCGCTTCTATTTATTCGTGCAGTACTTATAATGTATTAATCAGTTTTCTAAAATACCAATATCGCCTTTTAGAATGCTATTTATTCTCAATTAAACAAGTTAGCTGCATAATTGATTTTGTACATTCTTTTATAATAGAATAACAATCAATGCTGTTTTTATGTTTGGCAAAGTATCTCTAACTTTAAAAAGCTATAACTCGGAAACGGTGATAGATAGAAACATGAAACCAGTGGTGTGTTTATTTTAAAAAATGGTAAGAATCTTATACATAAATCAGAAAAATTAGCTAAAAACAGCGCTCATAGATGGCGCTCTGTTGAGGCTGATATTGACGTCACTTAACACTGATGCTAATTAAGGTGTTTTATGTGGAGTGGGTCTTGTTCGGAAATGCACTTTTGATTTTTACGACCCAATTTTGAATTCAATCCGTATAGATTTGATTTTGTTGGTGTCAGAACAATAATAGAAAAAAATAGTGTTTCCATAGAAACGATTCTCTCTTATTGTGCTGACGCCAACAAAAGCAAAATTATATGGATTGAATTCGAAATCGGGTCGTTAAAGTACATTTTCGAACAAAACCCACTCCGCGTAAAACTCCTCAATTCGCTTCAGTACTAAGTGAGGTCAATATCAGCCTCAACAGAGCGCCTATCGCTCTCAGCGTCATCTATGGGCGCTATTTTTAACTAAATTTTCTGATTTATGTATACGATTCTTACGATTTTTTTAATAAACACACTACTGGTTTCATTTTTCTATCTATCACCATTTCCTAATTATAGATTTTTAAAGTTAGGGATCCGTTGTGAAACAGCCTGTATATGTAATGTATGAACATGAATATGTTTATTTGTAAATTGATTCCATATGGAAAAGCGATATTTCCTGTCGAGAAAACTGATTTATGCAATGTAAAAACGACTCGGGTACGTTTTTTCGAAAACCAATGCAGTGAAAAAAAAATTATATTTGCGTTTTTTTAATTATAGAAAAGATATTACCTAAATTTTCCAAAGATAAAGAGACATTTCAGAAACCACGGGAAACTCCTAAGAGGTAATGGTAAACTGTGGTGCGTGGTTATATTATATGTTCATATCATAAATATTATTTGTGGTTTTTTTTATAATGTATTAATTCAATATCCTTCTGTTTTATTAAATTGCGAATTATTATTTTTTTAAATTTTTCTTTTTATTATGACACAGTAAAAATATATATCTAATTAAAAAAAAATCCTTGTTACTTTTGTTATAAAAATTTTTGAAAGAAATAAAATTTAAATATAAATATTTGCTTTTAAATGTTTACTTAAGATATGACGTAACTTTCTTTTATACGAGCAGGATATATTTACCATTTTTTAATCCAAGCATCTATGCAATATTTAATAAACCGCATATTTACTTCTTTTTTATGCAAACTATCATGCATAAATTATTAGAAGTTCTTTTTTTATTTTCAAAATAGATTAATGAGTATTTGTTTAGTATCTACGAGAAAGATTTTATTTCGTGTCAGTTCTTTTTCCGAAAGTTAAATATTTGATTTAGGTTGAAGTTGTGTAGAAAGGCTTTAAACTCTCGCGAAGAAAAAAAAAAGTCTCTTTTCATCAAACGTAGTGCACATCCTTAAATCTGAAATTAAAAAAAGCAGTTTAAAATGTTTAATGCGTGTAAACATAAAGTCAAAAGGTATTTTGAAAATTAGCATATTTTGAAAAGAATAAAACAATTTATTATGTTTTAGTGTTATAACGTTTCGTTGAATAAAATCCCTTTTGATTTCTCTGAAATTGTTGTCTATTATTAACATGCAAAAAGACAAATATTATTTCTTAATTCTTCTTTTATTTATTTAAAATTGCATATGTTCTTATTTCTTATAATTATTTGAGAAGTGATTTTCAATGAAAAAAATGATTTTTTTTTTTTTTTTTTTTTTTTTTTTTTACTTTCCGACATACACTGTAAAAAAAATTCAAGAGGTTACTAAAATTTTTTTAGTAAATTTGTATTCCACAGAATTTTTTAGTAACCATTACAAACTTTTTTTTTGCAAGTGAAACAAGCATTTATTTTGTAAACTGAACAAAAGAATTTTTTGTATAACTAACTTAAAAATTTTTAGTATGAGCCACCAAGCAAATTTTAGTAATAGCTCCAAAATTATTTTTAATAACCATTACGTGCGCCCGAAGGGCAGGAGGTTCCTTCGAGCTGCATCCAGACGAAGCGGAAGATTTTCGGCAAAACAGCAATAGATAGCAGCACCACACATTGCTAACTGTCCGACAGGATTTTCATAACCCCTTTACTAACGAGTACTTACACTACATACATTCGGGGCGTGCTTGGCGGTGGCCAGAATCGAACCCGTGACCTTTTAGTCTGGAGTCTATTACTATAACCACTATGCTATCAAGGCCGCACCAAGTGGATTTTAGTAATAGTTATTAAAAATATAAAGCTATAAACTCTCTTCGTTGCTAAATTTTTTCTAGTAATTCTTACAGATTTTCTTGTAACCGACTAAGATTACTAAACATTTTTTAGTAATTACAAGGATCACTAAAGTTTTTTTTAGTAGATCGACCCTTTTTTTTACAGTGTAGATGATAAGGCGAAAAACATTTTTTTAAATACAGAATGCAACAAGAATTTTTAAGTTTAAAATGGAAATCAAAACAAACACTGTCGTCCCAAAATTTACTTCTACCTCATCTATGTTGATACACAAGAAAATGCAGCATAGTAGAGCCACATGTTAGATTATTTACATTAAAATCGAGCCAGCAATAACTTATGTCAGCTTCTAACTAAATCTGAAGTTTGATAAATACCCGCGTGTTATTTTCTGAAATAGATATACTGTGGTAATGCACTGCTTGACATTGAAAATGCAACACCAAGAAAAAGTGGTCAGAAATTTATGCAAATTTTAGAGTAGACGCATGTCACTGAGTTACGCGAATGATGTGAAATGTGCAGATCTCCAACGTACGTGATGTAAGGTATAAGGGAAGGAACTTACAGAATGGGTAATATTCGTGTCGTTATTTCTGCCAGACGAATTATCGAAGAAATTTTGTTTTTGTCTCGGAGGATACATGTATAGAAGAGAATGGCAGGCCGCGGTCAACGAAGACACTTCCAGCAGATAGACGATTTTACGAGAGGTATGGTGATCGGATGAGAAAGGGGGGGGGGTGCTTACGTCAAATCACAGCTGATACCAACATGGATGCGGGTACGGTGCATAGGCTGTGGCGAACATGGTTGAAACAAGAAAAATTGGCAAGATTGAGGAGTGCAGGTGCAGCGAGAGTGACGTCAGCACCCGTGGATCGACGCATCCGTTTACAAGCTGCCTTTATTCTGCAGTATGTGCAAGGTACCCTGTATGTTTCCTTGTCGACCAGAACTATTTTCCATCGATTGGTTCAATATGGCCTGCACTCACGGCGTCCGTTAAGATGACTGCCATTGACTCGACAGCATAGACGCCAACGTTTGGAATGGTGCCGGACTAGTGCGACGTGGATGACAAATTGGCGAAACGTCTTGTTCTCAGATGAGTCACGCCTCTGTTTATCCAGTCACAGTCGCCGCATAATTTCATGTCATCTCATGTCATCATAGTTTGTATTCAGACCCCATTGTTACTTGGATAATGTACCGCGGCGAGTGGCAATCCCCTACCTTCAGAGGCTGCCTAATTCAATTTTTCAAAAGGATACACCCAACCAAACAGTGCTCGCATGTGCCAACATGCTCTGTAAGGTATACACATGCTTCCCTGGCCACCGTACTCTCCTGACCTGCCACCAATCGAGCATGTGTGGAATGTGATTGGACGCTGTTTGCGGACTCTGCGACTGCCTGGTTATGAAGACGAACTGTGCCAAATGGTTAAAAGAGAATGGAGAGCCATCTGTAAGGACACCATCCGCACTCTTATTGACTCTATGCGAACATGTGATTATTCGTGCATCGCTGTCCGCGGTGGTCCTATATCCTACTGAGGCGACGCCGTTCTCGTTCTGTATTTTGACTATTATTTTGAAATAAACATCACTTAATGCTCCTTGCTGTCTCTATCTTTTTCCCAAATTTCATCACTTTCTGACCACTCTTTCTTGGAGTTGCATTATTCAATATCGAGCAGTGTATTTAAAAATTCTGCATATCAGTTTCACTTAATTGGTCATGTACACCAAAATCAAATCAGAACGAATTTTTATCAGGGGTTATCTGAATCGGAAGTTTGATGAAAATCCATGCATTAATTCTTAAGATACAGTTATTGCAAAACCTGAAAAAAATTGCTTCAGTGTCAGGCAATTTATACCAAAAAATGAACAATACTGGCCTACATCAGGGACTAGCTGAATCTGAAGTTTGATGAAATTTCGTGCATTAGTTCTTGAGATAGAGATATTATAATATTCATTAATAATGCAACACAGTAGCGCCGCCTGTTGTGCGATTTACACTAGAATATAATCAGCATCAAATTATAATAAAGACTAGCAGAATCTTAAATTTTATGCAAGTCCGTCCATTAATTTCTGAGATAGAGCTATTGTGAAAAAACGTGAGTAATGCAGCATAACAGCGCCACTTGTTAATCTATACACACGAATACCTAATCAGCTTCAGTTTATATCGGGGTTTAGCCGAATTTTATGTTTAGTGAATTTTTTGTGGGCGTTCTTGATATAGACCGCCCACAGAACATTTATGATAGACAGATTCACTGACAGACATATTCTAAAAATCATCAAATCATGTTCAGAACCTTTTAAAGCGTATAAATCCATCGAAAACAAGAAATTGGAAATTTTCACAAATCTAGTACTTTCTTCATGTAAAGATAGAAGAAAATAATTTAAAAAATGTGTCGTAAAATCTGGCCATTTTACATTTATTCATAGGAAAATATAGAATATCAAACTTTAATCAACAGTTTCTTTGAAAAGTTAAAAAATAAATTCTTTTGGAAAATGTATGGGAAAATTTAGAATATTTGTATCGCAATCTTACTGTATGGATATGAGTAATTATATGAAAATTGTTAAACATTTGTTAAAATCATACTTTACATATTGGCCATAGTCCCATATTCCTCAAATTTCCCTAATATATTTCCGTCGCTTTAACTAAGATTAGAGCAATATATATGTAAATATATATATGATTTCATTAGAAATCATATATATATATATATGGATTTTAAAGAAATAATTTTAGTATGCACTTACCAAGTTAAACAATTTCATAAAATTTTATTCAAATCGAAAGTATTTAGCACGTTTAAATAATGAAATGAAATTTCCGTCGACCAATTACAATTTCATTTCGGATGAGAACAAAAGATAATCAATTTGTACAAGAGACTTTAATAAAAATGTTGTCTTTAACGCACCCTTCCCGCTTTTAAATATGTCTGGTATCAATTTTTATTTTTTTCCATTACACTAGTGAGTATTATCCCGTAAAGCATGGTGACGTCACTGCAACGTCGTTGTGAAGTCACATTGTGACTTTGTGACCATCGATTGTCGATGTGACGTCACGTGACGTCGATGTGAAGTCACAGTGACTAAAATGTGAAGTCGTTGTTGCCGTTTTAGATTTCTTTTGTGACGTTTCACAATGTGGTCACAATGTTTTTATTAATCTATTTATCATTTTATTAATCTATTTATCAGTTTAATCTCTTTTGAAAGAAATAGTCATCCGTTTACTTCGTATTCAAACCCTTGATTAAACAGGGACGGAAGCCGCAAAACAAATAGATATGTAAAACATTTGAAGAAAGATATTTTGCTAAATTATATTTTAAAAAGATTAAAATAAATTTAGACTCATGGTGCAAATATTGCTTAGAACATATAATGCTGTCAGTTTAAATATTTTTAGTTGGTAAAGAGAGAAATAATCTTCTTTTTCGGAACCTATAACGAAATCACACATAAATTATAAAAGTTTCTTCAGTATTTGAAAAAAAAAAAAAATAAAAATGAATATTTATTTAATGCCTTTGTCAAATAAATTATTTTAATTTAATCTAAAGTGATTATTAAAAATATATATTCAGTTAAAAGGAAATAACATTAAAGATCTTGTGGGAAAAAAGTCTTCCGTAAAATATTTTTTTCAAAATAACACATTTCATCCATTCAACAAATATAAATCAGAAGCAGAAAAACAAACAGAATTTTAAACTGTTTGATCCGGAGATATTTTAATACCAAAAAAGAAATATAGAATAGTACATTTAAAATACTAAATCAGACTATAAATTTATGTAGTTCAAATATTTGCTAAAATCCCTTTGTGATTTGATTGCAATAAGCAAAGAAAAAGTCTAATGTTAAGAACTTGACTTTTTAAAATGAAAACAATGCAAAGGATTTTTTCTCGCAAATTAGTTGTGTTTACAAAATTCACGCAGAGGATCCTTTACAGAATTTATATTCTTTAATCACCGGTTTTAAAATACACAATTTTTTTAATATAACTGAATCGCATTCCTTATAACACAAAGTGTTCATAAAAAAATGTTCCAATTTCAAATGGAATATCATGACAGTTTAAATGAGACTATTTACAACAATTTATACGTCCAACTGAAGGTAAACTAGCCTAGTTAGGTGCATTTGTAATTACGTAAAAATGAAGTACCTATACATTGGTGCCCAAAATTTAAGCACAATTCCCATATGCCAATTTTTAAGGCATTTTCAAGCGATAATTTTCACGCAAATATTTAAAAGAAAGTAATTTAATTCGAATAATTACTTTCCCTGCTTACCAGCTTGTCCATATAACATCTCATTCAGGTCACACATGGTCACAAGAGTCACAATCACTACGGCGAAACAAAAAATAGGAAATTCCCTACTTCTCTTTTTTGAGTCTCAAATGACTACTATATGCGACTCCACTAACAGGTCATTGTGACTGCTGCTTTGCGGCGAGTCACCAGGTGAATTTACAATGCCATTTCATTGAGACTCTAGTGTGACCTCTCATCTGGAGACTCAATTTCAAAGTCATTGTGAATGTTGCATTATGATAAAGTACCAAATAATGTCCCATTAAAGTTACATGGTGACTTTTCACCACATTTCTCAGTGACAGAAAGTCACCATGACTTTAATGTGACATTATTCGAATTATATTACTTCCTTTTGAATATTTGCGTGAAAATTATCGCTTGAAAATCCCATGAATATTGGCATTTTGGGACTCGTCCTTAAACTTTGCACACATGTAGTTGTCGTTCAGCTCGTCCGTCAGTATGTCCGTCCGCATATAGCAACGCTAATTTTACCCAATCGAATTATTTGAAATTTAAAATATATATTTGTTGCAAAACTCCAGTATTCCAGTACTATTGAACAGCCCTGTAATTGATCTGTCAGCTAATATACATTCTATATAATGGGAAAATTTAGTTTAGCAAAAAATGCCTAATAGCTTGAAATTTCTCTTTCAGCAATTTATACTAATAGATGGAAACATACTTGAATATTTTGTTCAGTCTTGTAGTTTGCCTGGTACCTTTATTACACATCAGTGTTAAGCTAAAATTAATTTTAAATTAAAACACTCTTAAAACAACTGAAATCACTTTCTCATAAATTATCATTCATAGGCTCCAAGTACCCAATTCTTTGCGCGGCCCTGTATATCATTTTATCATATTCTGCAAACATTTTTTCGTAAATTTAATGCGGTTTAGAGTAAAAATGCATAATTTATTTAAGAATCACCTTTTAGTAATTCATGCTCATATTTAGTAAAGTTGGCGAGCTCTTTTGGATAGCTCTGTATATTAACTATAACATTTATACACACCATATAATATGCATACATTTTGTGAAACTTATACGCGCATATCATAATTAAAATGCATTTCATTCTAACATTAAACCTCATCGGATACATGCATAATACTTCGGAAAGAATATACTATTTGGAGTCTTTTGTATTCCTATATGTGTAAATACTATATACTTTATATTATGCATGAACGTATCGTATAATTTATACTAAACTTCATTGACATACATCAATTTTATTAAACATGAAACAGTTTAATATATTTTAAAAATGTCACACTCAATTCCCCCTTTTACCATTATATAATGGAATTCTTTTGTGTGGCCCTGTAAATGAATAATAGCTACATTTTCACCTCATATTTTATAGAATGCATATTTTAATGCACCTCGTAAAAGCATATAAATTTTAATATGTTTGACAGGGTATAACATCTTTAAAATCTCTTCGAAACGATTTTTCCCCATAGGCAGTAATGTAATGGGAAACCTTTGATTCTCCCTGTAGATAAACTAATCATGGTTGAAAATTCATTTTCAATAGGGTTCGTGCTAGGGTAAACGTCAATAACGTCCTAAAATGTCATGGCACCCGAGTATATTTACGTGAGTTAGAGGGCGGCCAGACGGCCAGACAAACCGAATGCATAAGCACTTATTAACTTTGTTGGAAAGTGATAAAAAAAGGAAATCGGACAAAAGTAAAAAGACATTACACAAATTGAAGACACTGAAAAGTATTTTAATGGGGGAAATTAAACGAAACCTTTTATGATATATTCGATTACACATTTGCTTGTTTTATTACAATTTCTGCAACGCATTAAAGATCGATATTATTTATTTCTGTTTCATGTTCGTTACCATAAATTCTAGTGTTAAAGACCAATTTTAATACAGTTTCATGATTTTAACTTTAAAAATATCGAAAGTTTCGTCGCGTGTTGTTGAAAATATATTTCAATAGATGGCAGCACAGGAAAACTCTCGCGCATGTGTAACTAAACTTAAAAAAAAAAAAAAAAAAAAAAAAAAAAAAAAAAAAACGAGAATTGTCTCAGATATTTTACTACTATTATTTAATGTTATTTCTTATACATTACGTATTATACAATCAAACAACATTTTTTTATTGGGGGGGGGGGGAATTCCCACGTGAAAGGTGTCTTGGTTCTATTTTAAATATGGATGAAGTGTTTTCCTTGGTCGTATGTACGCTTAAAAGTAATTGTGTACGATGGCAGTGGTTTGCATTGAATTGTTGTCATAGTGAGTGTGTTGAGTCGAAGTTGCATTGAAAAAGACACACAATATACTGTAGAAAGTGTGTCAAACAGGAAATAAACAAATTGTGCTTTTGTAGAGTGAAGTGTTGTCAAAGAGTACAATTTCCTGGCATAGAGAGCATCAATCACACGAAATAGAAGAAAAAGTGGGGAGGGGAGTGGATTTTGCGAGTAATTTATTAAGGGTGTTCTTAACTGCTCCGTTTGTCAAGTGCGAAACAGATATTTTACTAATATTATTTAATGTTATTTCTTATACTTTACGTATTATACAATCAAACAACATTTTTTTATTGGGGGGGGGGGGGGAATTCCCCCGTGAAAGGTGTCTGGGTGCTATTTTAAATATGGATGAAGTGTTTTCCTTGGTCGTATGTACGCTTAAAAGTAATTGTGTACGATGGCACTGGTTTGCATTGAATTGTTGTCACAGTGAGTGTGTTGAGGCGAAGTTGCATTGAAAAAGACACACAATATACTGTAGAAAGTGTGTCAAACAGGAAATAAACAAATTGTGCTTTTGTAGAGTGAAGTGTTGTCAAAGAGTACAATTTCCTGGCATAGAGAGCATCAATCACACGAAATAGAAGAAAAAGTGGGAAGGGGAGTGGATTTTGCGAGTAATTTATTAAGGGTGTTCTTAACTGCTCCGTTTGTCAAGTGCGAAACGTTTTTAAAACACTTACAAGTCTATTACATATCAATTTTAAGAGAAAGATATGAAATTAGAATGCCTAACTATGGAATCTTCAAATCGAACTTATTTTTCCATTTTACGATAGTTGAATTAACTTTCCAGTTCTAAGCTTTTTAGATCACGTGATCACACGTTTCTCGACAGTTTTTTCTGCTTTAATTGGGATATGTGCTCAAAACCGTCGTATGAAATTCATAAATGCGATTTCCACGGGTTCTAAAAATACAAAAGTTCTCCGTGCAATTAAATAGCTTTCTCTTGGCGTGAAAAAGTGTGCTGGTCGAAACGTGAGACACTTTCGTCTTTTAACTTCAAATGTTCGTAGGTATTTCATAATACTTATATCTCTTTTACTGCAGAAATGTTTTCAAATCGAAATCAGAACACGGGAACACATACACCGATCCATGGGGATGCAGCGTGAATGACTCCCCGTATATTGTTTCTTGTTGTAGAAAATTGATTTACAATTGCGCGGAAAGCAAAAATAACCCTGTTCCCCTGTTTTATTTTAGTTTGTTGTTAAATTAAAACAATCGGGCAACAGTTTTTTTACACATATGCATTTTGAGAATAAATTTTTGCAGAGAACGCTTCGATATGGCGTGAATGAATCCCATTACTTTTAGATTGTGGTTGAAAATTCATTTACTGCTGCGCCCTGCGAAAAAATTTCCTTCTGCCCCTCTGCATTTTTCGTTTTTAGTTGATTTAAAACAATCGGGCAGCAGTTTTTTCGCAGAAATTCAATTTAAAAAGAAATAGTCTCAGAAGTATATCGATATGGGGATGAACGAATCACATTGCTTTCTGCTTGTTGTTGAAAGTTCATTTAATTTCGCACGAAAAACAAAAAATAACTCTGTTCCCCAGTTTTATTTTAGTTTGTAGTTAAATTAAAACGATCGGGCAATAGTTTTTTTACACATATGCAATTTGAGAAGAAATTTTTGCAGAGAACGTATCGATATGGCGTGAATGAATCCCATTGTTTTTAGATTGTGGCTGAAAATTTATTTAACCCTGCGCCCTTCGAAAAAATTTCCTTCTCACCCTCACTATTTTTCGTTTTTTGTTAATTTAAAACAATCGGGCAACAGTTTTTCCACAGAAATGCAATTTGAGAATGAATTATGTGAGACGTATATCGCTATGGGAATGAACGATTCACACGCCTTCTACTTGTTGAAAATTCATTTAGTCTTGCGCGAAAAACAAAAAATAACTATGTTCCCCTGTTTTATTTTAGTTTGTAGTTAAATTAAATCGATCGGGCAACAGGTTTTTCACACATTTGCAAATTAAGAAGAAATTCGATTGTACGTGAACCCAGTATCGAAAGTTTCGTCGCGTGTTGTTGAAAATATATTTCAATAGATGGCAGCACAGGTAAACTCTCGCGCATGTGTAACTAAACTTTAAAAAAAAAAAAAAAAAAAAAAAAAAAACGAGAATTGTCTCAGATATTTTACTACTATTATTTAATGTTATTTCTTATACATTACGTATTATACAATCAAACAACATTTTTTTATTGGGGGGGGGGGAATTCCCACGTGAAAGGTGTCTTGGTTCTATTTTAAATATGGATGAAGTGTTTTCCTTGGTCGTATGTACGCTTAAAAGTAATTGTGTACGATGGCAGTGGTTTGCATTGAATTGTTGTCATAGTGAGTGTGTTGAGTCGAAGTTGCATTGAAAAAGACACACAATATACTGTAGAAAGTGTGTCAAACAGGAAATAAACAAATTGTGCTTTTGTAGAGTGAAGTGTTGTCAAAGAGTACAATTTCCTGGCATAGAGAGCATCAATCACACGAAATAGAAGAAAAAGTGGGGAGGGGAGTGGATTTTGCGAGTAATTTATTAAGGGTGTTCTTAACTGCTCCGTTTGTCAAGTGCGAAACAGATATTTTACTAATATTATTTAATGTTATTTCTTATACTTTACGTATTATACAATCAAACAACATTTTTTTATTGGGGGGGGGGGAATTCCCCCGTGAAAGGTGTCTGGGTGCTATTTTAAATATGGATGAAGTGTTTTCCTTGGTCGTATGTACGCTTAAAAGTAATTGTGTACGATGGCACTGGTTTGCATTGAATTGTTGTCACAGTGAGTGTGTTGAGGCGAAGTTGCATTGAAAAAGACACACAATATACTGTAGAAAGTGTGTCAAACAGGAAATAAACAAATTGTGCTTTTGTAGAGTGAAGTGTTGTCAAAGAGTACAATTTCCTGGCATAGAGAGCATCAATCACACGAAATAGAAGAAAAAGTGGGAAGGGGAGTGGATTTTGCGAGTAATTTATTAAGGGTGTTCTTAACTGCTCCGTTTGTCAAGTGCGAAACGTTTTTAAAACACTTACAAGTCTATTACATATCAATTTTAAGAGAAAGATATGAAATTAGAATGCCTAACTATGGAATCTTCAAATCGAACTTATTTTTCCATTTTACGATAGTTGAATTAACTTTCCAGTTCTAAGCTTTTTAGATCACGTGATCACACGTTTCTCGACAGTTTTTTCTGCTTTAATTGGGATATGTGCTCAAAACCGTCGTATGAAATTCATAAATGCGATTTCCACGGGTTCTAAAAATACAAAAGTTCTCCGTGCAATTAAATAGCTTTCTCTTGGCGTGAAAAAGTGTGCTGGTCGAAACGTGAGACACTTTCGTCTTTTAACTTCAAATGTTCGTAGGTATTTCATAATACTTATATCTCTTTTACTGCAGAAATGTTTTCAAATCGAAATCAGAACACGGGAACACATACACCGATCCATGGGGATGCAGCGTGAATGACTCCCCGTATATTGTTTCTTGTTGTAGAAAATTGATTTACAATTGCGCGGAAAGCAAAAATAACCCTGTTCCCCTGTTTTATTTTAGTTTGTTGTTAAATTAAAACAATCGGGCAACAGTTTTTTTACACATATGCATTTTGAGAAGAAATTTTTGCAGAGAACGCATCGATATGGCGTGAATGAATCCCATTTCTTTTAGATTGTGGTTGAAAATTCATTTACTGCTGCGCCCTGCGAAAAAATTTCCTTCTGCCCCTCTGCATTTTTCGTTTTTAGTTGATTTAAAACAATCGGGCAGCAGTTTTTTCGCAGAAATTCAATTTAAAAAGAAATAGTCTCAGAAGTATATCGATATGGGGATGAACGAATCACATTGCTTTCTGCTTGTTGTTGAAAGTTCATTTAATTTCGCACGAAAAACAAAAAATAACTCTGTTCCCCAGTTTTATTTTAGTTTGTAGTTAAATTAAAACGATCGGGCAATAGTTTTTTTACACATATGCAATTTGAGAAGAAATTTTTGCAGAGAACGTATCGATATGGCGTGAATGAATCCCATTGTTTTTAGATTGTGGCTGAAAATTTATTTAACCCTGCGCCCTTCGAAAAAATTTCCTTCTCACCCTCACTATTTTTCGTTTTTTGTTAATTTAAAACAATCGGGCAACAGTTTTTCCACAGAAATGCAATTTGAGAATGAATTATGTGAGACGTATATCGCTATGGGAATGAACGATTCACACGCCTTCTACTTGTTGAAAATTCATTTAGTCTTGCGCGAAAAACAAAAAATAACTATGTTCCCCTGTTTTATTTTAGTTTGTAGTTAAATTAAATCGATCGGGCAACAGGTTTTTCACACATTTGCAAATTAAGAAGAAATTCGATTGTACGTGAACCCAGTATCGAAAGTTTCGTCGCGTGTTGTTGAAAATATATTTCAATAGATGGCAGCACAGGTAAACTCTCGCGCATGTGTAACTAAACTTTAAAAAAAAAAAAAAAAAAAAAAAAAAAAAAACGAGAATTGTCTCAGATATTTTACTACTATTATTTAATGTTATTTCTTATACATTACGTATTATACAATCAAACAACATTTTTTTATTGGGGGGGGGGGAATTCCCACGTGAAAGGTGTCTTGGTTCTATTTTAAATATGGATGAAGTGTTTTCCTTGGTCGTATGTACGCTTAAAAGTAATTGTGTACGATGGCAGTGGTTTGCATTGAATTGTTGTCACAGTGAGTGTGTTGAGTCGAAGTTGCATTGAAAAAGACACACAATATACTGTAGAAAGTGTGTCAAACAGGAAATAAACAAATTGTGCTTTTGTAGAGTGAAGTGTTGTCAAAGAGTACAATTTCCTGGCATAGAGAGCATCAATCACACGAAATAGAAGAAAAAGTGGGGAGGGGAGTGGATTTTGCGAGTAATTTATTAAGGGTGTTCTTAACTGCTCCGTTAGTCAAGTGCGAAACAGATATTTTACTAATATTATTTAATGTTATTTCTTATACTTTACGTATTATACAATCAAACAACATTTTTTTATTGGGGGGGGGGGGGAATTCCCCCGTGAAAGGTGTCTGGGTGCTATTTTAAATATGGATGAAGTGTTTTCCTTGGTCGTATGTACGCTTAAAAGTAATTGTGTACGATGGCACTGGTTTGCATTGAATTGTTGTCACAGTGAGTGTGTTGAGGCGAAGTTGCATTGAAAAAGACACACAATATACTGTAGAAAGTGTGTCAAACAGGAAATAAACAAATTGTGCTTTTGTAGAGTGAAGTGTTGTCAAAGAGTACAATTTCCTGGCATAGAGAGCATCAATCACACGAAATAGAAGAAAAAGTGGGAAGGGGAGTGGATTTTGCGAGTAATTTATTAAGGGTGTTCTTAACTGCTCCGTTTGTCAAGTGCGAAACGTTTTTAAAACACTTACAAGTCTATTACATATCAATTTTAAGAGAAAGATATGAAATTAGAATGCCTAACTATGGAATCTTCAAATCGAACTTATTTTTCCATTTTACGATAGTTGAATTAACTTTCCAGTTCTAAGCTTTTTAGATCACGTGATCACACGTTTCTCGACAGTTTTTTCTGCTTTAATTGGGATATGTGCTCAAAACCGTCGTATGAAATTCATAAATGCGATTTCCACGGGTTCTAAAAATACAAAAGTTCTCCGTGCAATTAAATAGCTTTCTCTTGGCGTGAAAAAGTGTGCTGGTCGAAACGTGAGACACTTTCGTCTTTTAACTTCAAATGTTCGTAGGTATTTCATAATACTTATATCTCTTTTACTGCAGAAATGTTTTCAAATCGAAATCAGAACACGGGAACACATACACCGATCCATGGGGATGCAGCGTGAATGACTCCCCGTATATTGTTTCTTGTTGTAGAAAATTGATTTACAATTGCGCGGAAAGCAAAAATAACCCTGTTCCCCTGTTTTATTTTAGTTTGTTGTTAAATTAAAACAATCGGGCAACAGTTTTTTTACACATATGCATTTTGAGAATAAATTTTTGCAGAGAACGCTTCGATATGGCGTGAATGAATCCCATTACTTTTAGATTGTGGTTGAAAATTCATTTACTGCTGCGCCCTGCGAAAAAATTTCCTTCTGCCCCTCTGCATTTTTCGTTTTTAGTTGATTTAAAACAATCGGGCAGCAGTTTTTTCGCAGAAATTCAATTTAAAAAGAAATAGTCTCAGAAGTATATCGATATGGGGATGAACGAATCACATTGCTTTCTGCTTGTTGTTGAAAGTTCATTTAATTTCGCACGAAAAACAAAAAATAACTCTGTTCCCCAGTTTTATTTTAGTTTGTAGTTAAATTAAAACGATCGGGCAATAGTTTTTTTACACATATGCAATTTGAGAAGAAATTTTTGCAGAGAACGTATCGATATGGCGTGAATGAATCCCATTGTTTTTAGATTGTGGCTGAAAATTTATTTAACCCTGCGCCCTTCGAAAAAATTTCCTTCTCACCCTCACTATTTTTCGTTTTTTGTTAATTTAAAACAATCGGGCAACAGTTTTTCCACAGAAATGCAATTTGAGAATGAATTATGTGAGACGTATATCGCTATGGGAATGAACGATTCACACGCCTTCTACTTGTTGAAAATTCATTTAGTCTTGCGCGAAAAACAAAAAATAACTATGTTCCCCTGTTTTATTTTAGTTTGTAGTTAAATTAAATCGATCGGGCAACAGGTTTTTCACACATTTGCAAATTAAGAAGAAATTCGATTGTACGTGAACCCAGTATCGAAAGTTTCGTCGCGTGTTGTTGAAAATATATTTCAATAGATGGCAGCACAGGTAAACTCTCGCGCATGTGTAACTAAACTTTAAAAAAAAAAAAAAAAAAAAAAAAAAAACGAGAATTGTCTCAGATATTTTACTACTATTATTTAATGTTATTTCTTATACATTACGTATTATACAATCAAACAACATTTTTTTATTGGGGGGGGGGGGAATTCCCACGTGAAAGGTGTCTTGGTTCTATTTTAAATATGGATGAAGTGTTTTCCTTGGTCGTATGTACGCTTAAAAGTAATTGTGTACGATGGCAGTGGTTTGCATTGAATTGTTGTCATAGTGAGTGTGTTGAGTCGAAGTTGCATTGAAAAAGACACACAATATACTGTAGAAAGTGTGTCAAACATGAAATAAACAAATTGTGCTTTTGTAGAGTGAAGTGTTGTCAAAGAGTACAATTTCCTGGCATAGAGAGCATCAATCACACGAAATAGAAGAAAAAGTGGGGAGGGGAGTGGATTTTGCGAGTAATTTATTAAGGGTGTTCTTAACTGCTCCGTTTGTCAAGTGCGAAACAGATATTTTACTAATATTATTTAATGTTATTTCTTATACTTTACGTATTATACAATCAAACAACATTTTTTTATTGGGGGGGGGGGGGAATTCCCCCGTGAAAGGTGTCTGGGTGCTATTTTAAATATGGATGAAGTGTTTTCCTTGGTCGTATGTACGCTTAAAAGTAATTGTGTACGATGGCACTGGTTTGCATTGAATTGTTGTCACAGTGAGTGTGTTGAGGCGAAGTTGCATTGAAAAAGACACACAATATACTGTAGAAAGTGTGTCAAACAGGAAATAAACAAATTGTGCTTTTGTAGAGTGAAGTGTTGTCAAAGAGTACAATTTCCTGGCATAGAGAGCATCAATCACACGAAATAGAAGAAAAAGTGGGAAGGGGAGTGGATTTTGCGAGTAATTTATTAAGGGTGTTCTTAACTGCTCCGTTTGTCAAGTGCGAAACGTTTTTAAAACACTTACAAGTCTATTACATATCAATTTTAAGAGAAAGATATGAAATTAGAATGCCTAACTATGGAATCTTCAAATCGAACTTATTTTTCCATTTTACGATAGTTGAATTAACTTTCCAGTTCTAAGCTTTTTAGATCACGTGATCACACGTTTCTCGACAGTTTTTTCTGCTTTAATTGGGATATGTGCTCAAAACCGTCGTATGAAATTCATAAATGCGATTTCCACGGGTTCTAAAAATACAAAAGTTCTCCGTGCAATTAAATAGCTTTCTCTTGGCGTGAAAAAGTGTGCTGGTCGAAACGTGAGACACTTTCGTCTTTTAACTTCAAATGTTCGTAGGTATTTCATAATACTTATATCTCTTTTACTGCAGAAATGTTTTCAAATCGAAATCAGAACACGGGAACACATACACCGATCCATGGGGATGCAGCGTGAATGACTCCCCGTATATTGTTTCTTGTTGTAGAAAATTGATTTACAATTGCGCGGAAAGCAAAAATAACCCTGTTCCCCTGTTTTATTTTAGTTTGTTGTTAAATTAAAACAATCGGGCAACAGTTTTTTTACACATATGCATTTTGAGAATAAATTTTTGCAGAGAACGCTTCGATATGGCGTGAATGAATCCCATTACTTTTAGATTGTGGTTGAAAATTCATTTACTGCTGCGCCCTGCGAAAAAATTTCCTTCTGCCCCTCTGCATTTTTCGTTTTTAGTTGATTTAAAACAATCGGGCAGCAGTTTTTTCGCAGAAATTCAATTTAAAAAGAAATAGTCTCAGAAGTATATCGATATGGGGATGAACGAATCACATTGCTTTCTGCTTGTTGTTGAAAGTTCATTTAATTTCGCACGAAAAACAAAAAATAACTCTGTTCCCCAGTTTTATTTTAGTTTGTAGTTAAATTAAAACGATCGGGCAATAGTTTTTTTACACATATGCAATTTGAGAAGAAATTTTTGCAGAGAACGTATCGATATGGCGTGAATGAATCCCATTGTTTTTAGATTGTGGCTGAAAATTTATTTAACCCTGCGCCCTTCGAAAAAATTTCCTTCTCACCCTCACTATTTTTCGTTTTTTGTTAATTTAAAACAATCGGGCAACAGTTTTTCCACAGAAATGCAATTTGAGAATGAATTATGTGAGACGTATATCGCTATGGGAATGAACGATTCACACGCCTTCTACTTGTTGAAAATTCATTTAGTCTTGCGCGAAAAACAAAAAATAACTATGTTCCCCTGTTTTATTTTAGTTTGTAGTTAAATTAAATCGATCGGGCAACAGGTTTTTCACACATTTGCAAATTAAGAAGAAATTCGATTGTACGTGAACCCAGTATCGAAAGTTTCGTCGCGTGTTGTTGAAAATATATTTCAATAGATGGCAGCACAGGTAAACTCTCGCGCATGTGTAACTAAACTTTAAAAAAAAAAAAAAAAAAAAAAAAAAAACGAGAATTGTCTCAGATATTTTACTACTATTATTTAATGTTATTTCTTATACATTACGTATTATACAATCAAACAACATTTTTTTATTGGGGGGGGGGGAATTCCCACGTGAAAGGTGTCTTGGTTCTATTTTAAATATGGATGAAGTGTTTTCCTTGGTCGTATGTACGCTTAAAAGTAATTGTGTACGATGGCAGTGGTTTGCATTGAATTGTTGTCATAGTGAGTGTGTTGAGTCGAAGTTGCATTGAAAAAGACACACAATATACTGTAGAAAGTGTGTCAAACAGGAAATAAACAAATTGTGCTTTTGTAGAGTGAAGTGTTGTCAAAGAGTACAATTTCCTGGCATAGAGAGCATCAATCACACGAAATAGAAGAAAAAGTGGGGAGGGGAGTGGATTTTGCGAGTAATTTATTAAGGGTGTTCTTAACTGCTCCGTTTGTCAAGTGCGAAACAGATATTTTACTAATATTATTTAATGTTATTTCTTATACTTTACGTATTATACAATCAAACAACATTTTTTTATTGGGGGGGGGGGAATTCCCCCGTGAAAGGTGTCTGGGTGCTATTTTAAATATGGATGAAGTGTTTTCCTTGGTCGTATGTACGCTTAAAAGTAATTGTGTACGATGGCACTGGTTTGCATTGAATTGTTGTCACAGTGAGTGTGTTGAGGCGAAGTTGCATTGAAAAAGACACACAATATACTGTAGAAAGTGTGTCAAACAGGAAATAAACAAATTGTGCTTTTGTAGAGTGAAGTGTTGTCAAAGAGTACAATTTCCTGGCATAGAGAGCATCAATCACACGAAATAGAAGAAAAAGTGGGAAGGGGAGTGGATTTTGCGAGTAATTTATTAAGGGTGTTCTTAACTGCTCCGTTTGTCAAGTGCGAAACGTTTTTAAAACACTTACAAGTCTATTACATATCAATTTTAAGAGAAAGATATGAAATTAGAATGCCTAACTATGGAATCTTCAAATCGAACTTATTTTTCCATTTTACGATAGTTGAATTAACTTTCCAGTTCTAAGCTTTTTAGATCACGTGATCACACGTTTCTCGACAGTTTTTTCTGCTTTAATTGGGATATGTGCTCAAAACCGTCGTATGAAATTCATAAATGCGATTTCCACGGGTTCTAAAAATACAAAAGTTCTCCGTGCAATTAAATAGCTTTCTCTTGGCGTGAAAAAGTGTGCTGGTCGAAACGTGAGACACTTTCGTCTTTTAACTTCAAATGTTCGTAGGTATTTCATAATACTTATATCTCTTTTACTGCAGAAATGTTTTCAAATCGAAATCAGAACACGGGAACACATACACCGATCCATGGGGATGCAGCGTGAATGACTCCCCGTATATTGTTTCTTGTTGTAGAAAATTGATTTACAATTGCGCGGAAAGCAAAAATAACCCTGTTCCCCTGTTTTATTTTAGTTTGTTGTTAAATTAAAACAATCGGGCAACAGTTTTTTTACACATATGCATTTTGAGAAGAAATTTTTGCAGAGAACGCATCGATATGGCGTGAATGAATCCCATTTCTTTTAGATTGTGGTTGAAAATTCATTTACTGCTGCGCCCTGCGAAAAAATTTCCTTCTGCCCCTCTGCATTTTTCGTTTTTAGTTGATTTAAAACAATCGGGCAGCAGTTTTTTCGCAGAAATTCAATTTAAAAAGAAATAGTCTCAGAAGTATATCGATATGGGGATGAACGAATCACATTGCTTTCTGCTTGTTGTTGAAAGTTCATTTAATTTCGCACGAAAAACAAAAAATAACTCTGTTCCCCAGTTTTATTTTAGTTTGTAGTTAAATTAAAACGATCGGGCAATAGTTTTTTTACACATATGCAATTTGAGAAGAAATTTTTGCAGAGAACGTATCGATATGGCGTGAATGAATCCCATTGTTTTTAGATTGTGGCTGAAAATTTATTTAACCCTGCGCCCTTCGAAAAAATTTCCTTCTCACCCTCACTATTTTTCGTTTTTTGTTAATTTAAAACAATCGGGCAACAGTTTTTCCACAGAAATGCAATTTGAGAATGAATTATGTGAGACGTATATCGCTATGGGAATGAACGATTCACACGCCTTCTACTTGTTGAAAATTCATTTAGTCTTGCGCGAAAAACAAAAAATAACTATGTTCCCCTGTTTTATTTTAGTTTGTAGTTAAATTAAATCGATCGGGCAACAGGTTTTTCACACATTTGCAAATTAAGAAGAAATTCGATTGTACGTGAACCCAGTATCGAAAGTTTCGTCGCGTGTTGTTGAAAATATATTTCAATAGATGGCAGCACAGGTAAACTCTCGCGCATGTGTAACTAAACTTTAAAAAAAAAAAAAAAAAAAAAAAAAAAAAAACGAGAATTGTCTCAGATATTTTACTACTATTATTTAATGTTATTTCTTATACATTACGTATTATACAATCAAACAACATTTTTTTATTGGGGGGGGGGGAATTCCCACGTGAAAGGTGTCTTGGTTCTATTTTAAATATGGATGAAGTGTTTTCCTTGGTCGTATGTACGCTTAAAAGTAATTGTGTACGATGGCAGTGGTTTGCATTGAATTGTTGTCACAGTGAGTGTGTTGAGTCGAAGTTGCATTGAAAAAGACACACAATATACTGTAGAAAGTGTGTCAAACAGGAAATAAACAAATTGTGCTTTTGTAGAGTGAAGTGTTGTCAAAGAGTACAATTTCCTGGCATAGAGAGCATCAATCACACGAAATAGAAGAAAAAGTGGGGAGGGGAGTGGATTTTGCGAGTAATTTATTAAGGGTGTTCTTAACTGCTCCGTTAGTCAAGTGCGAAACAGATATTTTACTAATATTATTTAATGTTATTTCTTATACTTTACGTATTATACAATCAAACAACATTTTTTTATTGGGGGGGGGGGGAATTCCCCCGTGAAAGGTGTCTGGGTGCTATTTTAAATATGGATGAAGTGTTTTCCTTGGTCGTATGTACGCTTAAAAGTAATTGTGTACGATGGCACTGGTTTGCATTGAATTGTTGTCACAGTGAGTGTGTTGAGGCGAAGTTGCATTGAAAAAGACACACAATATACTGTAGAAAGTGTGTCAAACAGGAAATAAACAAATTGTGCTTTTGTAGAGTGAAGTGTTGTCAAAGAGTACAATTTCCTGGCATAGAGAGCATCAATCACACGAAATAGAAGAAAAAGTGGGAAGGGGAGTGGATTTTGCGAGTAATTTATTAAGGGTGTTCTTAACTGCTCCGTTTGTCAAGTGCGAAACGTTTTTAAAACACTTACAAGTCTATTACATATCAATTTTAAGAGAAAGATATGAAATTAGAATGCCTAACTATGGAATCTTCAAATCGAACTTATTTTTCCATTTTACGATAGTTGAATTAACTTTCCAGTTCTAAGCTTTTTAGATCACGTGATCACACGTTTCTCGACAGTTTTTTCTGCTTTAATTGGGATATGTGCTCAAAACCGTCGTATGAAATTCATAAATGCGATTTCCACGGGTTCTAAAAATACAAAAGTTCTCCGTGCAATTAAATAGCTTTCTCTTGGCGTGAAAAAGTGTGCTGGTCGAAACGTGAGACACTTTCGTCTTTTAACTTCAAATGTTCGTAGGTATTTCATAATACTTATATCTCTTTTACTGCAGAAATGTTTTCAAATCGAAATCAGAACACGGGAACACATACACCGATCCATGGGGATGCAGCGTGAATGACTCCCCGTATATTGTTTCTTGTTGTAGAAAATTGATTTACAATTGCGCGGAAAGCAAAAATAACCCTGTTCCCCTGTTTTATTTTAGTTTGTTGTTAAATTAAAACAATCGGGCAACAGTTTTTTTACACATATGCATTTTGAGAATAAATTTTTGCAGAGAACGCTTCGATATGGCGTGAATGAATCCCATTACTTTTAGATTGTGGTTGAAAATTCATTTACTGCTGCGCCCTGCGAAAAAATTTCCTTCTGCCCCTCTGCATTTTTCGTTTTTAGTTGATTTAAAACAATCGGGCAGCAGTTTTTTCGCAGAAATTCAATTTAAAAAGAAATAGTCTCAGAAGTATATCGATATGGGGATGAACGAATCACATTGCTTTCTGCTTGTTGTTGAAAGTTCATTTAATTTCGCACGAAAAACAAAAAATAACTCTGTTCCCCAGTTTTATTTTAGTTTGTAGTTAAATTAAAACGATCGGGCAATAGTTTTTTTACACATATGCAATTTGAGAAGAAATTTTTGCAGAGAACGTATCGATATGGCGTGAATGAATCCCATTGTTTTTAGATTGTGGCTGAAAATTTATTTAACCCTGCGCCCTTCGAAAAAATTTCCTTCTCACCCTCACTATTTTTCGTTTTTTGTTAATTTAAAACAATCGGGCAACAGTTTTTCCACAGAAATGCAATTTGAGAATGAATTATGTGAGACGTATATCGCTATGGGAATGAACGATTCACACGCCTTCTACTTGTTGAAAATTCATTTAGTCTTGCGCGAAAAACAAAAAATAACTATGTTCCCCTGTTTTATTTTAGTTTGTAGTTAAATTAAATCGATCGGGCAACAGGTTTTTCACACATTTGCAAATTAAGAAGAAATTCGATTGTACGTGAACCCAGTATCGAAAGTTTCGTCGCGTGTTGTTGAAAATATATTTCAATAGATGGCAGCACAGGTAAACTCTCGCGCATGTGTAACTAAACTTTAAAAAAAAAAAAAAAAAAAAAAAAAAAACGAGAATTGTCTCAGATATTTTACTACTATTATTTAATGTTATTTCTTATACATTACGTATTATACAATCAAACAACATTTTTTTATTGGGGGGGGGGGGAATTCCCACGTGAAAGGTGTCTTGGTTCTATTTTAAATATGGATGAAGTGTTTTCCTTGGTCGTATGTACGCTTAAAAGTAATTGTGTACGATGGCAGTGGTTTGCATTGAATTGTTGTCATAGTGAGTGTGTTGAGTCGAAGTTGCATTGAAAAAGACACACAATATACTGTAGAAAGTGTGTCAAACATGAAATAAACAAATTGTGCTTTTGTAGAGTGAAGTGTTGTCAAAGAGTACAATTTCCTGGCATAGAGAGCATCAATCACACGAAATAGAAGAAAAAGTGGGGAGGGGAGTGGATTTTGCGAGTAATTTATTAAGGGTGTTCTTAACTGCTCCGTTTGTCAAGTGCGAAACAGATATTTTACTAATATTATTTAATGTTATTTCTTATACTTTACGTATTATACAATCAAACAACATTTTTTTATTGGGGGGGGGGGAATTCCCCCGTGAAAGGTGTCTGGGTGCTATTTTAAATATGGATGAAGTGTTTTCCTTGGTCGTATGTACGCTTAAAAGTAATTGTGTACGATGGCACTGGTTTGCATTGAATTGTTGTCACAGTGAGTGTGTTGAGGCGAAGTTGCATTGAAAAAGACACACAATATACTGTAGAAAGTGTGTCAAACAGGAAATAAACAAATTGTGCTTTTGTAGAGTGAAGTGTTGTCAAAGAGTACAATTTCCTGGCATAGAGAGCATCAATCACACGAAATAGAAGAAAAAGTGGGAAGGGGAGTGGATTTTGCGAGTAATTTATTAAGGGTGTTCTTAACTGCTCCGTTTGTCAAGTGCGAAACGTTTTTAAAACACTTACAAGTCTATTACATATCAATTTTAAGAGAAAGATATGAAATTAGAATGCCTAACTATGGAATCTTCAAATCGAACTTATTTTTCCATTTTACGATAGTTGAATTAACTTTCCAGTTCTAAGCTTTTTAGATCACGTGATCACACGTTTCTCGACAGTTTTTTCTGCTTTAATTGGGATATGTGCTCAAAACCGTCGTATGAAATTCATAAATGCGATTTCCACGGGTTCTAAAAATACAAAAGTTCTCCGTGCAATTAAATAGCTTTCTCTTGGCGTGAAAAAGTGTGCTGGTCGAAACGTGAGACACTTTCGTCTTTTAACTTCAAATGTTCGTAGGTATTTCATAATACTTATATCTCTTTTACTGCAGAAATGTTTTCAAATCGAAATCAGAACACGGGAACACATACACCGATCCATGGGGATGCAGCGTGAATGACTCCCCGTATATTGTTTCTTGTTGTAGAAAATTGATTTACAATTGCGCGGAAAGCAAAAATAACCCTGTTCCCCTGTTTTATTTTAGTTTGTTGTTAAATTAAAACAATCGGGCAACAGTTTTTTTACACATATGCATTTTGAGAAGAAATTTTTGCAGAGAACGCATCGATATGGCGTGAATGAATCCCATTTCTTTTAGATTGTGGTTGAAAATTCATTTACTGCTGCGCCCTGCGAAAAAATTTCCTTCTGCCCCTCTGCATTTTTCGTTTTTAGTTGATTTAAAACAATCGGGCAGCAGTTTTTTCGCAGAAATTCAATTTAAAAAGAAATAGTCTCAGAAGTATATCGATATGGGGATGAACGAATCACATTGCTTTCTGCTTGTTGTTGAAAGTTCATTTAATTTCGCACGAAAAACAAAAAATAACTCTGTTCCCCAGTTTTATTTTAGTTTGTAGTTAAATTAAAACGATCGGGCAATAGTTTTTTTACACATATGCAATTTGAGAAGAAATTTTTGCAGAGAACGTATCGATATGGCGTGAATGAATCCCATTGTTTTTAGATTGTGGCTGAAAATTTATTTAACCCTGCGCCCTTCGAAAAAATTTCCTTCTCACCCTCACTATTTTTCGTTTTTTGTTAATTTAAAACAATCGGGCAACAGTTTTTCCACAGAAATGCAATTTGAGAATGAATTATGTGAGACGTATATCGCTATGGGAATGAACGATTCACACGCCTTCTACTTGTTGAAAATTCATTTAGTCTTGCGCGAAAAACAAAAAATAACTATGTTCCCCTGTTTTATTTTAGTTTGTAGTTAAATTAAATCGATCGGGCAACAGGTTTTTCACACATTTGCAAATTAAGAAGAAATTCGATTGTACGTGAACCCAGTATCGAAAGTTTCGTCGCGTGTTGTTGAAAATATATTTCAATAGATGGCAGCACAGGTAAACTCTCGCGCATGTGTAACTAAACTTTAAAAAAAAAAAAAAAAAAAAAAAAAAAAAACGAGAATTGTCTCAGATATTTTACTACTATTATTTAATGTTATTTCTTATACATTACGTATTATACAATCAAACAACATTTTTTTATTGGGGGGGGGGGAATTCCCACGTGAAAGGTGTCTTGGTTCTATTTTAAATATGGATGAAGTGTTTTCCTTGGTCGTATGTACGCTTAAAAGTAATTGTGTACGATGGCAGTGGTTTGCATTGAATTGTTGTCACAGTGAGTGTGTTGAGTCGAAGTTGCATTGAAAAAGACACACAATATACTGTAGAAAGTGTGTCAAACAGGAAATAAACAAATTGTGCTTTTGTAGAGTGAAGTGTTGTCAAAGAGTACAATTTCCTGGCATAGAGAGCATCAATCACACGAAATAGAAGAAAAAGTGGGGAGGGGAGTGGATTTTGCGAGTAATTTATTAAGGGTGTTCTTAACTGCTCCGTTAGTCAAGTGCGAAACAGATATTTTACTAATATTATTTAATGTTATTTCTTATACTTTACGTATTATACAATCAAACAACATTTTTTTATTGGGGGGGGGGGAATTCCCCCGTGAAAGGTGTCTGGGTGCTATTTTAAATATGGATGAAGTGTTTTCCTTGGTCGTATGTACGCTTAAAAGTAATTGTGTACGATGGCACTGGTTTGCATTGAATTGTTGTCACAGTGAGTGTGTTGAGGCGAAGTTGCATTGAAAAAGACACACAATATACTGTAGAAAGTGTGTCAAACAGGAAATAAACAAATTGTGCTTTTGTAGAGTGAAGTGTTGTCAAAGAGTACAATTTCCTGGCATAGAGAGCATCAATCACACGAAATAGAAGAAAAAGTGGGAAGGGGAGTGGATTTTGCGAGTAATTTATTAAGGGTGTTCTTAACTGCTCCGTTTGTCAAGTGCGAAACGTTTTTAAAACACTTACAAGTCTATTACATATCAATTTTAAGAGAAAGATATGAAATTAGAATGCCTAACTATGGAATCTTCAAATCGAACTTATTTTTCCATTTTACGATAGTTGAATTAACTTTCCAGTTCTAAGCTTTTTAGATCACGTGATCACACGTTTCTCGACAGTTTTTTCTGCTTTAATTGGGATATGTGCTCAAAACCGTCGTATGAAATTCATAAATGCGATTTCCACGGGTTCTAAAAATACAAAAGTTCTCCGTGCAATTAAATAGCTTTCTCTTGGCGTGAAAAAGTGTGCTGGTCGAAACGTGAGACACTTTCGTCTTTTAACTTCAAATGTTCGTAGGTATTTCATAATACTTATATCTCTTTTACTGCAGAAATGTTTTCAAATCGAAATCAGAACACGGGAACACATACACCGATCCATGGGGATGCAGCGTGAATGACTCCCCGTATATTGTTTCTTGTTGTAGAAAATTGATTTACAATTGCGCGGAAAGCAAAAATAACCCTGTTCCCCTGTTTTATTTTAGTTTGTTGTTAAATTAAAACAATCGGGCAACAGTTTTTTTACACATATGCATTTTGAGAATAAATTTTTGCAGAGAACGCTTCGATATGGCGTGAATGAATCCCATTACTTTTAGATTGTGGTTGAAAATTTATTTAGCTCTGCGCCCTGTGAAAAAATTTCCTTCTCCACCTCTGTATTTTCCGTTTTTAGTTGATTTAAAACAATCGGGCAGCAGTTTTTTCGCAGAAATTCAATCTAAGAAGAAATAGTCTCAGAAGTATATCGATATGGGGATGAACGAATCACATTGCTTTCTGCTTGTTGTTGAAAGTTCATTTAATTTCGCACGAAAAACAAAAAATAACTCTGTTCCCCAGTTTTATTTTAGTTCGTAGTTAAATTAAAACGATCGGGCAACAGTTTTTTTACACATATGCAATTTGAGAAGAAATTTTTGCAGAGAACGTATCGATATGGCGTGAATGAATCCCATTGTTTTTAGATTGTGGCTGAAAATTCATTTAATCCTGCGCCCTTCGAAAAAATTTCCTTCTCACCCTCACTATTTTTCGTTTTTTGTTAATTTAAAACAATCGGGCACCAGTTTTTCCACAGAAATGCAATTTGAGAATGAATTATGTGAGACGTATATCGCTATGGGAATGAACGATTCACACGCCTTCTACTTGTTGAAAATTCATTTAGTCTTGCGCGGAAAACAAAAAATAACTATGTTCCCCTGTTTTATTTTAGTTTGTAGTTAAATTAAAACGATCGGGCAACAGTTTTTTTACACATATGCATTTTGAGAAGAAATTTTTGCAGAGAACGCATCGATATGGCGTGAATGAATCCCATTTCTTTTAGATTGTGGTTGAAAATTCATTTACTGCTGCGCCCTGCGAAAAAATTTCCTTCTGCCCCTCTGCATTTTTCGTTTTTAGTTGATTTAAAACAATCGGGCAGCAGTTTTTTCGCAGAAATTCAATTTAAAAAGAAATAGTCTCAGAAGTATATCGATATGGGGATGAACGAATCACATTGCTTTCTGCTTGTTGTTGAAAGTTCATTTAATTTCGCACGAAAAACAAAAAATAACTCTGTTCCCCAGTTTTATTTTAGTTTGTAGTTAAATTAAAACGATCGGGCAATAGTTTTTTTACACATATGCAATTTGAGAAGAAATTTTTGCAGAGAACGTATCGATATGGCGTGAATGAATCCCATTGTTTTTAGATTGTGGCTGAAAATTTATTTAACCCTGCGCCCTTCGAAAAAATTTCCTTCTCACCCTCACTATTTTTCGTTTTTTGTTAATTTAAAACAATCGGGCAACAGTTTTTCCACAGAAATGCAATTTGAGAATGAATTATGTGAGACGTATATCGCTATGGGAATGAACGATTCACACGCCTTCTACTTGTTGAAAATTCATTTAGTCTTGCGCGAAAAACAAAAAATAACTATGTTCCCCTGTTTTATTTTAGTTTGTAGTTAAATTAAATCGATCGGGCAACAGGTTTTTCACACATTTGCAAATTAAGAAGAAATTCGATTGTACGTGAACCCAGTATCGAAAGTTTCGTCGCGTGTTGTTGAAAATATATTTCAATAGATGGCAGCACAGGTAAACTCTCGCGCATGTGTAACTAAACTTTAAAAAAAAAAAAAAAAAAAAAAAAACGAGAATTGTCTCAGATATTTTACTACTATTATTTAATGTTATTTCTTATACATTACGTATTATACAATCAAACAACATTTTTTTATTGGGGGGGGGGGGGGAATTCCCCCGTGAAAGGTGTCTGGGTGCTATTTTAAATATGGATGAAGTGTTTTCCTTGGTCGTATGTACGCTTAAAAGTAATTGTGTACGATGGCACTGGTTTGCATTGAATTGTTGTCACAGTGAGTGTGTTGAGGCGAAGTTGCATTGAAAAAGACACACAATATACTGTAGAAAGTGTGTCAAACAGGAAATAAACAAATTGTGCTTTTGTAGAGTGAAGTGTTGTCAAAGAGTACAATTTCCTGGCATAGAGAGCATCAATCACACGAAATAGAAGAAAAAGTGGGAAGGGGAGTGGATTTTGCGAGTAATTTATTAAGGGTGTTCTTAACTGCTCCGTTTGTCAAGTGCGAAACGTTTTTAAAACACTTACAAGTCTATTACATATCAATTTTAAGAGAAAGATATGAAATTAGAATGCCTAACTATGGAATCTTCAAATCGAACTTATTTTTCCATTTTACGATAGTTGAATTAACTTTCCAGTTCTAAGCTTTTTAGATCACGTGATCACACGTTTCTCGACAGTTTTTTCTGCTTTAATTGGGATATGTGCTCAAAACCGTCGTATGAAATTCATAAATGCGATTTCCACGGGTTCTAAAAATACAAAAGTTCTCCGTGCAATTAAATAGCTTTCTCTTGGCGTGAAAAAGTGTGCTGGTCGAAACGTGAGACACTTTCGTCTTTTAACTTCAAATGTTCGTAGGTATTTCATAATACTTATATCTCTTTTACTGCAGAAATGTTTTCAAATCGAAATCAGAACACGGGAACACATACACCGATCCATGGGGATGCAGCGTGAATGACTCCCCGTATATTGTTTCTTGTTGTAGAAAATTGATTTACAATTGCGCGGAAAGCAAAAATAACCCTGTTCCCCTGTTTTATTTTAGTTTGTTGTTAAATTAAAACAATCGGGCAACAGTTTTTTTACACATATGCATTTTGAGAATAAATTTTTGCAGAGAACGCTTCGATATGGCGTGAATGAATCCCATTACTTTTAGATTGTGGTTGAAAATTTATTTAGCTCTGCGCCCTGTGAAAAAATTTCCTTCTCCACCTCTGTATTTTCCGTTTTTAGTTGATTTAAAACAATCGGGCAGCAGTTTTTTCGCAGAAATTCAATCTAAGAAGAAATAGTCTCAGAAGTATATCGATATGTGGATGAACGAATCACATTGCTTTCTGCTTGTTGTTGAAAGTTCATTTAATTTCGCACGAAAAACAAAAAATAACTCTGTTCCCCAGTTTTATTTTAGTTCGTAGTTAAATTAAAACGATCGGGCAACAGTTTTTTTACACATATGCAATTTGAGAAGAAATTTTTGCAGAGAACGTATCGATATGGCGTGAATGAATCCCATTGTTTTTAGATTGTGGCTGAAAATTCATTTAATCCTGCGCCCTTCGAAAAAATTTCCTTCTCACCCTCACTATTTTTCGTTTTTTGTTAATTTAAAACAATCGGGCACCAGTTTTTCCACAGAAATGCAATTTGAGAATGAATTATGTGAGACGTATATCGCTATGGGAATGAACGATTCACACGCCTTCTACTTGTTGAAAATTCATTTAGTCTTGCGCGGAAAACAAAAAATAACTATGTTCCCCTGTTTTATTTTAGTTTGTAGTTAAATTAAAACGATCGGGCAACAGTTTTTTTACACATATGCATTTTGAGAAGAAATTTTTGCAGAGAACGCATCGATATGGCGTGAATGAATCCCATTTCTTTTAGATTGTGGTTGAAAATTCATTTACTGCTGCGCCCTGCGAAAAAATTTCCTTCTGCCCCTCTGCATTTTTCGTTTTTAGTTGATTTAAAACAATCGGGCAGCAGTTTTTTCGCAGAAATTCAATTTAAAAAGAAATAGTCTCAGAAGTATATCGATATGGGGATGAACGAATCACATTGCTTTCTGCTTGTTGTTGAAAGTTCATTTAATTTCGCACGAAAAACAAAAAATAACTCTGTTCCCCAGTTTTATTTTAGTTTGTAGTTAAATTAAAACGATCGGGCAATAGTTTTTTTACACATATGCAATTTGAGAAGAAATTTTTGCAGAGAACGTATCGATATGGCGTGAATGAATCCCATTGTTTTTAGATTGTGGCTGAAAATTTATTTAACCCTGCGCCCTTCGAAAAAATTTCCTTCTCACCCTCACTATTTTTCGTTTTTTGTTAATTTAAAACAATCGGGCAACAGTTTTTCCACAGAAATGCAATTTGAGAATGAATTATGTGAGACGTATATCGCTATGGGAATGAACGATTCACACGCCTTCTACTTGTTGAAAATTCATTTAGTCTTGCGCGAAAAACAAAAAATAACTATGTTCCCCTGTTTTATTTTAGTTTGTAGTTAAATTAAATCGATCGGGCAACAGGTTTTTCACACATTTGCAAATTAAGAAGAAATTCGATTGTACGTGAACCCAGTATCGAAAGTTTCGTCGCGTGTTGTTGAAAATATATTTCAATAGATGGCAGCACAGGTAAACTCTCGCGCATGTGTAACTAAACTTTAAAAAAAAAAAAAAAAAAAAAAAAAAAAAAAACGAGAATTGTCTCAGATATTTTACTACTATTATTTAATGTTATTTCTTATACATTACGTATTATACAATCAAACAACATTTTTTTATTGGGGGGGGGGGAATTCCCACGTGAAAGGTGTCTTGGTTCTATTTTAAATATGGATGAAGTGTTTTCCTTGGTCGTATGTACGCTTAAAAGTAATTGTGTACGATGGCAGTGGTTTGCATTGAATTGTTGTCATAGTGAGTGTGTTGAGTCGAAGTTGCATTGAAAAAGACACACAATATACTGTAGAAAGTGTGTCAAACAGGAAATAAACAAATTGTGCTTTTGTAGAGTGAAGTGTTGTCAAAGAGTACAATTTCCTGGCATAGAGAGCATCAATCACACGAAATAGAAGAAAAAGTGGGGAGGGGAGTGGATTTTGCGAGTAATTTATTAAGGGTGTTCTTAACTGCTCCGTTTGTCAAGTGCGAAACAGATATTTTACTAATATTATTTAATGTTATTTCTTATACTTTACGTATTATACAATCAAACAACATTTTTTTATTGGGGGGGGGGAATTCCCCCGTGAAAGGTGTCTGGGTGCTATTTTAAATATGGATGAAGTGTTTTCCTTGGTCGTATGTACGCTTAAAAGTAATTGTGTACGATGGCACTGGTTTGCATTGAATTGTTGTCACAGTGAGTGTGTTGAGGCGAAGTTGCATTGAAAAAGACACACAATATACTGTAGAAAGTGTGTCAAACAGGAAATAAACAAATTGTGCTTTTGTAGAGTGAAGTGTTGTCAAAGAGTACAATTTCCTGGCATAGAGAGCATCAATCACACGAAATAGAAGAAAAAGTGGGAAGGGGAGTGGATTTTGCGAGTAATTTATTAAGGGTGTTCTTAACTGCTCCGTTTGTCAAGTGCGAAACGTTTTTAAAACACTTACAAGTCTATTACATATCAATTTTAAGAGAAAGATATGAAATTAGAATGCCTAACTATGGAATCTTCAAATCGAACTTATTTTTCCATTTTACGATAGTTGAATTAACTTTCCAGTTCTAAGCTTTTTAGATCACGTGATCACACGTTTCTCGACAGTTTTTTCTGCTTTAATTGGGATATGTGCTCAAAACCGTCGTATGAAATTCATAAATGCGATTTCCACGGGTTCTAAAAATACAAAAGTTCTCCGTGCAATTAAATAGCTTTCTCTTGGCGTGAAAAAGTGTGCTGGTCGAAACGTGAGACACTTTCGTCTTTTAACTTCAAATGTTCGTAGGTATTTCATAATACTTATATCTCTTTTACTGCAGAAATGTTTTCAAATCGAAATCAGAACACGGGAACACATACACCGATCCATGGGGATGCAGCGTGAATGACTCCCCGTATATTGTTTCTTGTTGTAGAAAATTGATTTACAATTGCGCGGAAAGCAAAAATAACCCTGTTCCCCTGTTTTATTTTAGTTTGTTGTTAAATTAAAACAATCGGGCAACAGTTTTTTTACACATATGCATTTTGAGAAGAAATTTTTGCAGAGAACGCATCGATATGGCGTGAATGAATCCCATTTCTTTTAGATTGTGGTTGAAAATTCATTTACTGCTGCGCCCTGCGAAAAAATTTCCTTCTGCCCCTCTGCATTTTTCGTTTTTAGTTGATTTAAAACAATCGGGCAGCAGTTTTTTCGCAGAAATTCAATTTAAAAAGAAATAGTCTCAGAAGTATATCGATATGGGGATGAACGAATCACATTGCTTTCTGCTTGTTGTTGAAAGTTCATTTAATTTCGCACGAAAAACAAAAAATAACTCTGTTCCCCAGTTTTATTTTAGTTTGTAGTTAAATTAAAACGATCGGGCAATAGTTTTTTTACACATATGCAATTTGAGAAGAAATTTTTGCAGAGAACGTATCGATATGGCGTGAATGAATCCCATTGTTTTTAGATTGTGGCTGAAAATTTATTTAACCCTGCGCCCTTCGAAAAAATTTCCTTCTCACCCTCACTATTTTTCGTTTTTTGTTAATTTAAAACAATCGGGCAACAGTTTTTCCACAGAAATGCAATTTGAGAATGAATTATGTGAGACGTATATCGCTATGGGAATGAACGATTCACACGCCTTCTACTTGTTGAAAATTCATTTAGTCTTGCGCGAAAAACAAAAAATAACTATGTTCCCCTGTTTTATTTTAGTTTGTAGTTAAATTAAATCGATCGGGCAACAGGTTTTTCACACATTTGCAAATTAAGAAGAAATTCGATTGTACGTGAACCCAGTATCGAAAGTTTCGTCGCGTGTTGTTGAAAATATATTTCAATAGATGGCAGCACAGGTAAACTCTCGCGCATGTGTAACTAAACTTTAAAAAAAAAAAAAAAAAAAAAAAAAAAAAAACGAGAATTGTCTCAGATATTTTACTACTATTATTTAATGTTATTTCTTATACATTACGTATTATACAATCAAACAACATTTTTTTATTGGGGGGGGGGGAATTCCCACGTGAAAGGTGTCTTGGTTCTATTTTAAATATGGATGAAGTGTTTTCCTTGGTCGTATGTACGCTTAAAAGTAATTGTGTACGATGGCAGTGGTTTGCATTGAATTGTTGTCACAGTGAGTGTGTTGAGTCGAAGTTGCATTGAAAAAGACACACAATATACTGTAGAAAGTGTGTCAAACAGGAAATAAACAAATTGTGCTTTTGTAGAGTGAAGTGTTGTCAAAGAGTACAATTTCCTGGCATAGAGAGCATCAATCACACGAAATAGAAGAAAAAGTGGGGAGGGGAGTGGATTTTGCGAGTAATTTATTAAGGGTGTTCTTAACTGCTCCGTTAGTCAAGTGCGAAACAGATATTTTACTAATATTATTTAATGTTATTTCTTATACTTTACGTATTATACAATCAAACAACATTTTTTTATTGGGGGGGGGGGAATTCCCCCGTGAAAGGTGTCTGGGTGCTATTTTAAATATGGATGAAGTGTTTTCCTTGGTCGTATGTACGCTTAAAAGTAATTGTGTACGATGGCACTGGTTTGCATTGAATTGTTGTCACAGTGAGTGTGTTGAGGCGAAGTTGCATTGAAAAAGACACACAATATACTGTAGAAAGTGTGTCAAACAGGAAATAAACAAATTGTGCTTTTGTAGAGTGAAGTGTTGTCAAAGAGTACAATTTCCTGGCATAGAGAGCATCAATCACACGAAATAGAAGAAAAAGTGGGAAGGGGAGTGGATTTTGCGAGTAATTTATTAAGGGTGTTCTTAACTGCTCCGTTTGTCAAGTGCGAAACGTTTTTAAAACACTTACAAGTCTATTACATATCAATTTTAAGAGAAAGATATGAAATTAGAATGCCTAACTATGGAATCTTCAAATCGAACTTATTTTTCCATTTTACGATAGTTGAATTAACTTTCCAGTTCTAAGCTTTTTAGATCACGTGATCACACGTTTCTCGACAGTTTTTTCTGCTTTAATTGGGATATGTGCTCAAAACCGTCGTATGAAATTCATAAATGCGATTTCCACGGGTTCTAAAAATACAAAAGTTCTCCGTGCAATTAAATAGCTTTCTCTTGGCGTGAAAAAGTGTGCTGGTCGAAACGTGAGACACTTTCGTCTTTTAACTTCAAATGTTCGTAGGTATTTCATAATACTTATATCTCTTTTACTGCAGAAATGTTTTCAAATCGAAATCAGAACACGGGAACACATACACCGATCCATGGGGATGCAGCGTGAATGACTCCCCGTATATTGTTTCTTGTTGTAGAAAATTGATTTACAATTGCGCGGAAAGCAAAAATAACCCTGTTCCCCTGTTTTATTTTAGTTTGTTGTTAAATTAAAACAATCGGGCAACAGTTTTTTTACACATATGCATTTTGAGAATAAATTTTTGCAGAGAACGCTTCGATATGGCGTGAATGAATCCCATTACTTTTAGATTGTGGTTGAAAATTTATTTAGCTCTGCGCCCTGTGAAAAAATTTCCTTCTCCACCTCTGTATTTTCCGTTTTTAGTTGATTTAAAACAATCGGGCAGCAGTTTTTTCGCAGAAATTCAATCTAAGAAGAAATAGTCTCAGAAGTATATCGATATGGGGATGAACGAATCACATTGCTTTCTGCTTGTTGTTGAAAGTTCATTTAATTTCGCACGAAAAACAAAAAATAACTCTGTTCCCCAGTTTTATTTTAGTTCGTAGTTAAATTAAAACGATCGGGCAACAGTTTTTTTACACATATGCAATTTGAGAAGAAATTTTTGCAGAGAACGTATCGATATGGCGTGAATGAATCCCATTGTTTTTAGATTGTGGCTGAAAATTCATTTAATCCTGCGCCCTTCGAAAAAATTTCCTTCTCACCCTCACTATTTTTCGTTTTTTGTTAATTTAAAACAATCGGGCACCAGTTTTTCCACAGAAATGCAATTTGAGAATGAATTATGTGAGACGTATATCGCTATGGGAATGAACGATTCACACGCCTTCTACTTGTTGAAAATTCATTTAGTCTTGCGCGGAAAACAAAAAATAACTATGTTCCCCTGTTTTATTTTAGTTTGTAGTTAAATTAAAACGATCGGGCAACAGTTTTTTTACACATATGCATTTTGAGAAGAAATTTTTGCAGAGAACGCATCGATATGGCGTGAATGAATCCCATTTCTTTTAGATTGTGGTTGAAAATTCATTTACTGCTGCGCCCTGCGAAAAAATTTCCTTCTGCCCCTCTGCATTTTTCGTTTTTAGTTGATTTAAAACAATCGGGCAGCAGTTTTTTCGCAGAAATTCAATTTAAAAAGAAATAGTCTCAGAAGTATATCGATATGGGGATGAACGAATCACATTGCTTTCTGCTTGTTGTTGAAAGTTCATTTAATTTCGCACGAAAAACAAAAAATAACTCTGTTCCCCAGTTTTATTTTAGTTTGTAGTTAAATTAAAACGATCGGGCAATAGTTTTTTTACACATATGCAATTTGAGAAGAAATTTTTGCAGAGAACGTATCGATATGGCGTGAATGAATCCCATTGTTTTTAGATTGTGGCTGAAAATTTATTTAACCCTGCGCCCTTCGAAAAAATTTCCTTCTCACCCTCACTATTTTTCGTTTTTTGTTAATTTAAAACAATCGGGCAACAGTTTTTCCACAGAAATGCAATTTGAGAATGAATTATGTGAGACGTATATCGCTATGGGAATGAACGATTCACACGCCTTCTACTTGTTGAAAATTCATTTAGTCTTGCGCGAAAAACAAAAAATAACTATGTTCCCCTGTTTTATTTTAGTTTGTAGTTAAATTAAATCGATCGGGCAACAGGTTTTTCACACATTTGCAAATTAAGAAGAAATTCGATTGTACGTGAACCCAGTATCGAAAGTTTCGTCGCGTGTTGTTGAAAATATATTTCAATAGATGGCAGCACAGGTAAACTCTCGCGCATGTGTAACTAAACTTTAAAAAAAAAAAAAAAAAAAAAAAAAACGAGAATTGTCTCAGATATTTTACTACTATTATTTAATGTTATTTCTTATACATTACGTATTATACAATCAAACAACATTTTTTTATTGGGGGGGGGGGGGAATTCCCCCGTGAAAGGTGTCTGGGTGCTATTTTAAATATGGATGAAGTGTTTTCCTTGGTCGTATGTACGCTTAAAAGTAATTGTGTACGATGGCACTGGTTTGCATTGAATTGTTGTCACAGTGAGTGTGTTGAGGCGAAGTTGCATTGAAAAAGACACACAATATACTGTAGAAAGTGTGTCAAACAGGAAATAAACAAATTGTGCTTTTGTAGAGTGAAGTGTTGTCAAAGAGTACAATTTCCTGGCATAGAGAGCATCAATCACACGAAATAGAAGAAAAAGTGGGGAGGGGAGTGGATTTTGCGAGTAATTTATTAAGGGTGTTCTTAACTGCTCCGTTTGTCAAGTGCGAAACAGATATTTTACTAATATTATTTAATGTTATTTCTTATACTTTACGTATTATACAATCAAACAACATTTTTTTATTGGGGGGGGGAATTCCCCCGTGAAAGGTGTCTGGGTGCTATTTTAAATATGGATGAAGTGTTTTCCTTGGTCGTATGTACGCTTAAAAGTAATTGTGTACGATGGCACTGGTTTGCATTGAATTGTTGTCACAGTGAGTGTGTTGAGGCGAAGTTGCATTGAAAAAGACACACAATATACTGTAGAAAGTGTGTCAAACAGGAAATAAACAAATTGTGCTTTTGTAGAGTGAAGTGTTGTCAAAGAGTACAATTTCCTGGCATAGAGAGCATCAATCACACGAAATAGAAGAAAAAGTGGGAAGGGGAGTGGATTTTGCGAGTAATTTATTAAGGGTGTTCTTAACTGCTCCGTTTGTCAAGTGCGAAACGTTTTTAAAACACTTACAAGTCTATTACATATCAATTTTAAGAGAAAGATATGAAATTAGAATGCCTAACTATGGAATCTTCAAATCGAACTTATTTTTCCATTTTACGATAGTTGAATTAACTTTCCAGTTCTAAGCTTTTTAGATCACGTGATCACACGTTTCTCGACAGTTTTTTCTGCTTT